>OU015498.1:87956641-88166641 GCA_907164885.2 Dolomedes plantarius
GATTAAGTGTGGTTTGTAACTGAATCTTGATGAACCATAAAATCGAAGTAATTTATTTATTTTTTAATGTGTTTGTAAGTAGAAAAACCACGGAATCAAAGATTTAAAGACAGAAAAAAGTTGTGTTTTAGCGCGGCAGTTATCGTTGTTGTTTTCCGGTTTTTTTGAGTATACCACAAGGTGTTGCAAAAGAAAGAAAAAAAATAAATAAACAAATAAATTATTGCTGTTGCGCCTAAAGAAGAAATAGAAATTTAAATCACGCATGAAATTGTGTGTAAGAAATAATGACGTGTCATTACTAAAGCTGAAATCATGGCATGAAATCACACGACTAAAGCGCCAAGAATGTCAAGTCATTGGATTCTGCGCATGAGTGTTTTTAAATTTACACGTACTTCTTAACGTTCAATAAGATAATCAGAATGATTTTGTAACACCTTGATGGTTACATAAAATAACACAGGGGAGTAGGCGATGCAATTGCAAGATTCTAGCTTCAGTAATAACAACCTTCATAAACCTTCACGCAAGCTTAAGAGATGAAATTAGTGGGTTGAAATTCTTAGATACTGATGTATACGTAGTGCAATCTAATGATTTTAATACAATGAAAAAGTTACGTATTTTAGATCCTCTGTATCAGTTGTGAGCAAACTATATTCAACTGACACCACATTTTCTAAATAAAAATCCAATTATTATTATTATTATTATTATTATTATTATTATTATTTTAAGTAGCAAGATTTTAAAAAAAACAAGGAAAATGTCAGCGAAAAACAGAAAAAGAAGTGTACAAATCTTGACAAACTATTCATAAAAATGATGAACTGTAGATTTTGGGATGGAATATTTATTGAAGACTGTTTTACACCTAATTTAAAAGCATTATATCATATATTTTTTAAAACAAACACACACACACAATATCAATATATCAATCAATCAATATATATATATATATATATATATATATATATATATATACAGTGCCGGGACTAGCCATTCCCGTGCTCTGGGCAAGAATTTGCCTTTGGGCCCCTTAATTAATTAGTTTTGGGAAAATAATAAAACAAATAAAGCATTCTGGAACCCCCCCCCCCCTTCCAAGTGGGCCCTTGGTGCCCCTGTTGCCCCTGCCTAGTTACGGCAGTACAGTAACCACCGCTTATAGTGATCAGTGGTTATAAGAATCAACCGTTTATAAGAATTAATATCGCAAAAACAAAAACAAATGTATTATTTCCATGTTAAAATTTCCGCTTTAAAGAATCAATCCACCGGTTATAAGAATCAGTTTGCAATCTTCGCCTTCCTTTCATTTTTCCAAAAAATGCCACTTGAACTCTCAAAAGGTACGACATTCTTTCTTAAGTTTTTGAAAAGAAAGATTGATAAAACTTTGGAGTGGAAAACAGTCGTAAAATACATTCCTTTAGACATAACATAAGAGTTTCTCATACGTTTTTGCTAAACACTGTCTTATTAGCTTTACCCAGGGGCATCTAACCCGCCCGGGTCCGATTTCACTTTTCTCCAGACAGGCACTACTTTTTTCCCTCCACTTACTTCCTGGTTGCGGATTTCTGGAACCTGAAACACATAAATCTTCCGCGAAGTGTCCACCATCACTTACGCAAACGGGACAGTGGATTCAGCACTTCAAACCGTGAAACGTAAACGTATCCATTTTGCTGAATCAGATGAATCAGATGCTGAATCAAACGTTTCACGGTTTGATTCAGAATCAAACCGTGAAACGTAAGCTATAAAGTGAATCTTCGTCTGAGACTGTAATAAGCAAACGTCGCTAGTATTCACTTTAGTTTTCTAACAAAATTGCCAGTTAGTGTTAGAACTTTTTGATAGTCGAATTCAAATATGATAAAAACAAGGAAAACTCTTAGTTTTTCTGAAAAACAGAACTTGTTAATTAGATATGATGCTCTTCCAAAGTGTAGTCAAAGAGAAGCTGCCTCTTGTTGATTTTATAATCATGTGTTGTTACTTATAGGTCTAGAAATTGAGTTATAGTATTTGTTTAGAAATTGAGTATTTTTAAAATTATAAAAAATAATTTTAATAAATGATAAATAACGTAAATTAAAGAGTATTTAATGGTAAATTATGTATATATGTGCCTGTGTGTTTATATAGATGTACAAGTATATATTTGTGTATGTGTGCCTGTCCAAAGGGAAGTTTCGGTTATAAGAATCAACCGCTTATAAGAATCAAAAACAGTAATAACAAACGTGATTCTTATAAGCGGAAATCACTGTATATATATATATATATATATATATATATATATATATATATATATATATATATATATATATATATATATATATATACCGGGTGGTTATAATTAAACTTCCCCTATAAACGGCATCCTACAGCTCAAACGGGTGAACGGAATGCAACGAAATTTTTTATATGGGCTATACACGAGATGCGCTCACGGAATTTCGAAAAAAAAAATTTTGTTCCAAAATGACCACCAGAGGGCGCCTTTTCGGGAAAAAACATGAAATTTAACACAATAGACGACCAAAACGGAATACAGAAACAAGATTAACATTTATTGACTAGTTTCTGATCACCTTGTCATCGAGCCACATTAAGTAAAGGTAAGGGAGAAACAAAAACAGTTCAGTTTGCAGAAACAAGAACAGATTAGGACGAAATTGCACAAGAGGAGCAGTTGTTAATCGTCTCCAGGACGATGTAGAGAAAGCTGCTCCACGTGACCACCTTGGTGTATCGTGGAGGTGTTGCGACGTCGAATGACTTAAAGAACTCCATAACGCTTCATGTGCGAAGTCTCACAACTTATCAGTTACGATCTGCTGTTGAACACACTGTCAATCGACTTGAAATTTTGCAGGTGAATGAAGGTGGTCACGTGGAGCAGCTTTCCCTACATCGTCCTGGACACGATTAACAACTGCTACTCTTGTGCAATTTCGTCCTAATCTGTTCTCGTTTCTGCAAACTGAACTGTTTTTGTTTCACCCTTACCTTTACTTAATGTGGTTCGATGACAAGGTGATCAGAAACTAGTCAATAAGTGTTAATATTGTTTCTGAATTCCGTTTTGTTCGTTTATTCTGTTAAATTTCATGTTTTTCCCGTAAATACGTCCTCTGGTGGACATTTTGGAACTAAATTTTTTTTTCGAAATTCCGTGAGCGCATCTCGTGTATAGCCCATATACAAAATTTCGTTGCATTCCGTTTACCCGTTATATATATATATTAGGGTGCTTTATTTTGTAAGGCAAAAAATAAAATGTAAAATTTTTGTAGACTTTGCTTACGCCCCGAGTCTCAGTAACTTAAAAGATATATATGCCAAATTTCAAGAAGATTGGATAATATTTAGAGGTTGCATACTTTGATCATTTTTAGAAAAGTAGGTAAAAAATACGATTTTACAATGTTAATTTTATTGGGAAAACTAGAAATGACAAACTTAAAATAATATTAAAACTAGACACTAAGATTAATAGGTAGTATGATAGGCAAAATATGTTTTATATTAATCAACTTTGAACGATGCAATTCCTTCTTTTGTTTGCTTGGTGATGGCTTTTCTGTGATGCTCGACTACCCTCCACAAGAATTGTTTTTGTTGTTCGTCCTTAACCAATTCGTTAAGCCTTTTTTTATCAAAGCAATTCCTCTCTCTGTGGTATCATTGACCAACTTAAGAGCGTTCACACGGCTTCTTAGGGAATCACTGCAGTATTCTGTCACGTCGTAGATCCTAAACAATTCAAAGGACGTCTTTGTTTTATTAGTAGCGAAATGGTTCAGGTCTTTTCCTTCAAAAAATAGGTTTTCACCCTTTAATCGTTTATTTCCTTTTTCTTTACAGGTTTGGTTTCTAAATTTTTAGTCATACTTCTCTTGTCAGCCTGCGTAATACGTTCGTCCAAAAAAACAATCCTACATTTGTTTCTGACAGATACCAAAGGTGTGTCTTAGCAACTGTGAGAGCACTTTTCTTGACGTCTGCATCTGGGTAAGTGCTCAGAAGCTGTAACATATCCACATCATTCTTTGGAGCCCATCAACTTACAATTGCCTCGTGCCAAAACATATATGAGGCTGAAAAAATATGCAACCCGTTTCATTCCTGTCAATTCTCGTTGAGGAATATTCAACTGTTTAGAGAAGAGGACAATTTTAAGTGCATATATTGCCTTAGCCATCCACCTTGCTTGATGCAGAACCCCTGGGATCCTGAAACTGAAGTCATTTTTAGACCAACATCCTAGGCTCAGGAGTGAGAGTTATAATACCTCTTTGTAGTCATCTCTTGGATGACTTCCGTCTTTTAGGACATTTTGGATGTAGTTAACCATTTTCACTCGTTGTTCTTCTAGAAAGCCTTGAACGAGACTTTCTTCATCCAGCATTGTCGTATAAGACTGCTTATCAAGTGAAGCCCACAGACTTTGGAACTTGCGATAAATCTGAATGTCAAGACCACTTGATGGTATACCAGAACATTCCTCAAACACTCCTTTCAGTATTAGTTCATAGGTGTGATGACGACAAGCCAACCACAACAGTGTTCGTTCGAATTCCCTTTCAGTTCTGGTATATTCCCCTTCGATCAGTCCTGTATTAGATGCTGTAGTATTAAAAGAAATACCGATGATATTGTCACATAGCCCAAATCGGTCCACTTCCCGAATAACTACTTCAGCCATTTGTTCACCAGTGCATTTCAGGGCAACAGGTATGCCAAGAAAATGCTAAAAATCTTTGCCAGTCACTAGAATTGCAACTCTTTCTTCCAATGTTTTGACACTCCCGTGGTCAACTGAGGGCAACAGTTTACTATCCCAATGCAAAACCAAATGAGAAGGATTTTCAAATGATTTTCTTGACCATATACTTCTATTGATCACCCGAGCTCGGTAAACGATAGCTGGAGATACGGTTAGTAATAGTTGATAAAGTTAGGATAAAGTTGATTAATGTAACACATTATTTGCCTATCATACTATCTATTAATATTACTGTCTAGTTTTAATATTATTTTAAGTTTGTGATTTCTAGTTTTCCCAATAAAAGTAACTAACATTGAAAAATCGTATTTTTTGCCTACTTTTACAAAACTGATCAAGTGTGCAACCTCTAAATATTATCCAATCTTCTTGAAATTTGGAATATACATCTTTTACATCACTGAGACTCGGGGCGTAAGCAAAGTCATATGAAAATCACACCTTTGGAAAAATGAAACACCCTAATATATATATATATATATATATATATATATATATATATATATATATATATATATATATATATAATGTGCAATTATAGAAAATTTAAAACATGTTCTATAGTCAATTTTTTCAATATGATATAAATTTACTTCAGACTATCCGCCACACCTCCTTTCGTGACCCTCATGTGGATCGCGACCAACCATTGGCGCACCACTGCTCTATATCATGTTTTTACACCCTATTTCCTTCCTTCATCCCTTCTGTTGTAACTCGAGGATATCGAACTCCTCTCTTTAATATGATACCTGTGAGACGAAATGGAAGAACGTAAGGTATTCTTCACCTACTAGACCAAGGGTAGCCAACTACAGAACAATGCGGGGGGCCACTTGAGAAAAAGTATGAATGACGTCAAGCCAACTATAATTTCGACGCGAATTTTAATGTCTGCTATGCTGAAGGCGAAATTGCCTTTATCAAATACCATATTTTAACTTTAAAATAATTTTAAATATTTAAATTTAGATTATTGAAAATACATATATATAAATACAGGGCCCTAAAAAAACCGCATTACAAGTATAGGGGAAAAATGTATTACTAGTTTTTCAGAAAATTGTATTCTTGATTTTAAAATAAGTTTGCTTAGCGAAAAATAAATTTTGGCGATAACAAAATGTACATATGTTTCGCAAAATAGGCGAAATTTGCAAAACACAATTTTGTAAAATCAAATATTTTTGCAACTACCGACTTCAAAGAAGTAGTTTTGAAACGCACTCTTTTGAAATGCCTGTTCATACCAATAAAAATACATTTGATTTTTGGAAAATAAAACATTTATTTCCGGAAACTGAACAAAATCAGTTTTCTTCACCAAAAGATATCAAGTTTGTTTCACAAAAGTATGCTTATATTACAAAACAAAACATAAAATCGGTTTTCTTAATAGTCAAAAAGTAGAAAACGTTTAATGACACGCTTGCGGATGGGCACTTGTTGCAGCAAGGACAGTGAAATCGATGTCGATTTCGGATGTCAAAACACGTAGGTGAGATAAATTTTTATCTGTAAGATTCATAGCCGCTACGGCTATGAATCTTACATCTATGTAGCGTACTTCTAACTTTTTTTTTGGGGGGGGGAAGGGGGGCACGAATTGAATTCAGTTACGGCCCTCCTCAGCGCATTGACTGCCGGATGGTCCTTAAAACATGAACTATTATGTTTTTTTAAAAATTCAATAACAATAGAATTGATGTTTGAATAGTATTCAAAAGTTATACAATGAGAAAAATAAATATAATATAAATAAAATGAGATAAAAATACAGCATCGAATTTTTGTTATAGATCATATCATTGTTAAAAATTATGTTAAGGCTGAAGACATAATCGGAATCTTCAGTTTCACAGTTTGAAAAAGTGGGAAAAAACCAACTTTCTTAAAAGTTTTCTTCAGTTTTCCGATTTTAACTGAACTTCTATTAACGTTTTAATTTATTTCAAGTTCAGTTGGGGGGGGGGGACACGTCCCACCCACCCCGACGATACGCCTATGGTAAAATTACTTCTTTCCTTGTGCTAAGTCTTTCGCACACGAGTGATGCCGAAGATGGAATAATTGAATGAAGTAATTCAACAATGGTATAACAATATATTCTTTCTCAATTGCTTTGCTGCCGTTAAAAAGTCATCCCTGTACTAGACTAAACTGATTTACAATGCACACTAAAAATGAAATCCTGAAATAGCCTAAAAATCCTACTTGCTTCAGGGTGACATGACTTCGGGTATACGGCCTACCGGTTCTGGCCACCCCTCTTTCCTTCCTAAAACAGGCAGGAAATGGCGACGCTCCATTTGCCTTCCTTAAACAGGCAAATCCTCTACCCAAAATCATTACACCCTGAAACAGACAAATCCTCTACCCAAAATCCTTACACCCTGAAACAGGCAAATCCTCTACCCAAAATCATTACACTCTGAAACAGGCAAATCCTCTACCCAAAATCATCACACCCTGAAACAGGCAAATCTGCTACCCAGAGTCATGTCACCCCGAAACAGGCAGATGAGCTACCCAGAAACGTTACTCCCTGAAACAAGGGACTCGAATCCTAGAATGTATTAATTATACAATAACTAGAATATAGTTATTGTATGAAAAACTTTTTTACAGTTTATACACGTAAACAGATAATTTACTGCAACTTTTATTTACATTATTATTTATGTAAATAAAAATTTAAAATATTTTCAAGATATTTCAGCACCCAGAATATAAACAATTTTCAACATAAATTTTTTAATCAAACTGTTTAAGTAAATACATTTTAGAAATTCATAGACTTCTACTATTCCTTTTAAAAGACTGGTATAAATGTTTATTCTTGCATTCTTGAACAAGACAGTAGGAAAATATGAAAAATAATAAAAATTTCAAGAGATAATCTAATTGAATTATCTGTTCATTCATTAATATTAAATTTTGAATAATCAGCCATTAATTCGTGGATTATTTACATCTACATTTTCATTAAATATCGTGTGATTTCTTATGTTTCTCTTAGAACTTCCGATTATCGGGGCTATTAGTACTTAGGTGTACCCAAAAGGCACGAAAAATCTGAAAATGACTTTATACCATAAAAAAAATGAAATTTTTAGAGGTTTTCAACGCTGTGACAAACAGAATTGAATTAATTAAAATTTTGACTAAGCACAAAGTAATTATGAAAATTAAATTGATTGCCTTTTATAGTTACAGTGGTACCTGGGCACTCGCCGTTAATTAGTTCCAGAAGGCACGACAAGTACCGAACGAAATTTTCGTTCCATAAGGAGCAATGTAAATTAAATTAATTCGTTCCTGAAAACCGGAAATTTCTCGTTTTATTAGGCAGTTTATAAATTGACGTCTTTTTTTTTCTTTACAAATTCTTTAAACTACATAGATAAACATAATTTAAAATAATAATTAAATAAAGTGAAATTAGATACAGTAAAACAAAATTGGTCTTTACTCAACTTGTATTGAAAGGAGTTGATGGCCTCATGAGATAGTGGGGAAATAGAGGAAGAGAGGGGTTTTGCTTGGTAAGGGAGTCTCATTCCAATAAAACATCAGGAGCTTACACAGTTCTCTCACTTTAATGTCTCCGATCCCTGTTGTAGATACAGATTTAGGAAGTTTCACTATCAACCTATCAATCGAAACTTGCTTCTGACAGCATTTCAAAATGTTTCTGAAGTGAGACATGGTTGGATCTACAAACAAGTCCACATCTCGGCTCGCTAGAGCTTTGTCAGGGTGATGATTTTGAACAAAATTTTGCAATTCAACCCATTTAGGAAACATTTCGGCATATGACGGGCAAACATCGAGTACCGAAGCCCTTTTTTTCTCGTCGAAACACGACGAGTACCGACGTACGACTGTTACGTAGACAGTGAAACTTCTCAAACCACCCACCCCAATTCCACGCCCACCCCTCTACACGACCATATTTTGTTCAGAACCGATTAAAGACTCCATGGAACCAATGTTATGGAAGAAACCTCTTTTCGACAGCCACCCCTCAAACCACTTTTCTTGGGAACCATAACTGGCCGCCATAGAGAAGCTTCACCGTGTATATATATATATATATATATATATATATATATATATATATATATATATACAGATGGAGTACAAAATAATACGAACACCTGTGAAAAAGTATGACGTATCTCACACCTGCAGTACAGCCGTGCCACCTGCAACAGAAGTCTGCCACCTAGTGAGCGTGAAGAGGAAGGTATCAGTCTCTCAACAGCAGTCACCTACGTTGCATGCTTCTATAGAACTGTCTGTGATAAGTTGAAATGTCAGACCTGTCAGAGTTTCAAAGAGGAATGATAGTTGGAGCGCGTTTAAGTGGAGCATCGGTTACGGAAACAGCAAACATTTTGGGGTTTGCAAGGAGTACGATATCAGCCGTTATGACAGCGTACACGAAAGAGGGTAAGACGACGTCTTCAAAGCACAACAGAGGCCGAAAGTCCAAGCTTGCTGATAGGGATAGACGGGTCTTGAAGCGCATAGTAGCCCGAAAGCACAAGCAATCGTTATCCGAGATAACATCCGAAATTAACAGTCATCTCTAGAACCCCGTTTCAACAAAAACTGTCAAAAGGGAACTTCATGCTGTGAACATTTATGGCAGAGTGGCAATTCGTAAACCCTTGGTGACAGCAACTAATGCTTTCAAGCGACGCCAATGGTGCAGAGATCACAAAGGCTGGTCCCCACAGCAGTGACAACAGGTAATATGGTCAGATGAATCGTCATTCACCCTATTTCAGACGACCGGACGCGTTTATGTCTGGAGAACGCCCAAAGAAGCGTTTCATCCTGAATGCCTCTTGCCGACTGTGAAGCATGGGGGTGGCTCCATTATGGTATGGGGTGCGATATCTTGGTGCGGTCTTGGGCCACTTGTTATTCTGCATGGGAGGATCAAATCCAATCACTACCTAAGCGTTCCAGGGGATCATGTCCATCCTTTTGTCCAGACTGTATTCCCTGAAGAGCGACCGCTTTTTCAAGACGACAACGCCCCTATCCACACTGCTAGGTGTGTTCAAGAATGGTTCGAAGAGCATGACGATGCAGTTGAACATCTCGCCTGGCCCCCCCAGTCTCCGGACTTGAATATTATTGAACATTTATGGCAATATTTGGAGTCCAAACTTCGTTCCCGATTTCCACCTCCATCCGGACTTTCGGAATTAGAGACCGCTCTGCAGGAGGAATGGCTTAATATTCCTTTAAATATTGTCCATGACCTTTATGCATCTATCCCACGTTGCATTAAATCTGTACTTCAGTCAAAGGGTGGTCCAACCCCCTATTAAAAAATATTTTTCATTATTTCACAGGTGTTCGTATTATTTTGTCCACCATCTGTATATATATATATATATATATATATATATATATATATATATATATATGCACTATCTACCAATAAATATTTGGACATCCATACAAATGACGATATCTGCGGTCCTGATATAAATCACACCCTCAGGAGTTAAATTTCGTGTAGGATACAACATTGGCATTAGTCGCATACAAGATGCCACTCAGTGCAGAATTATCTAATTTCGAGAAAGGTGTAATAGTCGGGTATCACAGAAATGGCCGATCCTTATAGGACATATCTAGAGAGTTGAATTACTCAAAATCGACAGTGGCCTATGTGATTCAGAAGGGGAAGGTGAGCAGTGATTATCGGAATGTGCCCCGAGTCGACAGACCCACGAAACTGGGAGATAGAGACCGACGGTGCTGTCCAGAGAAATTCGGAAGAACCGCACCCACCCTAGGGCCCACATACTACAGGAGTTTCAACAGGCATCCTGGAGTGTTGTTTCGATGAATACTATACGTAAGGAATCACATCTGCTTGGTTCTCTAGGTCATGCTGCCGCCCATAAGCCTTTGATCACAAAGTCCAACCGCGCTGCTCTGTTACTGTGGTGTATAGCACGTTGAAAGAAGACCGTGGATCACTGGAAACGAGTTCTCTGGAGCGACGAATCAAGGTTCACCCTCTACTGTTCGGATAGCAGGGTTTGGGTCTGGCGTCTGCCTGGAGAAAGCCTCCTACCAGAATGCATTGTGCCACAGTAAAGTTCAGCGGAGGTGGAATTATGGTTTGGCGGTGTTTCTCCTTGTATGGACTGGGACCCTTGGTCCCAATTCATGGTAAGCTCAACGCCGAGTCCTTCAGCACTATTTTGGATGACAGTGTGCTTCCTACGTTGTGGCAGTTTTACGGGTTGGACCCGTAAAACTGCCCGTATTACTTCCAGGACGACAACGCCAGCTGCCATGTTGCGAGGTCCACCATGCATCGGTATGGTGACAACTGAATGGACTGGCCTGCCCAGATCCCAGACTTGAACCCTATCGAGAACCTCTGGGACGAATGATCGCCGAATTAAGGGGTGCAATAACCGTCCAAAAATTGGTGAAGGAACTTTCGTGTCTTCTCCAAGCCGAGTGGAAGAAAATACTACTAGCCGTTATACAAGGACTTGTAGAAAGCATGCCCCGGAGGGTTGAGGCTGTAATTGCGTCTCGTGGAGGCTCTATCAGCTATTAAATATGAATAAATTTTGTTTTTCTTTTCTATCACAGGTGTCCAAATACTTATTGGTAGAAGTAGATGGTGCATAAATAAATAGATAAATATATGTATATATATATATATATATATATATATATATATATATAGATAAATATATGTGTATATATATATATAAATAGATAAATATATGTATATATATATATATATATATATATATATATATATATATATATATATATATATATATATAGATAGATAGATAAATATATGTGTTTATATATATATATATATATATATATATATATATATATATATATATATATATATATATATATATATATATATATATATATATACAGAGGCTGTTCGCACATTTTTTAGACGATTTTGGTAAGCTGTAATAAAAAATCGTTTGCTGCAAAAGAAATAATTGCAATTGTACTATGTTTTTAAAAGTCAAAATTATCGTCTACGGCTTGAAAGTTTTGTTTTTATTCAAAATGGCGTTTTTAACAAAGCAGTGGTTCGAAGGCTACATTTATGCTCTTTCCGAAGAGAAATATGCATACTCCGTTATCCAAAAACGATGTGAGGGTCATGGTTTTGTGACATCTAAAGCGTCGATAGGTAATATCGTCAACAAGAAAGGAAAAAAACGTCAAATTGGAGCCTCAAGTGGGACAAAAATTCCAAACAAGTATCCAAGGAAAAAACGGACATCTTCGACTATTGCAAAGGTACGTTGTTTAATGTTAAAAGAAAATCCCCCTAGTCAAAGGACAGTTGCAAAATCATTAAAATGCTCGGTGTCCACTGTAAACAAAATGATAAACGTTGATTTAAATCTTAAGAAAGCGAAAAAACGCAATGTGCAGCGTCTTCTTCCAAATCATATCGCTGAACGCAGGACACGCTGCAGAATTCTATATGAGAAACACTTATCCAAAGAAAAATGGAAAACAATTGTCACAATAGATGAATCATGGGTGTATTTAAATGATAGCAACAAAAAAAGAGCCATTTTTTATCATAAAAGGGGAGAAAAAAATTTAAGTACATGGTTCAAAGAATCGAAAGTAAGTTTTTCTAAGGGAATCTTGATTGTTGCTGGTTTTTCTTATAATGGCAAGTTAAAAATAAAGACAGTGTAAAAAAATGTCAAGATTAACTCCAAATACTATTAGGAACATATTTTATCGCCAATTTTTCTGAATGAAATACCATCGCTTTACCCACAGTGCCATCAATCTGTGAGACTCCATCAGGACAAAGCTAGCAGTCACACATCAAAATCCACTGTAAATTTCCTAAAAGAAATGGAACAAAAAACTGGTATCAAGGTCATACCCTTCACTGATATCCCTACTAAATCTCCCGATGTATCACCTATGGATTTTTGTGCTTTCGGACTTTTAAAATCTGCATTATCCAAACGTCGTCCCAAAACCCTTACAGGACTTTGGAAAGCTGTTCAGAAGGAATGGGATAAAATACCTCTTCTGACACTTCACAAGGCATTATTATCCTGGAAATTGCGGTGTCGAAAGAAAGTTCAGAATAAGGGATGTCAAATAGAACATTTAAAACACAAGAATTTTATGTAATTTAGTTTTGTGAATACAATATACATCGTCTAAAAAATGTGTAAACAGCCTCTGTATATATATATATATATATAGATAGATAGATAAATATATGTATATATATATATATATATATATATATATATATATAGATAGATAGATAAATATATGTATATATATATATATATATATATATATATATATATATATATATATATATATATATATATATATATATATATATATATATATATATATATATATTAATTACAATTCGTTTAACATTCTTTCGCGCAATTTGTATTTTATTTCTTACTTATTCTTTTGTGTTGTACGGGTAATCTACCCGGAGATATACGGAGGATCAGTGCAATTAGGATCAGTGTGATTAATCTCTAAAGATTAAAAAAATAATAATAATCAATAAAATTTTTGAGGAAACGCAGAAACACGGTAAAAACTATAATCATAATTATAACAATGTTGTTAATAACAATAACGTTTTAAAGCTCCCTTTTGTTCCCGTGGTATGAACCTAAACTTGAATCCTATAACCGTATCCTTAACAATATTTTATCAGCTCATGATAAAGGAAGAACGGTGCTAAACCTCGTTTTTGCTCCCCATCTGTTTGTCAACTCATCCGTATCTCTTTACTCGATCGTTTCGTTTCCCATCAAAGCACATCTGCATATCACCCACGTTGTTTCCTCTGTCAGGACTCGGGGAAAAGCGCCCACACCGCTGCTGTATCTGTATCACACTGACACCAAGTAAATCACAGCGTGACGTATCAGCGTAAATCAAAATTTGCTATGCCGATAAGATAGAGAGAGAGCATCTTCTACACTTTCTCGGTTCGTGAAGCGCGCATCTTGATACGGATTCTCTCGAGTAGTTGTTTGTTTGTCGATGCGGGTGCACTTGTCACTGAAGACATTCGCACTTTTACCGTGAGAATCACTGGTTGCTTTCAATGAGGACATCGTATATTTGAACCCACACAATCCGCTGTGCCGAGCACCCCTAGGGGCAACATCTGGGTGGATCGCACCTGCTGCCACCCTCTCTGACCTCATGCATACATACACACACACACACACACATATATATATATATGTGTGTATATATATATATATATATGTATGTGTATACATATATATGTATATATATATATATATATATATATATATATATATATATATATATATATATATATATATATATATATATATATATATATATATATATATATATATATATATATATATATATATATATATATATATATATATGTGTGTGTATATATATATATATATGTATGTGTATACATATATATGTATATATATATATATATATATATATATATATATATACAGGGTGGTTACAATTAAACTTCCCTTATAAACAGCATCCTACAGCTCAAACGGGTGAACGGAATGTAACCACATTGGGTATATAGACTATACACGAGATGCGCTCACAGAATTTCGAAAAAACAAATTATTTAGTTCAAAAATGTCCACCAGATGGCGCTTTTCATGGGAAAACATTAAATTTAACAGAATAAATGACCAAAACCAAATACATAAACAATTTGAAGATTTATTGACGAGTTTTTGATCACTTTGTCATCGAACCACATTAAATAAAGGTAAGGAAATAAATAACCGTACTCCTTTGCTGTTTGAGAAAAAAAAATCGTTGAGTTTGCAGAAACAGGTACAGAATATGACGAAATGTCACAAGAGGAGCGGTTGTTAATCGTGTCCAGGACGATCTAAGGAAAGGCGCTCAATTTGACTGCCGTCAGTCACCTGCAAAGTTTCAATATGATGGACAGTATGCTCAACAGCAGATTGTAACTGATCAGTTGTAATTCTTCTCACATGAAGCGTAATGGAGTTCTTTAAGTCATCGAACATCGCAACATCCCCACGATAAATTAGACTTTTTAAGCGGCCTCATAACCAGAAATCGCACGGAGTTAGATCCGGCGAACGTGGTGGCTATGGATTACTAAAGAAGCGACTGCTAACACGTTCGTCCGTAAAGTGTTGGAGTAAAAGGGCCTTCGCGAACCCATGGACATGGGGGGGACGCACCATCCTGCATGAAAATGGTCGATGTAAGGCACTGCCTTTGCTGTAGTTGCGGGCACAACAAGCATCTGCAGTAAGTCATGGTACCGACGACCAATAACAGTACATGTGAGAGGACCATGTGCAGATATTTCCTCAAAGAAGTATGGCCCAACGATGAATGTCGCCATGAATCCACACCAGACAGTCAAATTTGGAGAATGTAGGGGAATTTGATTGTGCATCAGCGGATTTTCCTTAGCCGAAATGCGCCAGTTCTGTGTGTTGACTGTCCCTTTGAGATAGAAATGAGCCTCGTCGCTCCACAGAATATTCCATGGTCATGACAGATCAACAGCCATTGTGTTGAGAAAATTAACTGCCAATGCGAGCCATTGTAGCTTGTCCCTATCAAGAGTATGGTGGATCTTGTAAGGGAGGAAGTGCAGCCTCTCTCTCGAAAAACTGCAATTGCGCTACTGCCTCCAAAGTCAGATGTCTGTGACTGTGTGTCTTGACGGCATCAACGACTACCGGTGTGACAGGTTTACGGCCTCTTCCAGGTTGAACTCCTAATTTCCCAGTCTCTTCAAATCTCTCAATCATGGCCCGGACACCTTTAGTAGACATTGGTCCACGCTGTAGTTTTTCTTATGCTACGAAATTCACGAACCGCAGCAGAAGCATCCCCCTTGTGGCGTCACTGTAAGTAGGTACGGCGATTCTCTCTGAGGCGTTGCTAAAAATTACTACTATGGGATCCATAACAAAGAAAGGCAGAGTTCTAATTAAAAGCGAAGGCCAATTTTTTAAAACAAAAACTCAACAATTTATTTAAAAAAATTAACATTTAAACAGTGCAACATATTCAATTAAAATCCCGTGCAGATTCACAACGTACGGAGCCTAAAACACACATCCGCACAGGCCGCGTTCTCTAACGTCTCTCCTCAATGTCTGGATTTTCAGACGGGGTGGAAGGGCCGGCAGATTATCGGCTGACAGCTCTTCTTAGTCCGAAACTTTATCGCCCGCCGAATGTCACTCGCATGAAGTTATCGCTAAGAGAAAGACAGCTTTATCACGGGGGTTGAAAACATTTTCGGTTCTCCAAACAGTTCCCCGCACCACTTGTTAGGGAAACCGCTCGATAAACACACAGCTGTGTTTCGTGAAATCTGTGAGGTCATGGAAAAAGATAACCCCATACTGCTGGTGCGCTACATCCTTGTTTTCGTAATTCAACATATTAAGCTTCCCGGATGGTTAGTCCATAAGCAGTGGTGAACCTGAAGACCAGAAGCTGCGTAGCAATACCTACAAACTCAGCCGAGGGTTTATTTCACCTGTTCGGTTTATGATTAGTATGGGCCTGGGCGCCGGACGGACAGTACAGATCTGCAGACCAATTGGGGCAACCGGGGGCTCTTTGTTTTCGTAAAGCTGCTTTACCAATAACGCTCGTTGAACTAAAGATACCGTAATCATGACAGCCGGAAACATCGAAATAAAACATGACAACTTCTGCAAATGTTTTATACCCAGACCTGTTTTGCATAGCGCTTCCTCTTTTTGCACGCATGCAAATCCTAAGATTTTTTCCCCTAGAACCGACGCTTTTCTCAATTTTATTACTTATAAATCTTGTTCTGAATTGTTAATATTGTTCATGTATTCCGTTTTGGTCGTTTATTTTGTTAAATTTAATGTTTTTCCATGAAAAGCGCCATCTGGTGGACATTTTGGAATCTTTTTTGTTTTCGAAATTCCGTGAGCGCATCTCGTGTATAGTATATATACCTAATATGGTTACATTATATATTTATAGGGGAAGTTTATAGGGGAAGTTTATAGGGGAAGTTTATTTATAACCACCCTGTATATATACATGTCAGATGTCAGTTTGTATAGGTCTGTATGTAATGAGCCCCTGGTCGAGGTGTTCACAGTCTAGGAACAAAACCATACTGCTTATTCCAACAGAGAAGTTGGGATAAGCAGGTAAAGAAAAAAAATTAACGTCCTTTCAAACCGAATATAAAGGAAAGTAAAATCCGACCGATTATGGACTGATTTAACATACCCATATCCGGCCTAGACAAAAAGGTATTGAATAGCGTTCGTCGGGGATCGAACTAAGCACCCCCAGTACCGAGTCCAACGCGCTACCACTTGGCTGCCACGAGCCCATTCTCTTGGATAGTGCAAATGATGGTCGGTCTGTTGAGAGTGCTACAGTCCGTGACCTACCTAAATTCGATTCCGGTCGGCTACAAACATCCATGCCAATAGTGGGATTCGAACCAATAGTCTCTGGTACCAAGCGCCCTAGCTATTCGAATAGTCCAGATAAGAAAGACATTCTTATGTCTCCTCCGTCGATATGACATTTGCCAGGGGATGTCCTTCTCCTCTCTTCCTTGGTGAGAAAAAATACATCGGGTGATTCCTACTTCAGACTGAGGGGATATGCACTAATTTCCCTATTATCTGTATTTGACTGAAATTTGGTATGTTTGAATATTGATCTTTGTTATATGGATCAATATTCAAACTGCT
This sequence comes from Dolomedes plantarius, assembly GCA_907164885.2. Classification (NCBI taxonomy): domain Eukaryota; kingdom Metazoa; phylum Arthropoda; class Arachnida; order Araneae; family Dolomedidae; genus Dolomedes; species Dolomedes plantarius. The sequence continues at coordinate 87,974,261 of OU015498.1, forward strand.
GTATCTCATTGTTATAGTTTTGCACTTTTGAATTAATGTAATGTATGGGACTACTGCAAGTGCTTAGTATACGTATTGAAAATATTTATTTATTAATATATGCGTTTTGTATCGTGTTCGTATCGTATAGTGTATATACAACGTAGTATCGTATTGCAGAGTATCGCATTGTATTATATTGCATCGTATCGTATCAAATCGTATGGAATCGTATCGTTACGTATCGTGTATTATAATGTATCGCATAGTATCGTATCGTATCGTATTGTATTGTGTCGTATGTTATAATGTATCGTAACGTATAGTATTTAAGTATCGTATCGTGACATAAATAACGTATATGTATATTGGTTAATATATTGTAGTGTGTTTTTATAGTATATGCATAGTGTAGGTGTTGTATGGGTTTATATAATTGTTTAGTATAGCATGTATTTATTTTGTATTGTATGGAACGCGTGTATTTATTTTGTATTGTATGGAACGCATGTATTTATTTTGTATTGTATGGTCCTAGTCAAGCTGATTGCCATTGCGAGATTTGTCATCTTTCAAAATCATCCGTATACCTTCGGGAAGGACGGATTATCTTTTGGACTTCCCTATTATCTGTGCTTAATAACGCACGGGTGCGTCCCGGAAACACGGATAAACCATATAAGGCCATGTGTACTGTAAGCAATGAAATATTAAGAAGTCTTGAGAATGCTGCATATTATGATTTAAATCTAATTTAATTAAAATAATGATAAAACTCTTTGAGAGCCCTTTGAATGTTTCGAATGGACTCTCATAAATCAGAAATCAGTGTTGAGAAATGCAGGCACACCCCTCGCACTAAAAAACCTTATTGATTCATTATCTCTCTATTCAATAATCAGAATTGAAAACTTTATTCAACAAATTTTGGCCAGATTTTGTTTTTTGTTGTTGTTGTTCTTTTATTTTTGAACAAATCCCGGCAGAAGTTTAAATTTTTATCTGGAGATATTTTGCAATATTTTTTTTACAATTTTTATTGTTTGATTCTAACAGTTTTCAAGAGATAATGTTGAGGCGAAAAAATAATAGGATTCTTTAGGTACCTTTATCACATTAAAAAAAATCACAGATTTTGTTTGCTTCCATGCATTGGGAAAAGGCTTCCATTAATAACTTGATAGGTTGCCATAATTTCTTTGGAACCTATGAAATAAGGAAATTCAAATCGGAGGGGAAGTGAGGAGGGGGAAGGGGAGAGGTCACTAGATATTTAGTCATAACAAAGAAGTGTAGTCGGAAAAAGTTTGGCAACCATTATTCTAGGGTTATTGTTATCTATATATATAAAACAGTTCCGTAACTGACTGACTGACTGACTGACTGACATATAACGCACAGACCAAACCGCTGGACGCTGAAATTTTGCATGGCGATTCTGCTTATAGTGTAGGGGTGCACTAAGAAAGATTTCTGAAAAATTATTTTTGGATTTTTTAAATTAAATTTTTAAACTGTTTTTGTAACATTTTTTAAAGTTTGCATTTAAAATAATAGCCTGAGGGTTATAAAATTTATATCACGAGAAAGATCATAAAAATTCCTTTAAAATGAATCGTTTTGGAATCTTTACCTCCATTTTCTGATTCTTGGTGAATTTTTAAAGATTAATTTTTAGAATTTAGTTTATTAAATGTTAATCACGTGATTTCTTTTTCGGGTACTTTAAATTAATTTATCGTCACGTGCATAACAACGAAATAGACAAAAAAAAAATTTTTTTCTTGCTAATGCGGCAGACGATTGGACATTATCTAAAAAAATATTAAAATACAGTAAAAGATAAGTTCCTCAAACTGTACTCTAATAACTGTACTATATTCTTTAGTATGTCCTATAAGATTTAATTTGAATATTTTCTTCTACATTATTTTGTCTATAAAAATATCCGTTACGATTTTTTATAAATAAATAAATATATATATATATATATATATATATATATATATATATATATATATATATATATATATATATATATATATATATATACAGGGCTAGATTTGAGGCGGAAAGCGCCGGAACGGCGTTCCGGTACCTCTCTTTAGGTATACTTCTCTTTATCAATAATTTGGAATACTCCCCCACACACCCCGGAAGGTTACCGTTCCGGCACCTCTATTTCTAGAAATCTAGTACTGTATATATATATATATATATATATATATATATATATATATATATATTTGCATTAATTGCATACATTGACCGTTGTATTTAATTTGAATGTACTCCGTACGTTCGAAGTACGGGAATTCATCAGCTAGTTGTTTATATTTCAGGCCGTCTTAGAAAGTATTCGTTTGTCAGCAAAACGGCATTCCTAGCAACATAAATTTTCACTGCGCACTATAATTAAAGTGTTGCCACACGGAATGAATGATCTCGTAGTACTTTTCAATACCGTAATAAATGAACCTTTGATAAAAGCGATCTCCGGAATGAATATGGAAGAGAAACAGGTTTGTGTTTCGCTTTGGAATCTCCATGATTTTCTTTGGTTTGTTTGTTTTTAAATATAAGAACTCGCGGATGTGGGAGCTGATGTGTGAAAAAACGTTAGCCGGGGATCTGGATTTTTTCTTCCTCTTTTCTGTTTCAAGGGTAGACAAATACGTTTCTTTAGAAGATTAGGATGTTGTAAACGTATATCCGCACCGCGTGTTTCTATGATTAGAGTGGCGAACAATAAAAGGGAAGCATTTCGTAGGACATATTAGGAATAGATTTGATTGTTGATTAATGCTACACTGTCGAACGCACTTTGAATTCTTAAAATTTGTTCCATAAATGAAATGATATTTAAAAATTAATGAAAGAAAGTGCCGTGAAGAATTTAAAATAATTTTATTTCATGTTTCATTATAGTTTTGAACAAATCGACTGTCCCTGGCTCAATGCTCGTCGCTGCATATCCACTGCCGTGTTCACTAATGGTGGCAGGGGCACGTAAAATAGGTCGTGACTGCAATGTCCTCCAAGTTCTCAAATTTACCTTTGGAGGTGCGGGGTCAAGTGTTCCGGTCTTGTCACTTGACTTGGTTCAAAATTACGGGACCGGTCATTTAGCCAAGTCGGACTCTGACACTTGTGGTGCTAATTCAAAACAGGAGCCACCCCTTCCAGTCCAATAACCTATTAGGACCTGGTAAATGGAACCTCCAACCAGGGGGCATTAGCAACAACAACAACAAATCGACTGACGAACAGGAAAATGCAGGTCAAGTTGAAATATTCAATGGAGTTTTCAGTCTATGTCTATATAATAGAGCAGGAGTGGCCAAGATAAAAAAGCGTTAAGGCTGCTGTGTACTAAATCTATTGGATTCACTCACCTCAATGTTAACCTATCGAGAAAATTTGTCCACAATTTACAGCTACATAAATGCTGATAATCCAACAAAAATGATATTTTTAGATATCCTGAACTTTTCTGCACCTTGCAACAGGATTCATTTTATAAATTTTGTCCACCGAAGGAATTTAGGAGCGTTTATTATACACTATACCAGATTTTTCCCCCGAATCATTTAAATTTTAAAAATATAATTTGCATTAAAAAAATGCCCTAAGATGTAAAATTTATTTCTCTATTACGGAATACAATTTTTTTAAAACCTTTAAATCCAAGTCGGCAATCCTTAGACACATTTTCTCCATAGGTTAACATTGAGGTCAGCGAATCCAATAGGGTTAGTACACCGCAGCCATATATTGAAACTAGCTGAATACCCGTGCTTCGCTACGGAGTACATTTTAGGATAATTACAATGAAAAAATACTGAAATTGCTTTTTAGAGGACTTCCTTATAAACAATATTTTTTTGTTTCTTCATTGGGTGGAACTAATATTACCAGGATCGTCCGTGAACTTACGTGTGAGCAAACTACGTAAAACTGACCGTGGGAGAAACAATTTTCTCTTAAATCTACGCCAGCGTATTTTAAAATTTGACCTTAAGACTTATATATCGTCATGACGAAGGATACTTTGAGGGGAAATTGCAGTCTCTTAAAGGTCAAAGGGGAGGTCACTGGGTATTAGAGGAATGCGTGGCACGAACACTTTTTCTCCTTGAGCACACCCGGTTAAAATAATGGCTTCAATTAAGTTTTTATGCAGGGCTTTGACTTGAAGTCTAGTGCCATTACACAGTTTCGGTGGTTTTAAATTCCGAAGGGACATTACAGGTGTGCCCGTTCGCAAAGAGAGCTTATGGTATGGAAGACCCGGTGGTTTAAGGGAACTTAAAATCTCTACAGGATAGTTAATGGCATCATCTGAATTACAGACAGTGTCTATCGACCGTCAAAATTTCAATCCTTTAGGTCCAGCGGTTTGGTCTGTGCGAGGTCTGTCAGTCAGTCACGGAACTGTTTTATATATATAGGTTTAATTTAATATCCATAAAACATACTAATTTGAATTAAATTCTTTAAAAAGCTTCCATCTGAATTAGTCTAGTGGTTAAATTTTTCCTTTTACTCTATTTTAGTAGTTTTTTTGTCAATTTATTTCGTTGTTATGCACGTGATGCAAAATTAATTTAAAGTATCACAAAAAGAAAAGAAACCACGTGATCAGCATTTAATACATTAAATTCTAAAAATTAATCTTTAAACATTCAACAAAAATCAGAAAATGGAGGTAAAGATTCGAAAAAGATTTCATTTTAAAGGAATTTTTATGATCTTTATCATGATATAAATTTTATAACCCTCATATTGTTGTTTTAAAGGAAAAATTTTAAAAAGTTACAAAAACAGCTTAAAATTTTAATTTTAAAAAATCTGAGAATTTTTCAAAAATATTTCTTTGTGCACCCCTACACTATAAGAAGAATCTCCATGCAAAATTTTAGCCCTTTAGGTCCAGCGGTTTGGTCTGTGCGTTATCTGTCAGTCAGTCACAGAACTGTTTTATATATATAGAAGAGCCAAATGTTATGCTTGATATAAAAAAATTTTTAACGTTGTTTTTTCAATTATTTTTTTATTAAATATATCATTCTCCGGCTGTTAGAATAATTAATATTTCTAAATTCTTAAATAGTTTTAATCTATAACATTTATTTTGCTTTTAACTGTTTTGCTAAATTATTCAAACATGACATGTACTGAGTAGCTGCAGTTCGTAGCAATTCAGTTAAATGTTGATCATAGCTAGAGAAATTAATTTTAAATTAGAAAATTTATTTTTAAAAAAATTTGAGAACAGTTTATGAGACATTCTGGTAAAAAATGTTTGAAAAATTGATCATTGTACCATATGAGCCACTAAAAAGTGAAAAGAGACTTTTGCAATTATTCATAAACATTGATAATTTGAGCGAAACTATAAAATATTTTACAACTTTTCAATGTCAAGAGGTCAAATTCACTTCATTTAGTGCATGTGTACTGAACATATGTCATGTTTTTTTATGCGAGAAGGATAGTTGACTTCGTCGGATAATATACATTTTCCTCAAATTTTTCGAAAATATTTGAGCTGTACACAGTATTGTAAAATTCTTAGGCAATGATCTCTTGAATGCAGAAAAAGGTGTTAAAAATTGTTTGCAAATGCGGCACACTTGTCAATGAAGACATTCGCACTTCAACAGCTAGAATCATTGGTTGCTTTCAATGGGGGCACCATATAGGTGAACTAACACCATCCCCTGTTGCCACCTCAGTTTTGACCGAACGACCTCCAGGGGAGACATCTGGGGGATCGCACCTTCTCCCACCCTCTCTGACCTCATACAAACGCGTGCGCGCGCACGCACACACACACACACACACACACACACACACATATATATATATATATATATATATATATATATATATATATATATATATATATGAATGTATACCGGAGGTAAAGGACACCAAGTCCATATCTTAAAAGTAGACTGTTTAACTTCATTCCTTCATTTTATAGCACTACAGAAAAGCTGTTACTCGAATGTTTATACAGAAGAGACCTTGCCCATTGAAAATGACACCATGTCCTAGGTAAAATTGTGCCGAGGCAAAAAGCAGTAAGTGGATTTCTTTAAGCTCTCCTTTAAAATTCAAACATTGTGACATAGTGTTCTATACCTCAGAGGTACAAATATATATATATATATATATATATATATATATATATATATATATATGTGTGTGTGTGTGTGTGTGTGTGTGTGTGTACGTACTATTAAATAAAGCCCCACTGATTCAAACATTACATTCCATAACAACTAAACTTGCTAGTCAAATTTGACAGCTGTTCATGTTTGAAAAAGTCATTAACTCTACACTTAGACTTTTTCTAGAAAGTAAATAGAATTGATATAAATATAGTTCATTAGACACAACTAAAAAAAATCTTAGCCCTATTTGGCCTTCAGCTTAATTCAGCTACCGCATGGACAGTGATTTTCTATCGTGCCGTACAAAATAATGAGTTACTCTTCATGTGTTTCCAGAAGGAAAATACTTACAGGCAAATAAGACCATCACAAACGTCTTAAATCCTTTGAGTCCTGAGATGGATATTGTAACGTACAGGAATTCCTACTCAATAAACTAACATTATGAATCGCTTCAAAATAAGTGTATTATTCTGGTCAAAACACCATTGCTTTAACTTCATACCGCCACTAGAGCAAGGCCGATTTCAACATTCATCGAACACCTTTCAGTCATGAGACAAATACTTCAGCAAATACTTCTGCAGAGGGAATGCAGCTGAATACACAGGCGTATGTTAATCAGGAAAATGTTTTGCTTCAGTGTCAAGCAACAAGTTTAGATCTTCGATCTGCTTTGTATGGGGTATTTTCGCTTCATTTCAAAATGTGCCTGGAGTAAGAAATCAGTATACTGTTTTCCGAAACCAGTTAAAAAAACATCAAATTTTCGTGTTATTATGTTTAGTATATTTAGGTGTACGTACACACACACACACACATACATACATATATAAATATATATATTTATGTATATATATATATATATATATATATATATATATATATATATATATATATATATATATATATATATATATATATATATATGGCTAGACTTGAAAAACGGATTACGAATCGAATCTGAGAAAACACAAGGGCATGTGTCAACCCTACATCCATAAAATATCCACAGGATATCTAGTCGTTCTTCTAGTATAATTTATCGATTATGATCGAAAGTATGATTTATCGATTTTGAAAAGTTATAACAAATTTTCAAGTTAATAATGTTTTTGAAAATCAATGAAACATTTACATATATCGCAGGATAATACCTTTATCTCTTAACTACTTAAATGATCTTTAAAAATTGGATGAATATTTCATAAATAGGATTTTTTTAAACCCTATAAAAGTATAACTATAACAGTCTTCAGGATTAATTTGAAACCTAAGAAACTGATGCTAAGACCAAACACAAAATGTTCATAATATTTTTACTAGCTTCTAAGTAGACTTCAGATGTTGTGGATGATAATGTCGCCATTTGTTATACTGGATTGAATGAGCTTATGATATCCAAATAACGTCTGTTAAACATCGATCTTGGAAGTTGAAAATGGAGATGAAATGAAAAACTAAAAGCTAAGGATCGTTCTTAAAGCTGATTCAGAATGTGTCACACATACTCCTAGAAAAACACTTCTATAAACGCAATTTTTAATAATCAAATACTTTTGTAATTGGTCTTTGATACAGAGTGATTCACTCGAAAGAGGCCCCTAATATTCTGTAATAACTCTAACCAGGACGAAGCAATCTGAACGAAGCAACCTACAATGTGCTATTCAGTAGATGGAATATCACATCACATGGTCCTCGGATGAGGTGTGGTTCCGTTTGTCGGGTTATGTTAACTCGCAAAACCATCGCATGTGGACCTCTGAATACACCTTTGCCACTCGCCAAACACCTCTCCATGATCAAAGAGTTGGTCTGTGGGGTGTGCTATGTCTCGGTTGCGCATCATAGGTCCCATTTTTTTCCCACCTTGATGGCCGGGGGCTGGCGGTGGGGTGGTGTGGCTTTTTCCCAGGGCGCCAGGGTTCGTTGTGAGAACCAGGGTGCTGGTAACGGAAAGCGCGAATGCGAGTTTCCTGGGGGAGTGTTATCCTCTGGGGGAGTTGCTGTGGCACCATCTTAGCGTCGGTTGTCTCCACTTCCCCGTATTCCGGCTGGAAACTGGGCGATGGCCCAAGCTAAGAGAGACAATGGACCTTGGGGCCTCGACTGACGCCACATGGTTTTAGCCCCTGTAGCTCCGTTAACCCTAAACTAATTACGGACCTGTGCAACTCTGTACGAGTATGGATCGCGCGCAGCGAAGGACGTCTTCAGGTTCTACGCTTGTCGAATGCCTGGCGGCGGGACGACGTATTATTCTGACTTACACCACCATGAACACCGATGTGTACCACCGATTGAACAGTTCGCGAATCAGTTGGATGATCGTGAGTTAACGGAAGCTTGCTTCCAGCAAGATGAAGCAACGTGCCATTCATCCAGTGACGTAGCGAGCATAACAGGCACGATACCTTTTTGGCGCCCCCCCCTTTCCGAAAAACATATAGTAATATAATATATAGAATTAGTGAAAAGGACCATTTGGCAACCCTGTGCGAGTGGCGCCCGGGGCATGATAGACTCCCTTGCCCACCGCTCTCTATGACACTGCAGTCATCAGTAAAGAGAATGGTGGAAATCAAGTCCATCTTCGGCAGCGGGGTAATTTCAAAGGGGCTTTGGCCACCACGGTCGCCAGATCTGACACCTCCAGACTATGAAAGATTTGAAAGAAAACAGTCAACGAGAAATTGCTGCTGTCCCCCTTTCCCCTCCCCCTCCGATGTCCTTCACAATACGTTCAGGAACATGGAGCATCGATTCGAAATGTGTCTGGAAAAAACGGGATCATTTCCACCATTGCATGTAACAATGAAATTGATTACACATACGTCAAGGTTTGTAGATTATATATATATATATATATATATATATATATATATATTCGTTTCAGACTGCTTCATCCTAGCGAGAGTTATTACTGAACTGTAGGGGCCTCTTTCGAGTGAATCACCCTGTATAAGAAAACTAGAATTTAGGTATGAGCTATACTTTCATAGTCTTATTAGATATGCATCTTAATTTCTTCAACTAAAAACTTTGACACAATTGTTTAAGGTCACCGATAAATTCCAAAATATTTATTTATTTATTTATTTTATTTATTTATTTATATAAAAAAATTTAATGAGGAATTATCAGAATATGTAATGTGTACTTGGAGCTTACATTGCACTTGATGCTTATTACTGATTGTTTTCTCTTTACAACAGTGTAATAAGAAAGAAGCAGTAAATTTATTTTGATATATTAAATAAATTGTTCAAAGAAAATAATAATTATGATGGCAGCATTTTACAAGTGGCAATTCCCTCGCTTGAACTGTTTTCATACACTGATGACTAAATTTGGGATTATTTTAATTTATTCGTATGAGATTTAACCTGATTCGGTAGATTTTTAAAGTCTATTTATTCCTTTCCCGTTTTCTTGACTGGAGTTAAGCTATTTAAGCATGGATTTTGCCATTTCTTCTTTACCCAGTCGAACTTGATTTTTAAAAAAATGGCAACGTTAAGTATCCATGGTGCATATTCCTTCAGTAAGCCTAGATAATAAACTAAAAATCACATATTACCTCTACGTTATGAAACACAAGTTTTTTAATAAGACGGAAGTTTCATATGTAATCAGTGGCGGATTATGGATTTGAGGGGCCGGAGGCGGAAATAAATTTAGGGCCCATCTATTGTTTTTAAATATTTATTCATTTAGTTATAAACATAAAATATATTTGAATTTTTTCACAAACTTTTTTTTTATAATCAGAACAATATAACAAGAAAAAATTCAGGTGGCCTCTTCTAACAAAACTACCGCGGATTATTAACGTAGGATTACTTATCGTTGCTCACCTCTTTTGTATGTATATATGTATGTATGTGTTATATATATATATGTATCTATATATATATGTACGTAGGTATATATATACATATATGTATGTCAAAATTTTGACGCATTTTTGCACTTTTCTGTTTAACTGTTTACTGCTTGCCCAAGCGATACAGACTGGGTTTGGCACGCTGCCAAAATTATAAATCGCGACGACGCACGGTTTTAGCGTCTGCAATTTTGCTTTCCAGAGGACCGTTATGGAGGAACGCAATTCTACATTAAAATTTTAATACATGAGTAGCTAAAATTATTTCGTGGATTAGGGGGGAAATCTGTCACTGTACTTAGTGTTAGTTTCTTTTTTTCATAAAATAAAATAAAGTACGGATTTTTTTGTATTTTTAGCTCTGAATTAATAGTTAATTCGTGCGAGATAATGTCTCATACGGATTATTATTATTATTATTATTATTATTATTATTATTATTATTATTAGCTGAGTGGCAACCCGATGTGTTGCTTTTTCGATTTAAAATGAAATGGTTTTATTTCTTAAAGATTAAAAACTGTTTAATAACTTTTAAAAATATATTATAAAATATATATATTTAAAAAAAATATTTAAAAATATATTTAAAAAATATTTTTTTATAAATAAATTTTAAAGATATATTTTAAAATTCTCTTTTTCAAATTTTGGTTTTTGGCTTCTGAAATAATTCTTTAAAATTTCCGTTTTCAAATTTTGCTTTTTAAACAAAAAAGAAGTTCACTGAATTAGAATAAATTCTAAAGATTTTAACTTCTCATTTCCTAAAACAAAAATTATTCCTGGTACTTTAAAATTATTTCTGGATTTCAATTATTAAATAAATGACTCGTTCTCAGCTAATTATTTTCCTTTTGGCAACATGGCCGAAAGTAAATATTACATCCCATGGGAGAAAAAAAAGGTGCTTAAAAAAATAGAAAGACAATTCTGATGAATTCAAAATTGGTGGCGGAAGAATCCTCATCATTTCCTCCTTAATTAGAAACAAATTTCCCGAATTTGCTGGAATTATTAGTAAGTAAAATAATAAGTCGAAAAATTACGAACTCGGCATTCAAGTTACATTAGGATACTATGGCGATCAGCGCGGGAAATTTCAAAAGTGAGTTTTGTAAGTACGCTTTTTTAGACTGATAACATTTTTTTTATTAAATGTATTTGGTATATTTTGGAAGCTGAACATCTAGAAAATACCGATAAATCGTAAAATTGACATTAATAGGTGCAGAAAACCGAAATATTTGTCCATCAAAATCGTCGATTTCGTGAAATTTGGAAAACTGCTTTGGGGAAAAAGCTTCGTTTGCAGTGAAAAACATTTTTAACTTTATAAAAATGTGTATATCCTTAAAGATGAAGAGTTGTAGAACACATGGAAATAAAAAATTTGTCGATTGTTGGACGGAAAAGTTTAATTTTGCATGCATGAAAATAGTGGAAATTTGCGAAACTGAAAGGAGCTGGCCCACCCGGAATGACAGCTCTTTCTATTGCCCGCTTCTTTTGGTTTTAATTTAATAATTTAAAAAGTTTAAAGTTTTGAAAGTTGAGGATGGTGTCAGTGCACGCGTCTCGACCGTCCGCGTCCATCGGTACCAGTCACGATATCCTGCTAAGCTCGGTTAGCGAGATTAGTCCGTACCCGTGTCTGCTGACTGACAAACAAGCATTTGTTTACCTTCAGCTGTTATTAGTAAGGTTATTATTATTTTTGTTTTGGACTTAGTCATTTTTTTATATTATTATTATTATTATTTTGAACTTAGTCATTCTTTTCACAGGAATCTCAGGCAGAATACTATTGGCCTGGTAGTCCTGGAAGTCAATGTCCGTGACGAGAAAGTATAATGTCAACTCTATTTAAGAGATGACATACTTATCTGATGAACGATGACATACGGAGTGTTAAGATTTGATTATTTATTTGCTATTGTTTGCACACTTCATGTAATGTATTCTTTATTACGTTCCTAAAAAACTTCAACTATCGCTGTTTTGCATATAATGTGTCGTATTTTTTTTTTTTTTAACCAATTTAAGGCTGCGACTTTTAGCCAAAACAAATAACAACCGGGGCGATGAAATGTGTAAGATTTTATTATTTTTTATATTTTTAAAGAATCACGAAGAACTATTACATTTATGAATATGAAGATAGATGGCCTTAGACCAACGTGTGGGCTTCCGGCGGAACCCAAGGGGTGGTCCGCGAAGTCAGCAGTGACTCCCCCCCCCCCCCAAAAAAAAAAAAGGTTTAATCGTTTCGAAACGACCGGAAATTTAACGATTTTGTGAAAATAGGAACAGAAAAAAAATTTCCGAAATTTTTTGTCCAAATTCTAAAAATTCATGTATTTTTTTTTTCCGTTTTCTGACGTTTTGAGTGCGAAAAAAATCCATTTTCTGCTTAATAATCCTTAATATCTGTATACCGGAGGCAAAGGACACTAAATCCTTTTCTTAAAAGTAGACTGCTTAACTTTATTCCTTCATTTTTTACCACTATTTTCAGTAGAGAAAGGCTATTATGCGAATGTTTATGCAGAAGAGACCTTGCCCATTGAAAATGGCACCATGTGCTATCATTGTGTCGAGGTAAAAAGCAGTAAGTGGATTTCTTTAAGCTCTCCTGTGAAATTCAAACATTGTGACATAGTGTTCTATACCTCCGAGGTACAGATATATTTTCTGTAAGGGGGAGTCGCAGATACTTTACATATCTAATAAAGGAAATGCAATCTCAAAAACCTCTTTCACTTTTAAGTTTCCGTGGACTTTTACGTTTGCTATTAAGTTTAACTTTACGTTAAATTTATTATAGTTTTTAACTTTATCTATAACTTCATATTACAGTTGTTTATCATATTCAATTTGTTTATTCAGAAAATTAAACTTATTTTTGCATCTAAAAGGGATGGTTCGGAAAGAGCCCGACAACTTTTTTTATATTATTATTTATTTATTTATTTATTTATTTTATTATTTATTTATTTATTTATTTATTTTTATTTTTATTTTTATCTTTTTTTATCGGCGAATGTCTTCGCGACAAGTGCCTCCGCATTGAAAATTTTTTTTTTTTTTTAACGTAGGATTACGTTCCTCCATAACGATCCTCCGGAAAGCAAAATTTATGATGCTGAAACCGTCGTCGCGAGTTATAAATCAAGAGTGGCAGAGTAGACATGTGTTACTTATTTTTCTTAACATCGACCTATTTCTGCATAGGGTTATCACTCATCCTTCTCTTCGTATGCAGGAATTTTATTGTAAAAAAAAAAAAGAGGCACGCAACGATAAGTAATACTACGTAAACAACCCACGGTAGTTTCGCTAGAAGAGAATAACTTTAAAAATTTCTTTTTTTTTGGGGGGGGGGGGAGGGGAGACAAGTGGTCCCTGGTCAACAAAATGGTAAGAACCACTGAGTTAGGGGGAAACTACACTCAGATCTGAGGATATTGTGCAGTGATCGGAGAATTTAAATAAATATTCAGTATTTAATAAACTATTCTTATGCACATTATTTGTAAAATTTCTTTTTTTAAGTTACCTGCACACCTTCAAAGAAAGTTTTCTTTTAGTTTACCTGAATTTTTTCTTCATAGTTTGCATTTTACTGTCACACAAGACTTAAAACTTTAAATAAAAATAAATAAAATCAAGCGTAAATATAAAAAAAAATCAGAAAGATAAATTGAAAAAAATGGAGAAGTTGGTACTACTGCAAAACATATATATATATATATATATATATATATATATATATATATATATATATGTATGTATTTATTAATATTTTAATAATTTAAGTTAAAACTACATAATTTCATTTATATATATATATATATATATATATATATATATATATATATATATGTGTGTGTGTGTGTGTGTGTGTGAATGTATGTATGTATCTATGTATGTTTTGTATGTATTATATATGTGTGTGTGTGTGTATGTATATGAATGTATGTATGTATCTACGTATGTATGTATGTATGTATGTTTTGTATGTATTATATATGTGTGTATGTGTGTGTAAGTAAGTAAGAAACTGTTAAATACTGTACTTTGCTTTCTACTTAGCAGGATAGCTCAAATCATGTCAAACGAGTACTAATTTATCAGATTTAGTAATAATTTATTGGGCTGCGTACTCTGTGGTGGGGCTAACAGTTGTGACGGGATAAAGGAGATTTTATTACATTCGTGCCGGCAGCCTCATAGTTAAAACTTTACGGGTGCAATGGCGGAGACTTATTTCAGAACAAATGGTGCGCCGACTGTGAGTCGAAAACTGCGCCAAATCTACCTGTTGCAAAACGGAACTCAAACCAGCTGATCAGTCGGTGGTTGGCGCGTCTACAAACCAGCAGGAAGTGGCAAACAATGAACTTCTACCCCCTAGAAACCAGTTCTGCTTAAGCAAATAGACAATGGTGGAAGGCTCCCCGAGCGAAATCCGTTTTCCCACTTACCTAATCGGCGCGATTCATTAAGTGCCGTTCCCTAATGAATTCTACCGTTTATTCTTTCAGAAGTTAACTTCCGCTTTGATTGCTTGGCAAACTTCGCTGCGCAACCACCGCGGGATTTCAAGTTCGCTGCTATGAGGTGTCGTACTTAATCATTAACAAGATAACGGAAAATGGTGGGTGGAGGCATTAGTTAAATGACACAAACATGCGTACATATAAAGATAAAAATCTGTATCTTTGGAAGATGCACGTTGCTTAATCACCTGAAAAGGTAATAATTTCATCTTCGCACTATAACTGGAAAAATTTGAAATCGCGGCAAAATTTGAAATTAATTGTTTGCAGTTATGAGATTTTAAAATGCTGAAGGAGACACATGATAAAGGAATGTGACCAAAGGTACTAAAAAATCTAATAAATATTTGTACTGACTTTATAAAAATGTTGATTATTAGCGTAATTTAGTTCACAGGTCAAATTTCAAAGCCGTCAAAATTTAGCCTTCGCACTCGCTTTAGATTAACGGCTTTTCTTGAGGAAAGCTTTCTTAAAAGCCATTTCAATGAGACGAATTTACTCCAATAATGAATTATCTCATTATAATAGCGCCATTGTCTACTGTCTAAAACGCTAAACTCACTACCATACCTGAAATATATTTACCGATGACAGAGTTTTTGGAAGCTGTAAAGGGAAATAAAAAAAAGTTTTTTCTTGGAGTTCCTGCTGCATCGAAACTCTCTAGCAATCGAGAAGCATTCAGTAATAGCAAAACACCTGTTCATAACAAACATTATATGACGGAACAGATGTTACGATAAAAAGTCACATGATGTAAATACCATGAAAAGTCTGGTTCTTGATTTATGCTTTATTCAAATTGCTAACATGTGCGAGTGTGTGTGTGTGAAAGACACAAAAAGTTAAAACACCCATATTTCGAATGCACACTGCACAGTTGACGTCAAATTGAAGATGAGATTTTATCTTAGATTAAAAAGCATCCTATTTTGTCCCATTTAACCAGGGGCGTTGGGAGAGCGTAGGCCCACCTACATTTTAAAGGAACTATTTACCACTTATTTACCTCTTAAGTTTTTACTATTGTTCGAACTTACTGATGAACATATTGACAGACTGCCATCAAATTTAATGAAGGACAAGCTCATATGCATTAATAAACAGGATAAAAATCTTAGATTTGCTAACTTTTAAGGCTGCTGTGTACTAACCTTATTCGATTAGCTCACCTCAATGTTGACCTATGAAGAAAATTTGTCCAAGGATTACCGACATGGATTGAAAGATTTTTTTTTTTTTAATTTACGCCGCAATAGAGAAAGAAATTTTACACCTTGGGGGCATTTTCGTTTTATTTTTTTAAATGCAAATAATACACTTGTTATCAAAAATTAAGGAAAAATCACAAAAAGAGGGAAAACAGGTTCAAAACTAGGCCAATATGTTTAAAATTTGAATATGTTGTTAAGTAAAAGGTGCTGAACAATACTACATTATGCAAAATAGTGGCGTTGCAGTCGGAATACGTCATTTGCGAGGAGCATAAATGTGCATGTTTCAAAGAAAGGCGGCAATTGTCGCTGCGAGGCTGAGATTAAACATCTGGCATAGCCAAATTGTAACAATGACCTCCAGGCATCATTTGACCGAAGAACTGCGATGGCGAACTATTGGGAGACTAGAGGCAGGACAAAGACAGAAGTGGCCAGATGGCTAAATGTGAGTCCGTCTGTGGTTCATAGACTTTGGCAACAATTTCTAACCACGGATTCGGCATCCAGGAGGTTCAGCCAAGGACGGCCATACGCTACAACGAGTGCCGATGACCGATATTTGTCATTATGCGCACGAAGGAATAGAATCGCAACTCCATCTGAACTCAGATCCTCCCTCGCTGCAAGCTCCGGAAGGTTGTTATCAACGTTAACCGTGGGTAGAAGACTTCACGAAGGTGGTCTTTTAGCGAGACGACCAGCCATTTGCGTCTCGCTAACGTCACGCCATAGGCGGGACGTATCCCTCCACATCAATGGAGACGTATCCCTCCACATCAATGTGACGTATCCCTCCACATCAATGGAGGGATACGTCATCTTTACGGATGAGTTCAGGTTTAGCCTCCAAAGCGATAGTAGGCGTATTTTAATTTGGAGAGAACGTGGAACTCGTTTTCATCCATCACACATCCGTGAAAGAGATGCATATGAATCAGGCAGTGTCTGTGTTTGGGGTGGTATCTCTTTGGGGGGACGCACAGACCTCCATGTCTTTCCCCGTGGAAATGTGAATGCTCACACCTATAGAGATGACATCCTTGATGCTTATGTGTGCCCTTATGCCGGGGCAATAGGTGATGCTTTCGTGCTACAGGACGATAGCGCGAGACCGCACAGGGCTCGCATCGTGGATGCTTACCTTGAGCAGGAAACAATTTAGCGCATGGAGTGGCCAGCTCGATCACCGGACCTGAATCCTATCAAGCAAGTTTGAGACGCTTTAGAACGACGTATAGCTGCTCTCAATCCTCCTCCTAGGACCCTAGTCACACTTTCAACTGCTTTGCAAGAGTAATAGCTCTCACTTCCTACCGAACTCATAGACCGCATAATTGACAGCATCACACATCGCTGTATGTGCTATATTGCTTCTCGGGGGGATCATACGCCATATTAAAGGTAATTTTCCTATACCAAACTGACACATCCAATTTGTTCATTGCATATATATGCCAGTTTCTATAACACCATAATTTTCTGGCGATTTCTTTTTATGCTATTTTATGCCTACCTATGTGTTGTATAATGTGTATAAGTTTCATGAAATTCTACGCGTAACGTTTTGAATAATCGCTATTTTTGTGACTTTTCCTTAATTTTTGATAACCAGTGTAGTTTTTAATTTAAACTTTTTGGAGAAAAAAAGTGGTCTGGTGTGTTTTAAAGGCTCATCAATTCCTTTGGAGGACAAAATATATAAAATAAATCCTGCTGCAAGGTGCGGAAAAGTCCAGGCTATCTGAAAATACCATTTTTATTGGATTATCAGCATTTGTGTAGCTGTAAATAGTAGACAAAATTTCTCCTTAGGTTAACTTTGAGATGAGCGAATGCAATAGGGTTTGTACATTCAGCCTTAACTTTAAAAATAAGAAGAAGAAAACTGTCAAAGTAAACCTCCTGCCAATAATTTAATCATAGCTCCAAACACTTTCATGTTTAATATGTTTGATAACTTGTAAGAATGAAATATAGATTGTCCTTACTACAGATTGTCCTTACTTCAATACAGTTACATTTATTTGATTTCTATTATGACTACAAAACTGGAGGATCTAACATTTGGTGGCAATGCCATGAATGGGCAAAAATAATTGTATGTTGTATGCTACATCTTGAAATAGAAAGGTTAAAAACGAAGTTACATATTTCAAAGTTAAAACATTTTTTTTAAAGCCATAACGTAAAATAAATTCTGTTTTATATTATATATATATAAAACAGAATTTATTTATATATATATACATATATATATATATATATATATATATATATATATATGAATATATATGAATATATATGTATATATATATATGTATATACACTGCTGGCCACTGTAAATGCAACACCCTGAAGGAAACATGCAAATAACATGAAATTTACAACATGCATTAGCGGAGGTGAGATATGCAAATGATTAGAATTTCAGCGCAGACGCACATCACGCGCGCCTGTGGCGCCACTTCAAAGCGCTATTTAAGGCTTGGAGATTTCGACGATTTCAAGTTCGGCAATTGTGTTTTTCTTGTGGTTTTTTCAAAAAAACGATCAATTATGCCTCGTCGAAAACAGCGATCATCTTTTGATCAAGTATCCGAGTTCGACAGAGGAAGGATAGTGGCCTACCGAGATTGGGGATCATCTTTCAGGGAAATCGGTAGTGGTGTTGGACGAAACCAAACAACTGTAATGCGGATATGTGATCGTTGGATGCAGGAGGGTACGACGGACCGGCGTGTTCGATCCCATCCACCTCAGCGCACCACTTCACGTGATGACAGGCAAATTGTGCGCATGGCAGTGACGGATCGCTCAGTCACATCACGAACCATAGCACAGCACATGCAGTCTGTAACGCATCATCCAGTGTCTGCGCCTACCATTCGACGCCGTTTACAGCAGAGTGGTCTGTCCGCAAGACGTCCATTGCTTTGTCTACCCTTGACGCAGAACCACACACGTCTCTGCCGCCAATGGTGCGATGACAGAAGGATGTGGACGGCAGAATGGAATGAAATTGTCTTTACTGAGGAGTCACGCTTCTATCTGCAACACCACGATGGTCGCTTTCGAGTCTGGAGACACCGTGAAGATAGGATGCTGAACAGCTGCGTTATGCACCGCCACACTGGTCCTGTACCGGGTATTATGGTGTAGGGCGGTATTGGATATCACTCTCGCACACCTCTAGTACGCATTGCCGGTACTTTAAACAGCCAGCGCTACATCTCCGAGGTGTTGGAGCCAGTTGTCCTTCCTTACCTTCAGGGCTTGCCCACAGCCATATTTCAACAGGATAATGCGCGACCACACGTGGCACGCATTGTCCAACGGTTCTTCGTCAATCGCCAGATTGAATTGCTTCCCTGGCCGCCTCGCTCTCCGGATCTTTCGCCGATAGAAAACATGTGGTCCATGGTTGCTCTACGATTGACCTAGATTCCATCCCCAGCTGCCACAGCAGATCAACTTTGGCAACGTGTGGAAGCTGCTTGGTCTGCTGTACCCCAAGAACCCATCCAAAGTCTCTTTGAATCAACGCCGAGGCGTGTGGCAGCGGTGATCTCCAACAATGGCGGCTACTCTGGCTACTGATTTTGGCAGGAACCACACTTCACAGAAGTCTATAAATTTAATCATTTGATACTTGGTCAACATGTTATCTACAAAATAAATTTTCTTGTGATATCTCTTGTCTTTCTTGGTGTTGCAATTTGGGTGGCCAGCAGTGTATATATATATATATATTTGTATATATATATATATATATATATATATATATATATATATATATATATATATATATATATATATATATATATATATATGAATATATATGTATATATATGTATATATATATATATTAGTATATATATATATATATATATATATATATATATATATATATATATATATATATATATATATATATATTAATTAGTACACAGCAGCCTTAAACCGAAAACTCGAGTCAGTGGTTTATCGTCTTCCGACGCGTACCCAACACTTTCTTATTGTGATGAACTGAGGAAATGAAGATCAGCGCAGGCCCGGCTTAATCTGTTTTTCTCGCAATTCATTCGTGGCATTCCACTCTCTCTCTCTCTCTCTCTCTCTTAACATTTTTAGCTCCCCATTCACAAACAACAGCTTAGAGATATCGCCGACATCTGGTTTCTTGCATTTTCATATCGCGTTGCCGGAAAAAAGTATCCCTTTCAACGTCGGAATGGAAAAAAAACTTTCTATTTTTCGTCACCTATTCTGAAACATGCTCGCGCCAAATGGACGGAACTCGCAAGAATATCTGGCGGGGTCTTTCACATGCACTCGCACACTTCCGGCGCATCCGGATCGCGTTGAAAAAGGGTGGCGTGATCCTGAATTGGATTCGGATATCCTCATCTCCGAGTGTGATTCGCTGGCATTCAGACTGAGAGAATTGGCCTTCGCCACTCATAATCGCTCGGACATTTCTTTCCTTTATATTCGATTTGAAAGGACGCTAATTTTTTTTTCTTCTTTACCATTTAACTTCTCTGTTGGAATAAGCAGTGGACACGTGATATGATTTTGCTCCTAGACTGCGATCACCTCGACCAGGCGGCTCATTACATACAGTCACATACATACACTGACATCTGACATGCATACACGCATATATATATATATATATATATATATATATATATATATATATATATATATATATATATATATATATATATATGAAACAATAACGTTTCCCTTCATTAACTTTGTCTTACCGATCAGAACATTATTCCTCAATTTTATTTTGATCTAAATACCAAATTAATATATTCGATTTTCACCGAAGTCCACGTGCGGACAGAAAGCTTATATAAGAAGATTGTTCTAGAAGCCATGACGTGACCTCGTCCGATGCGGCGTGATGAGGTCAGGTGTCACGTTTTAACCAATTAAAAGTTCAGCGAGCCTGTACTCAAGGGCGTGAACCTAGAGTTTCGAGCGTCTTCTGTGTCTGATGGAAGTCCTAGCAAGATGTAGTTTTCGCGCTGCGGGGTTTTTGACCCTTTGTCCGTAATGCTCCGGACAAATTTAGTTGATGTCCGCTCGTCTGACATATAAATTGTCAAGTAGGAAGTATGTTGAAATAAATCTTTGAAAATGTGACCGAACTTCCACCTCTTCCTTTCTGGAGTTGGATTCAAAGTATTTCTTCTTCAGACCAGCTACTTCCATTGCCAGCTCCGGCACGACTACCCCGTGTAATGGTTCCAGACTTCACCGTTCCGTTAAGAAGTCACCGCTCTGTTACGATCGTTCAAGAATATATATATATATATATATATATATGAATTTATTATTAATTTCTATGTCATTGTTAGATTTTCCCATTTCCCCAAATCTCAACATTTTAGATATAAGAAGTGAGAATAACACAGAGTACAGTCAAAGCTATTTTACTTTACAAAATTTATTTATTTTTTAATTTTTTGGCTTCAAATAAAGAAACCATAAAATTCCGTTTCTTGTGTATCGTTCAGGAAAATTTCGGGTGACATGATCCATACGTATTTGAATCATGATAAATCACCTGTCATACATTCACGTTAAGCAACGCGTCCGAAAATGTACAGTTCTGTCAATCCGGTGCACCATCAACCAAATATCGCTCACTCCTTTCAACAACGTCATATCTCAAAAAACGTTATTTTTCAGGAGAGTTATTTTAAAGTTTAAAAGTAGAATAAAATCCATTAAAAATAAATGTTAATTCTGCTCTCTAATGTTAATTCTGCTCTCTAGGACATAAAATATCGATGTTTTTTCAGCTGCTTGTCACTTTTAAGTTCATTTTTAAATGATGAAATTGATTTAATTTCTGTTTTTAAGAAATACATTATCAACTAATAAAAACTTTCTTGAAAAAAAAAGGAGTTCATTATAAAACCTCAAAGGTAAAATGCCGATATAAATTTAAAAGATGTAAGAGAATAAAATGTTCTTTATGAGAGTTAAATTTTATTTTACCCTTCTTTTAAAAGTTCTATTCTTTGTTCAAGTATTTAAAGTTTTTTTTTTATTTGTTGACGAAGGTCGAACTAAATTATTAATACTTTTTAAAATGTTTGTTTAAATTTGGTGGCAAAAAGTTATTTTATTTTCTGGAAGGGAAATTATACAATACCTACAATAAATTATAAAAGTTTGAAGCTTTCCCATTCACAAAAACCGGACCCCTCGGAGAACTTCCCTGAGTCTTTCTTTGGGCATAACTTGAAATGTCATAAAATAAAACCGTATTCTACTAGAAAATATTGTATTTTAGAAATAATGTGGTGCTGCCATCTTTCTTTATAAACAAGAACTAAAAGTATCCGATGAATGTATATAGCTTGAAACGATAAAAACCAAAGAAAATTAGAGGAGTTCTTAATTTTTCTCGAACAGTTCTCGACTTTATATTTCCCTCAGATTCTTGACAGTGAGAACACACAGCTGTTATCTTTACACCAGTTCCCTTTTCATGCACCTTTGCATATGATCTTGACTCCATAAAAAGAAATTAAATCTAAGAAAAAAATGGAGGAAAGGGTTCGAGTTTTTAGAAAATAAAATTCATAGTGCCATTTGATGCTCTAAAGCAGTGTTTCCCGAACTTTTTTGATCGTGGTCCCTCAGGAGAATTTTCAAGTTTCACGCAACCCTCTGCATTTTTTTTTTATTTTTTTTATATAAATAGACCCTTCCTCCCCTAAATTGACCGGCGCAACTGGTTACAAACTCGCCCGACGAGTTTGTAACCAGTTGCGCCGTGTGCGTGGCTCCATTCAATTACATAGGTTACGACTCATCACGGACTGGTTTGTGTCTGGAGTCAGTTATCAGTTTCTTTTGAGTTGCTCCGTGTGCAGACGGCCTTAGCCTGATTTTAAGTCGACGGTTCTATTGAAATTCGGACTATCGAGACATAAACCAAAACTAAGTAAACTAATTTTATTTTACACATCAGTAATTTGCCGTTGAACTGTTAAAACTCGCAATTTCTCCATATTTACGAAAGAAGGGGAGAAAATGAAAAACTTCAAAGAAATCTACGGATTTGACTTTCTCATCAGTTTCCAAACTTTAGCTATGCACCAAGACCAGATTGAGAAAATTCTGGCCAAACTGAATCCTGATTATCTTAGCTTTTTACACACATTGACAAATTTCATAAGTAAATTTTACAGCTGATAAGGATAATTTACATTTTTACATACCAATGGACTAAATACAACAATACCATCTGGTAAACTGTGTTTGAAACAATATTTTTTTACTCTTTTGAAAGTCAAGAATGTAAGTAAAAATTACAACAATTCAAACTGTTGAGCAACTCATATTCACGAAGAAAACTGACTCGTTCACAAGAGATAAGAAAACGATTGCTTACAGGATAAAAACGTGGTTACAGAAGAAATGGAAAATAGAGGAAAATATTTTGAAAATATTTTCTGCAACGATATAAACCCGAACCTTCAAGACTTATCAGATGCAAAATTACGAACAGCAGATGGACGTTCTTTTGATATCCATAAGTTCGCGTTAGCAAAAAATAGCAAATACTTTTACGCGATGTTCTGTGGTATCGGAAAAGGCAAGAATGATATATTGGTTCCAGGTATCAGAGGAGAAGTTTTGAGCAACATTTTGTTCTACATTTACACGGGAAACATCCATGTGACCGAAGAAAACATTTGTGATCTCATCGTTGCTTCGGATTATCTACTTCTGGATGATCTCCTTTCACAGCTGAAAGCGTTTCTAACAAGGAGTCTATCAGTTACGAACTGCGTATCGATTTACATGGCTGCGTTGAAAATAAACAGAGAAGATGTTTCACAAGAGAGTTTTCGATTCATACAGACGCATTTTGAAGCTGTGGTTCACAACAAGCGTTCAGATTTCGGAGAGATGCCTTTTGAAGTTCTGCAGTTGCTACTGAGTGACAATAATTTAAGTGTGAAAAGCGAACTTACAGTTTGGTTGGCTATAGTTAAATGGGTCGAAGCAGATCGCTTCAGTCGTATACCTTGCGTTCCTGGCCTGCTAATGTACTTGGCAGTAGATGATATGGACGAGATTACAGCAACGGAGATCTTAGAACATGAAATAGTTACGAAAAGCCGATTCTGTCAAGAAATCAGTCACATGAAATCAAATTCTGCTGCTAATAATCTTAAAATTTTTGAAAGTTACTTTCGGAATCGTCCCAAACCTTTTTTAGTGTCTCATAACAGCAGGTTGCCAACGAAGTTGCATTTTATTGCTCATTATTGTACATTTAATGGCACAGATGGTATCGGTATATACATAACATATGATGAAAAAATAGACTTGTGGCGTAAAATATTAGACATAGATTTTAGTTTCGAATGTCTGTTTGCCATTTATGATTGTATTTATATGTTCAGACCAAATGATAACACAAATTATCGATTTAACGTTGTTGAAAACCAATGGGTTGAACTGGGAAATTTCAGAACACCCCGGTACCATCACGGAGTTGTGAAACTAAATGGTTATATTTATATTTTAGGCGGGATTTCTGCTACTACAGGGAATGAAATATGTGACGTTGAAGTTTATGATCCTATAGGTAATTTTTGGTTCGAGACTACACCAATGCTGCCTCTCACCTCTTTTGCTGCTGTATCACTGAACAACTCCATTTATGTTGTAGGTAGTAGGTTAAATCAGTTTGGCTATGAAACGGTTGCTGAAGTCTATGATTCCCTTTCAGAAACTTGGATTATGTCGCATACTCTCGCCACGACTAGATTCTATTTTGCGTTAGTTGCTTATCATGGTAAAATATTTGTAATTGGTGGGACAAATGGAGATGAACATTTGAAAAACGTTGAAGTGTTTGATACGGAAAAAAATGAATGGCTCATCAAAGAAAGTCTTCCTTACGTCTATTATTTGCCAAAAACTCTTGTTCTTAATGATCAGCTCATCGTGTATGATAATCATCTTGAAGATCGTTGTTACCTGAAGACGAGTCCCCCTGTGCTGTGGAATGATGACGAAGAATCCTGGGAATCATTTGATGATTCATCGCCAATGAATAGTTTGTACATGTATAACTTTTTCACGCTTGATAACCGTGAAAGCATTAAAGCCATTTCAAAGATAAACAGAGAAACTGCTACAATATTCGAAAAAAGTCCCTTCAATAAGTAAACAACTTCTTTTTCTAGCAAATTATTAAATTCTGTTATGGTCAAGGAGGAGGCAATTTTATAAAATGTATTCTAAGTTAATGTTATAATGAAGTTATCCAGTTGTTAAAAGGTAATAAAATAACTGTACATTTAGACAGCCTCTTTACTAAAACATAGTCTACATTTTTTTTAAACTTGAGCACCATCTATAGTACCTCGCTGAAATTCGCTTAAATCATAATCATCTGCCATGCTCACTGCGCAGTTAGCTGTTTAAGCTTCCACAGATTTCAGTCTCTAAGTATACGCTGCTTGCTGACGAAACCGTTTATGTGAAAGTGTGTGTTGCTACGTATTCCAGATGGGATCGTCTATCCCAGTTATTCTGGCACTTCAAAGTATTTCAGTAATCTCTGCGTTTAACAACATTTTTTACCTCAGTTTTTGAGTTGAGTTGTGACATGCTGCGTGCAACTGCCTCAGTTCTCCAATCTGGGGAACCTTAATAAGGGGTGACACACGTAATGTCTAACCCTAAGGCCATCTTCACATTGCATCTGGGGAGGGGCGTAGGGTCAATTTGAGTCCACTTCAAAGTTACGGATGATATCATTGCGTTCAACACTGAGATTGGCTACAATGTATAGAGCTGACGCTAGCTCCTCTCCGAAAGCAATGTGAACAAGTCCTGATCGTTAACTTTCGCTGGTATCTTCAAGTAGTCCTGAACACAGAATATTTTCTAACAGTTTATTGGCAAAACATTACTCCCTGTAACTTAAAATAGTGCCCCCTGTTACTTAAAATAGTGCTGGTGTATTAAACAATTAAACAATCTTTTCAGTATGTGGCGAAGCCATAATCCCTTTCTAAGGATCAAGATCAGTTTTCAGGAGAGTTTACTGGAGGAAAGAACTTTCGTTTATGGCAAAAGTTTCTACGCGGATTACAGCGATCTGACTTCATCGTGTGCCCCCTTAGCTAGCAGAAAGAAAGGGAAAAATGGAGCCCTGAAAAAAATTGAGGCGATATGCTATTCTATAAGTTGAAACGAAATAATCAATAAAACTTTACTTAAATAAAGAAAACAATTACTGATAAGTTTTGTTAATTCTTAAAAAGAGAATGAAAACATTAAATTTTTTAAGCCTTTCCCTTTTTGTTGTTGTTTGTTAGTGTGGTTTGACAGACCGCCAAAGACATGACTTTTGTCTCTGGCCCACAAACACAAGAGCCGTCTGTGGCGGAAATGCTACTGTCAGTATTTTTATTGTATTTGGAAGAACAAGCATTATTTTAACAAAAATTCGGTATAGATAGTAAATATTACCGAGGAGTAACATATGATGGTGCTACGAGCATGGTACAAGAACTCAGGTTTTCATAACCGATGATATTCAGTAGAAAGGTGGTCACATATTCAAATTTTGGCGTCATAGCGAATAAACGGCAAAAGTAGAAGTTTAGGTATTCTCTCCAGATTTCCGAACGGTACGAACGATCATGACAGCCGTTCACTCAGTTTCGTCCCGTATTGCAGACCACGAAATGTCCCCTAGGACACATTTAGACGATTTTATACGCGTTGGAACCAGTGAGAAGCTGGGGGGGGGGGGAGGAGGGCGAAGTTCGAAGAGTGTGGCCGCCGAGTTCAACGTCGCCCCCATAGTCGTCTCGAGGACAAGGATGGCATTCAAAAGGGCAGGTACAGCTGTACGAAGGACTGGGGGTGGTCGGCCGGCAAAATCAACGGCCTCTAATGACTGCTTTATTGCTGTACAGGCTGAGAGAAATCGTTAGCAGAGAACGACAGCTATTGCAAAGCAGCCGAAGAATAGTTCCGAAAGCCAGGTTTCGCGGTTTACAGTAACTAGACGACTCACTCGAGGTGGATTGTTTGCCCGCCGGCGCGTACTCTGTGTACCGTTAATACCTGCCCACCGGAACCACCATCTACCGTGGTGCAAAGAGCACAAGAACTGGGCACCAGCCCAGTGGGTGAACATCCTCTTTACTGGCAAGAGTCGCTTCAGCCTCATCAGTGATTCTGGACCAAAGCGATTAAGTTTTGCTCGCCAGTGTACAATTAAGCAAGGATGCACAGAGGGGGTAAGGGGCCTGGAACTTTTCTCTCTTTCGTGCTAAAATTCATTAAATATATTCTCTTGAAAAATAAGGAAGTTGCGCTATCAGGACGACAGTAAGTAAGCTAAAACACAAAATTTGGACTATTCTTTTTCTTTGAATGTTTGTTTGTTTTTCTCTCAGAATAATTTCCTTTCTAGGTCTCAACTTCTACTTACCTCTCATTTTAAGGCATACAGCATTTTAAATTTAGAAGGATTCAATACTGCATGCATAAATTATTTACTTCTAATAACTGAATAAACTGTATGGCTTAAAGAGCTGCTACTTTGAATTTACTTTGATAAAATATATTTTTCTGTTGTATGAAGAGGCAGAAAAGTTAAAGCATCATCCTTCCAGAATATACCTTCAACAGCTGACTGCATTACATAAATCCACATCACCTGAAAAAGAAAACATTAAATAAGGATATCTGGAGATGAAAAAATATTTTTCACATATAGAACATATATATCATACATATAGGCATGTACCCAAAAAACTTCATTTAAAAATTATCACACTTAAAAAAGAGAGGAGAGAAACTCGAATGACATTTTAAAAGCTGAATGATAATTAGAGATAAGAGATAGAACTCGAAGTTTATCTTTCAGATAGAAATATTTAGTTGATGTAACAGGATTATTTTCCATTTCAGAAAACTCGAATGGAAATAATATCATTTTCCTTAATATGATTTCAAATTGAACAATATGTATATACAATTATGAGAATGAAGGTTAAATTTTTTGGTATTTTTGAGGCATGTGTATGAAAAGCTCTAGATTAAACGAATGTCATAGGACATCTGATTTAATTAGTGCTTGCAACATAATTAGCCCTTTCTTTAAAAATTTGCAGTTTGTCAAAAAAAGTGAAAAGGTAAATGTATAATGTATACTACTTCTAGAACTTAAAATAACATGATGTATTTGTGTCTAGGATGATATTCGTGTATTGGTCATACAGTAGGAGAGAGTGGCGCACCTTCAATTCCTGAAATTTCTTGCAATTTCACTTTTTCACACCAGATATCTCTACTGTATAAGAATCTTAATGCTCTCTCTCTCTCTCTCTCTCTCTCTCTCTCTCTCTCTCTCTCTATATATATATATATATATATATATATATATATATATACAGGGTGATTTTTTTTTAAAAACTGACACTACTCAGAGCCATCTGTAGAGCGATTTAATCGGCGGAATTCCACCAAAATTCATAGAGGGACTAAGGACGACATAGGAAGGAGCGTCCGTGAGGGGGGGGGGGGGACTAGTTCCAAAAGTCGCCGATAGGGAAAGATATGGCGCTGTTGTTGTCGGCGCACCCGAGAATTTGCATAAAAGACAAGTAAAACATCAAAATACAAATTCCCGACTATGTAGTCGACAGCAGCGCCAGTATTTCGGGCTATAAAGAAAAGGGATGAATAACGAAAAAGTTGTAGGCAGACAAATGAATAACAAAGAAATTTCACTGCAGCACCACTTTAAGCAGCAAATTCACTTCTCTCTCCTTCAGTGTGACCACAGTCCTGGTGTACGACACATTTCATCCTGAATACTACGTTCTTAACGGCCAAGTGTAACATGTCACCAGGAATGTTCATCAAAGTCCGGATAATGTTGTCCTTTAGGGCCGCCAAGTTCCAGACTCCACCAAGATACACCTTAGACTTTAAATAACCCCACAGAAAAATGTCATATGGGTTAGGTCCGGGAAGCGAGGTGGCCATGCAAGTGGAAAAAAGGGACTGATGACCCTTTCTTCTGTAAAGCGAAGGCGCAACAGATTCTGCACTATATAGCCCAAAATACTGGCGATGCTGTCGACTACGCAGTCATGAATTTGCATTTTGATGTTTTACTTGCCTTTTGTGCAAATTCTTGGGTGTTCCGTCAACAACAACGCCATATCTCACCCTATCGGCGACTTTTGGATCAAATTTTTTTTCACGGAAACTCTTTCCCATGTCGTCCTTAGTCCCTCTATCAATTTTGGTGGAAATCCGACTGATACATCGCGCTACAGATGGCTCTGAGTAGTGTCAGTTTTAAAAAAATCACCCCGTATATATATATATATATATATATATGATTCATCTAAAGTAGTGGTTCCCAACGGGGGCGGTACTACCCCCTGAAGGGCGCCGAGAAGATCCAGAGAAGCACTGCCTGTCCAAGACATATAAGGTGTGGCTATTAATTTCCAGGACTGACCTAATACCTCCAGAAAATATTACATGAAATACATACTCATTTAATATGTTTCGAAGTAACTCCTACCTGCCGTAATGTCCTTCTGTGCTCTGCTGTATATGTATCGGAAACAATTTTTAAAGTCCTCTTTCGGAATGCTCTTTAATGTGGACGTCACCGTTTTCTTGATGCTTCGACATCCTCAAATATTGTTCCCTTAGCAAATCTTTCAGGTTTGGAAACAAGGAAAAGTCTGCCGGTGCTAAATTTGGAGAGTGTGGAGGATTCTGCACCTCCACGACCTCATGCTGGGCCAATTTGCTGAAGGGAACAAGATCTGAGGATGTCGAAGCAAATCAAGACAACGGTGCCGTCCAGATTAAGAAGCATTCCGAAAGAGGACTTTAAAAGTTATTTCCGAAACTTATACAGCCGAGCACAGAAGTGCATTACGGCAGGTGGGAGTTACTTCGAAACATATTAAATGGGTATGTATTTCATGTAATATTTTCTGGAATTATTAGGTCAGTCCTGGAAATTAATGGCCGCACCTTGTAATAGAGGAGCGCTCAAACTCAGCTACCAACAGTTCTGGCTGCAAAATCAGATACATATACTTTATCCTGGATTATAGGCACTCTAGTACAAAAGTTTTTAATTGCATTTCCTTCATCCTACTGAGTGGAACATGAGTTCAGTGTAGTCTCAAATCTGCTTACTAAAACAGAAACAGACTACGAATATCTAATAGACATGGTTTAAAAATGCTGCTGACCAAAATAGTTCCGAACGTTAATTAACTGATTGCAGCACACCAAGTTCATCCTTCTCATTAGGATTAGCTTTGAAGTTTATTGTAATTTTTATTTTAATATTATCCTTCGTTGTCTTCATTTTGTGTGTAATGCGACTGTTACTTTATTAAATAATTTTATAATTTCAAGCTTCAAGGTGTTTTATTTACGACATCTTTCTTCACTATGTTGAAAGGACATAGGTAGAAATATATGTATGCATAAAAGGCCTTAAATTTGTCACTTGATCTCTGTTTGTTAGGAAGCCAAAAATATTTTAATGTCCTACAAGATGTCTTCAAAAGGACCCTCTTTTTGTCGTCGCCAGAGAAATTCAGCGATTACGATTGCAAATGGTGGCATGCCGTTCCTCAATGTTCCTCGGAAGGAAAATTTGCAGGGCGGCGCTGAGTAATTTTTCTTTTGAAAAGGGGCGGTATGCAAAATAAGGTTGGGCACCCCTGATCTAAAGTATTGTTGCATTCTTGTTGCTTTTAGAATTTAGAAGATATTTCACAAAATCTGAGGAAACTTTAAAGTTTATATGTACTCTTATTATCGTAAGGACCAATAATCTCTCTTAATAAATAAGTAGCCAGATGATTGTTTGTTCTTTTTGTTTTAACTTTTGTTTTGATTGTTTCAAGGTATCCACATGAAATTACACTTTTACAAATGGCTGCCAATGGGGCACACTGAACCACTAAAGAACGGAGTAGTTTGAAACACTGTTCAACCTGCCCCTTTATGATATGGTGTAACTAATACATTATAGCCTACATGTTATACCTATATTCCTAATTCGATTAAATAATTCATTTTAATTTATATTAGATAAATGTTAAAACAATAAATAAATCGCCATCGAGCGGTGAAAACCACGCATGAAGAGGGTGGTTGTTGGCTGCAAGCTTGTCACAAGCTCACCTGAGAAAAAAAAACCGTCACTTCAAAAACTAAAAAAAAAACTTGCGAAACATAAATGATCAGCGAACCCATTCCCGAAGCGAACCAAAAAGCACTTTAGTGTCCAAGCTAAGCAGGACAGTAATACGGATGGTGATGATGCTGTAAATGAAAATTTCCCTCTACATGAAGATTCAAGTGACGGTAATATAGAGGATTCTGAAGACGATATAACAGAACTTATAACAGAACTTACACAGTTAATATCGAAAGAGACAGAAAACAAAATACTTGTGGGTACTTTTCCGTTAGTCGGGGGCATTTGGCGTTCGTCCTATTAAGTATCGCCATTAACGAAAATGAAAGGTCGCCAACATAATAACCCTAGGAAAACAGTTTAATAGGTAATAGATGGACTAAATTTTGAAGAAGCATTGTCACACACGAAACTTTGGAAGAAGATGTTAGATCAACGGGTATGAATCATGTGAGGAGAATAGTGTTAAGTTCAGAGACCTATATAACCCCGAAATTCACATGAATAAAAATTGGAAACAAATTAACCACAAACTTTATTAACTTTCTTCACAATCGCACAAAAGACTGAACAGTTGTGATGAAGCAACATATGGCGACATGAATGAACATTGAGGAACGGCATGCCACCATTTGCAATCGTAATCGCTGAATTTCTCTGGCGACGACAAAAAGAGGGTCCTTTTGAAGACATCTTGTAGGACATTAAAATAGTTTTGGCTTCCTAACTAATTATTTACTTAAGGAACAAAATGAATGCTTACTTATATATTTTGTTCTTTCACGTACACGTATCACTGGAGTTAGAGCTAATTAAACAAAATGTGACTTAAGAACCATATTTGGCGATATATAGCTTGCGCCCGGCTAACGAAAAAGTACCGACTTGTGGAATTCAATATAACATTTTAGCTATTTAGCTACGTGGCTATTTAGCTATCCTCAATTTAGCTAACCCTTAGCTAATCGGTATTCAAACTAAATCGGTATTCAACCCTTAACTAAAGCAGTATTCATAGGTATTCCCTTAGCTAATCGGGTTCGCTCTCCGATTCGAGAACCACTCTCCCACGACGGAACGTTCGGCAAACCTCGGAAGATTTTAAGCGAATGCTCTCGGTAAGCCAATCAGGCAGTCTAAATTCATCGTCAGCGCGACATCAAATGTAAAGAAACATGGAAACTTTCGAACTGATTAAAAGAAAAAGAAAAAAAGAGTAATGCCTGAATACGCAACGAAAGAAAAATGAATCAAATGATTTTAAATTTGTGGAAAGAATACTTACAAATATTTTCATAATTTTACGTTCAACTTTATTTGAAATATTTATAATTCACTATGTTAAACTACCGGAAGCCTTTTTTTTTCTTTTTAGCCAAAATGCCACATTTTTTAAAGCAATTAGCAAAGAATACAGACGATGAAAAATATTTCAAATAAAGAGGATATGAAGTAAAATATTTCAGACAAAGTTTAGCTAAATCTTCCAATATTAACACTGTTGTATTCAGTAATCTAACCTTCTTAAAAGGACTATTTATTTTAACATAAAAAAAAGTTTCTGATACAATGATACACTGAACTTTATGTGATGTCCTTGTTTCAATTAAATACATTAATAAAAGCTTTTAAAATAGTTGTCACATTGATGAGCTTCCTATCTGAAAGAAACACATTCCAATCTCTGAAGTTTATACTAACAGCATAGTATTTAAAACTAACCTATAGTATTTAAAATTTTTAAATATACACATCATATTATACAGACAAACTTTAAATAAAATAGTATTATTTAAAGTGTACTCACCTGATTATTCTCAATTAAGATTTAGAGATCATAACATTCAAAATACCCATGACAATTAATAGTAGCAAAAAAATTACTAGTACAGACACTGCTTCAGTATAAATACAGCACTGCACAAGAATTCATTTAGCTCAATCTTTTAAATGCTGATACAATATCCTTTTAATAGAATCCCATACATTTACATTCCTTTAAACATATCCATGTGCAAATGAAGCAAAAGCTAAATCCATTCTGTATGGATTCCTTTTTTGTTAAAAGTCATTCAGGAATGAGTTTTGCATACTGTATTTTTAGTAAACAAATAATTTCAAATAAATGTAAATTTTTGGTAAATTAAATGAAATATCAGTGTTATATCAAATATTAAACTATTGTTTACTTTGGTATTTTACAGTAATTAATTTCTGTATTAATCTTTTTCTATGTGATGAACAGGGCAGTAAAATAATCCGCTGCATTGTGTTTAGTATTCTGATTTACAGAATGACCTATAAATCATCACTCTGTAAATGAAAATACTAAACTACCACACAGCTGAGAATTTTACTGCCCTATTCCTTGTACTTCAGTAATTAAATCCACATTTCAGTTAGTATAATTGAAATACAAGGGAATGTAATTGATAGTATTTTGTTTTTTTCGACTGTCATTAATTTTGGTTCATAGCTATGCAAATATGAGGGGGTGAGAAGCCAAGGGTACAAGTGACTTTTTAAAAATAAATAGAGTTAAGTGCGGTTATGGATAGTTAATACATATGAAATGTTGATGGCAAAGGGATACATGTAAATGTATTTCATGTGCTGAGATCTAGCGGCGAAATAAGCAACTTCATGAAAAATCCGTTGTTTTGTTTTGAGGCCAATGGGAACAAATCACACTTGTACCCCTTGTACACCAAACCTTATGCTTTCCCCATTGATAGCTGTTGCATCACGTACTTGTGTTTTTCAATTTAATCTGTTTCCAATTTAATAAGTTATTCTAACGTATTTTGTTCATTATACTGACAGTGTCTTCAAAGAAGTATTTTAGCTTTATTACTGACGACAGCTGTGGACATACAACTTTTGCGTACACAACCTGGGGACTGACAATGCCTTCATGTACATGTGGCATGAGAGCCAGGCCGCCAGAAGTTGTGAGGAGATGCTTTCTTGCTTGTTAAAATTTATTAAAACTCTTCTGGCAACTGTTAAAAAAATATCTATATTTAGTGACAATGCAGGGGGCCGAAACAAATGTCGGTACACGGTCAAGTTCTGGTTGTTTATGGTTAAAACCACACATATGTAGATCATCTATATAAGCTTAATCTATATAAGCTTAATCTATATAAAGTTTTTGTCATGTACCTAAATTAGGTTTGTATATTCTCTAAGTTAAAATTTTAGTAAATATAATTTAAATATATTTTGTTGTAAATATATTTTAATTAAGTAAAAAGAAAATGTTGCTATAAAAGTGTTACCGCTTCTCTAGCGCTTAGCTCCATTATTGTTCCCCCTTCTGTAAACCCGCGTTGGCGCTAGTTTCGCTTTGTACGGCAACCCTATGGATGCCGAAGTTCATTCACCTCGAAGCTTTCGAAGCTTGTTGTTGTTCGGAGCTATGTCTCGTCGGTGCGTTGTATGCACATTTAAAACTCTCGTTTGTTGAAAATAAAAACATTTCGAACCAATTTACAGTCCATCAATTAATTATGCTAACGAACCAGCAAAGTTTAAGTGGTAAATCGTATCATTGATTTGGTCCGCTCTCTCAGATCGAATCTTTTAATTTGAGCTATATTTAGCCATTTCGTTTTGTTCTCGGATTTTAATTATGGCGGATGAAGACATTACATCGTTGAATAGGAAACGTGGTGGAATCAAAGCGCAAATAACTAGACTGCAATCATCGATAAAGGATCAAGAAACTAATAAAGATGTCGAAATAGAAGAAATCAAAGTGAAATTGGAAAAAGTTCGAAAATTAAACGATCAGATCGAGTGTTTGCGTCTGGAATACTACAAAGTCGTTAAAGATGAAGATTTGAATGAAATCGAAGATAGTTTTGCTGAAATAGAGTCTGATATTCTGAAACTTGAGGTAAGCCTCAAACGTATTTATAATAATTGTATGCATAATAATGTTGAAAATAGTAATGCTAGTACTCAAATTAAAAGTAATAATGTCCAAATTAAACTACCAGAAATTCCATTACCGAAGTTTTCGGGTAATATTGAGGAATGGAACTTGTTTAAAACCCAATTTGACTCGTTAATTTCGTCGAACAATCAACTATCTGAGTCGCAAAAGCTATACTATTTGCAGTCATGCTTAGTGGGAAGTGCGGCTCGGATAATGTCAACTGACGACTCATTTTGTTCTTTATTAAAGGCTTTGGAAAATAGATTTAATAATAAGAGACTTATTGTAAATACCCACATTTCAGAATTACTTTCAATTGAAAGGTTACACAACGAATGTGCTAAGGATTTAAGATCACTAATTGATCAGCTATATAAACATTTAAGAGCTTTAAAATTATTAGATTTGGATTTGGATAAATTAAGTGAAGCCATGTTGATAAATATTGTGTTGCAAAAGTTGGATAAAGAAACGCGTAAACAATTTGAAATGACTTTAACGTCAAATGAGTTAACTAATTGGAGCACGTTTACAACCTTTATTGAAAAAAGATGTCAAATTTTGGAAAATCTACAAAATAATATCACCCAACCACCAAAATCGAAACTGAATTTTCAGAATTCCAAAACGCGCACTTTCGTAACGAAAATGAATAATTCTTCATCTAAGTGCCCAGTATGCCATTTATCAAATCATCCTATTTATAAATGTAAGAATTTTCTTGACTTGAATGCTATGGAACGTTATAATATGGTTAAAAATCTCTCACTTTGTATTTTATGTTTAAATTC
The DNA here is from genome assembly GCA_907164885.2 of Dolomedes plantarius. NCBI lineage: Eukaryota > Metazoa > Arthropoda > Arachnida > Araneae > Dolomedidae > Dolomedes > Dolomedes plantarius. The sequence continues at coordinate 88,010,089 of OU015498.1, forward strand.
GGGGCATAAATTGACTTCTTGCCGCCAACCTAAGTATTTGTGTAAGATTTGTGATGGTCGTCATAATTATCTCTTACACCGATATGGCAATCCCTCTAACGAAGAATTGAATATTGCGCAAGCTGAAACAATAACTCCAGAGCTGAAAAATGACTCGCCACCTGCAGATACTTCTTCCTCTGCTTGTTTGTTTATAAAAAATAAAAGTGTTCTCCTTTCAACAGCTGTAGTACTTGTGCAAAATATTTATGGCCAGTTTATGAGAGCAAGAGTAATCCTTGACAGTGCTTCTCAGTCTAATTTCATAACTAAGCAATTTGTTGATAATGCTAATTTAAGGAAACAAAAAGTAAATATTTCGGTTTCGGGATTAGGAGGAACACCTACTCCAATTGAATTTGAAGTTTTTGCTAACATAGCAAATGGTAATGGATCGTTCTTTTCGTTGCAAAACCTTTTAGTCGTCGATAAAATTACGGATATGGTTCCGGCAACAAATTTGAATTTAGAAAATATAGAAATTCCACAAGTTATGTTGGCAGATCCTGAATTCACCAAGCCATCCCAAATAGATATGCTTTTGGGAGCAGAGACTTTCTTTGAGATTGTTAAGGGTGAACAAATTCGTTCATCTGTAAATTCATTACTATTTCAGAATACTGTGTTTGGTTATGTCGCTTGTGGCTATGTAAATACAAATAATCAAGGGCCATATACTAATTTATGTAGTTTAATTTGTCAAAGTGAAAACATAGAAAAGATAGTCGAAAAATTCTGGTCTGTGGAAAATATTAGTGAAGATCAGACTATCCTTAGTAAAGAAGAAGAGTTTTGTGAGTCACATTTTAAAGAAACTCACAAAAGAAATAAAGATGGTCGCTTCGTAGTTAAAATGCCCATGAAAGAAGGATCTTTGGGTGAATCTAAGGCCTTAGCCAACGTTAGACTTAATCAATTAGTCAAGCGGTTGCATAAAAATTCGATGATGCAAAATTTATATAAAGAATTTATAACTGAGTATGAAAACTTAGGCCATATGGAAAAGGTAGATAACGATCAGAATTGTGAAGGGTCGTATTATCTGCCGCATCATGGTGTTTACAAACCTGAAAATTCGACCACAAAATTAAGGGTTGTATTTAACGCCAGTGCTTCTAGTACTTCGGGACAAAGTCTAAATGACTTGCTTCTTGCCGGTGCAGTGCAAGAAAACATTTGTGATATAATGGTGAGATTTCGGACATATAAATACGCCTTTACTGCAGATATTAAAAAGATGTATCGCCAAATATTGATTGAGGAATCTCAAAGAGATTTACTAAAGATATTATGGAAGGAAAACATAAATGACTTAGCAACTACATATCGGCTTAACACTGTCACCTACGGCACAAAATCGGCCCCATTTCTCGCTATTCGTTGTTTAAAGCAGCTAGCTTTGGATGAAGCAGACAAATTTCCGCTCGCCGCTGAAGTTACCCTTAATGATGTTTACATGGATGATTTTGTCTCGGGTGCTTCTACTTTAGAAACTGCACGAGAATTGCAGTGCCAGTTGACGCAAATGCTTCACACTTGTGGAATGCAACTCCACAAATGGAAGTCTAATTCCAATGGCCTTCTGAATAGTGTTTCGGAGAAGTGTCCTGAACATAAATTTACTTCGGGTTTAGATCCAACTGTTAAAGCACTCGGAATAATTTGGAACCCTCAAGAAGACATATTTTGTTTTAAAGTAGTGATAAATGAGAAATCTTCTTACCCTAAACGTGACGTCTTGTCAACAATTGCAAGATTGTATGATCCTCTTGGATTGATAGGCCCAATCATTTCTAAAGCTAAGATTTTTCTGCAAAGGCTATGGATTAGAAAGCTTTCTTGGGATGAACCTTTGCCAGAAAACATTTTGTTAGAATGGAAACAATTTGTTTCGTGCCTAAGATCTGTTGAAGAAATAAAAATTAACAGATATGTGTTGACTGACAGTGCCGATAAGATCATACTTCGAGGGTTTTCTGATGCTTCCGAATCTGCGTTTGGATCAGTTGTTTATCTAATTTGTATTACTAAGGACAATACTGTGTCTTCTCATCTCATAGCCAGTAAATCTCGTGTTGCACCATTAAAAACTATGTCTGTGCCTCGTCTTGAGTTATCAGGATGCCTACTCTTATCGCAACTGATAGTCAAGGTTCGCAATTCTCTAAAGTTGAAAATTGATGAAGTTTGTCTTTACACAGATTCGACAATTGCTCTGGCATGGATCAAGACACCGGCGTATAAACTTAAGACTTTCGTTGGAAACAGAGTTTCTAAAATTCAAAGCTTAACGGAATCGCATCAATGGAAACACATTTCTTCATCTAGCAATCCTGCTGATATTATTTCTCGTGGATCTTCGCCCCGTGAACTTTCAAGTTTGTCGCTGTGGTGGCAAGGTCCTGGACTTGTAGAGGAATCCATTGGTACCCCCATCTCAGTTGATGTGCCTCTTCAAGAATCGCAGCTTTACCAAGATGAACTTAAAAAACTTTCTGACATTAACTTACTTAGCACTAAAGAAAATACATTTTCGAGTGATTTCCTTAATTTGTCGAATAACTACGTTAAATTAATCTGTATTTTTAGTTTTATTTGCAGGTTTGTATTTAATGTTAAAAACAAAATGAAAATAATCGGCCCAATTACAAACGAGGAATTAGAAAGGGCTAAAAAGAAATTAATTAAAATTATTCAGGTAAGTGAATTTGATAAGGAAATCAAAACACTAAAGAACGGTGAATCGGTGAAGAAAGGCCAGGTAAGCCACTTAAATGCTTCTTTAGATGAAGAAGATTTGTTAAGAGTAGGTGGTCGTTTGGCTCATGCCAATATAAGTTATGATAATAAACATCAAATAATACTACCTAGAAAACACAAACTGACTACTCTCATATTCCAGCATTATCATTTAAAGAACTTTCATGCAGGACCTCAATCGTTATTACATTTTGTTCGCCAAAAATTTTGGCCCATTGGAGGTAAAAATATCGCAAGAAAGGTAGTGCACAACTGTGTAACTTGCTTTAGACACAAACCTACTACTTTAGATCAATTAATGGGAAATTTGCCTCCAGAGAGAGTCAACCCCACTCCTGTCTTTTTTAACACAGGTGTAGATTTTTGTGGTCCCTTTTACATTCGATATAAGTATCAAAGAAAGGGTAATTTACACAAGGTGTATGTAGCTATTTTTGTTTGTTTAGTTACTAAGGCCATACATCTTGAGATAGTTTTCGATCTAACTTCACAAGCATTTATTGCTTGCTTTAAGAGATTTTTCGCTCGTAGAGGAAAATGTTCAACCTTATTTAGTGATAATGCTAAGACCTTTATAGGAGCTAGTCTAGAATTGAAAAAACTCGCGTCACTTGCTAATTTTCCTGATGAATGTTTATCTAGATTTTTGGCTAAGGAGAATATCTCCTGGAAATTCCTTCCCCCTCGAGTCCCGAATTTCGGTGGACTCTGGGAGTCAGGTGTCAAGTCCTTCAAGCATCATCTAAAAAGAACTGTTGCTGATGCCAAATTATTTTATGAGGAATTTTTGACGGTTGTCACCCAAGTTGAAGGCATCTTAAATTCAAGGCCAATTTCTCCATTATCATCTCATGCCTCCATAGGCGTAGCGTGCTTCTAAATTTTGGGGGGGCACGAATTAGGAATGGAATATCGAAAGCAAAATATCGATATGAGTATCGATGATAATATCGGCTATTAATATCGATATCAATGATATTTCGGCACAAAAATATCGATATTTCAAAATATCGACGATATTTCAAAATATAGACGATATTTCAAAATATAAACGATATTTCAAAATATCGATAACACATTTTCCTTTCACCAAGCAGTCAATCGTATTCGGAGGAATGATTGTATAGTAAAATAATATATAAATATTGTAATAGTACGATAAAAAAATGGTCGTAATTTAATTCAATAAGGAAATAACATTTCAATAAACAATATTTATCAAATTAAAAAGTTTCTATAAAAGTTTATAATTTTTTTTTTAATTGAAAGTCCTAAAACGTGTTTTTAGGCTATCTGAGGACCCAAAATCTTTTCTACAACATGATTAATGAATTTGGAGAGGATATTGTAAAACATGATAACCAATAAAGTCTAAGTTTTACTTATCTTTTTTAGGATGTTTTGTTTCCCTTTGTCTTTTATCTGTTGAGTACTTTCGGCCGCTAAGCTCTCCTTAGCGGCTAAGTTGTTAGCCTAAGTTGTTAGCGGCGGAAAGTACTCAACAGGTAAAAAGCAAAGTGAAATAAAACAACTTAAAAAGTTAAGTGAAACTTATCATTTTAACAAAGTTACGAAAGCAACATCTCCTAAACTTAACTCATTTTAATATAAATGTTATTTGATTGCTGTATTGGATTTTCAATTATTCAACAAAAAACCTATCACACCTCTGCTATAATTAGCTCTCAACTCAAAATACAAAAAATATTTTATTTTACGTTAACTCACAGAACAGGGATGGTAAAGTTAAATCACTTTCTAGTCAAAATCAGTGCTTTTATTACTACAAACTCTTTTCTTAAACAACAAATATTGAAACTTTGAAAAATCTTAAGTTAATAAATAAAATATAAAATAATGATTCTAGGCAAGTTCTACAAGTTTTTACAGTGTCTTTTAAATGTCTGTTTAACACAGTGGTAAACTTTGTCTCGTACTAGGCCATAACAGCCCTCTTTAATTTAATAAAAGTCTTCTTTCAGAATGCCTTGAAAATTTTTCCACAAGCAAGTCCAGTTTTTCTTCACTAGAGTACAGCTGCGTCAGTTCATGTTCTATTGCCATTATGGCAAGTCCACTTAAGTGTTCTTCTTTCATCGTGCTTCTCAAGTAAGTTTTGAGCCTTCGCAGGGTAGAGAATGACCTCTCTGCGGTCGTAGTTGTGATAGGCCATGAAAGAGCAATTTCTAAGAGATGTATCACTTCAGGTACATTGTTTTTCAGGCCGTTTTTAGTGCAAAACTGTGCCAACTCTTGCAGATTTATGTTTGGTATTTTCTTGTCTGTTTTTATCAAAATTTTTTTAGAGAAGCAGTGAAAAAACTTCAGCTGTGAGGAAAGACTTGAAGACAACTGATAAAAGGTTTGGATTTTCCCAACAAAAGTTTCATCTAAGCTATCCCAATGCAACAAAAGCTGGATAATGGAATTGATTTTGTCGTAGTCATTCTGAGAAAATCGAGCTTGGAGGTTACTTACTACAATGTCAAGCCCCGCAAAATAAATTTCTGTTTTACATTGCCCTTCTGGCGAGGTGCGATGATAAAAAGATTCAGACGCATCATTATATTCAAGCCTTTTTGGTTTCTTCCGTTTTCGAAGCAAGGAGAGTCTGTCAACATACAAGCCTTTGGTGGAAAAAACTTTGCAAAGTTCTTCTGTTTCGTTCCATAAGTGAATGAAACCTTGATCATTTCGTTGAAGTTTTATACTGTCGATAACAGCTTCAACTTTACTGAACAGTTTGGAAATGTCTAACGTTTCACTTTGAAGCTCTTTCGACAGTATGTCAGTCAGAGTACATGAGTACATGAGTTTAAGGCTGAAGATGAATTCAAAACTACTCGCCTGCTTTATTAGTCCATCTGCTTCAGCTGCAACCTTTCTATTGGAAGCGTCACTTGCCACAACTTCCATTGCTTCCAAAACTTCTGGGAGCTGCTCTAAGATAACCCTTATAGCACGGTGACGAACAGTATATCTTGTTTGTGACAAACTAATCAGCCTTTTACTTTTAGCCTCTTCATTTTGTTTACATATAGATTCAAAAATAGAAAACCTCTTGGCAGAAGCATTGATAATATTATACAGAGAATTTATTATGGACAAACAATTTTGCAACTGTCTTACTTCTTCACAAAACCGCATAACAGCAAGATCCAACAAATGGGCATGACAATGAGTGCATAATTCCCTAGGCTCTTCTTCCTGAAACCTTGCAGCTACGCCATTGAACTTTCCACTCATTTGACTAGCACCGTCATACGCCTGACCACGCATTTTATTAAGATTTATCCCAATTTGCTGTATATACCCTTTAATAACCGAATGTAAGTTTTGACCTGTTGTTTCTGCAACATCAACAAAGCCCAGAAATCTCTCTTTAATTCGGACATTTTCGTCATTGTTAGTGATGTAGTGAATACATATGCTCACTTGCTCACGAGTGGAAACATCTGTTGTTTCGTCACAAATTATAGAATAGGCCGTAACCTCTTCTAACTCTTTCACGATATATTGTATCATTTCACTTTTTATACAATCTATAATTTCATTCTGTATCTGGGGACTCTGTATGAATGAACTGATGAATTCATCAGTGCTATTATATCTTCTCGTTTATCTTTTGACCTAAGGTCAAGTAGCTCCTGAAAATTACCTCTATTTAAAGACACCGAACCCTCACAATGTCCTCTTAGGGGAAGACCTTGTTTTCCAAGGAACAAAATACTTTCAATAATGAATTTTACATATTTTCGATTTTCTTTAACTTTTTTAGTGTGTGCTGAAGACAAAGAGTCTGCAACTGTTTTGCCAGATTTTCGGTATTCTTTAAGAAATTCGGTAGATTTTAGATGCATATCACTTTTTTCGTGTTTTCTAAATTTTTCCAATGCTTTTTTCCAGTTTGTCACCCCAATTTTAGTAAATGACTCCTCTCCACGCCCTGTTTTTATCTTTGCAAAAAATACGACAAGAGAAACAAAATGCAGCATCCAAAATGGGGCTGTATTCAACACAACCAAATTCAGAATACCACGTGTTTCTAAACTGTCTAGATTTTAACTGTATTTTGCTTACCTTGAAACAATCAACAGGCTGGAATGGACCCCTAGAAATATCCGCTGATTGTAGACCCAGAGCAGGATCTCTACCACTACTTTCCGCCACGTCCATAGGCCTAGGCCATTTTTCCTCCACATCGAGATTTGTTGAACAGGATGGTATCGGCATCAGCTGATTATCACCATAGTTGGACTTGGCACATTTATTAATGTTACTGTCACTACTTGTTTCTAGATTTTTTTCTTGGTTTAACAAATCAATTTTTTTATTCGAGCTATCGACTTTTTTGAAAAAAGAAAGTACTGATTTCTGTTTTGACATTTTCAAACGCACAAAAACAATGATTTGATAAAGCGTGCACGAAAACAAAGAATTGAAACCAACACACAAAGAATTACTGACTGGTAGAGGTGGATATAGAAAGTGGTATGGTCTAGGCCAGCCGCTAGACCATTAAAATTCTCCACCCAGCGCCTGCTTCGTGTTTCCAGGAACACTGATAGCGACCCTTTGTAGCGCATTCCTTCAAGGGGTGCGGGGGAGTAAGTTCAACGACCCCAAGGGGGTAAAGAGTGTGGTCTGAACGCAAAGGATTTTTAGCCGAGGTAAAAATATAGCATCGAATTTTTGTTATGGATCATATCATTGTTAAAATCTATGTTAAGGCTAAAGGCATAATCGGAATATTCAGTTTCACAGTTTGAAAAAGCGGGAAAAAACCCAACTTTCTTAAAAGTTTTCTACAATTTTCCGATTTTAACTGAACTCTATTAAGTTTTAATAAATTTCGAGTTCAGTTGGGGGGGGCACGTGCCCCCCCCGACGCTACGCCTATGCATGCCTCGGACTTAGAATCTTTAACTCCTGGACATTTTTTAATAGGTCGGCCCATAAATTCGATCCCAGAGCCTCCTTTAATAAATGAATCAGACAATAAATTATCCCGTTGGCAACGATTAACCAAAATGGTTGAGCAAATTTGGAAACGTTGGTCCATTGATTATTTAAACCATTTGCAAGAACGGAAAAAATGGCAATTTGCTAAAAACAACATTAACGAAAATGCAATGGTTCTACTAAAGGAAGACAACCTTCCACCCTTTAAATGGTGTCTTGGCAGGATAAGTCAAGTCATTCCAGGCAAGGATGGCAAAATTCGAGTAGCAATTGTAAAAACTAAAAATGGTTACTTTAAAAGACCAATTTCTAAAATTTGCCTCCTACCCATTGAAAATTGATCTCTTTGAAGTTATTATAAACAAAATAGATCTGTACGTATTTAATTGTATATTTTTCTGTATATATATTTACTTTAACTTTATTTTTCTGTACAATTTTATATATTTTTCTGTATATATTTGCTTTCACTTAATTTTCTGTACAATTGTATATACTTTAATATTTACGAAAAACAGAAAAAAAAAACGGAATGTCAATTTGTTGCATTGTGCTGAACTTCGAAAAATTATTGTAACTTGGGGCATTTAATGTCTTGTAATTTGTGTTGCATGTCGTAGACAAGAAACGCGGGGCGGTATGTTACCGCTTCTCTAGCGCTTAGCTCCATTATTGTTCCCCCTTCTGTAAACCCGCGTTGGCGCTAGTTTCGCTTTGTACGGCAACCCTATGGATGCCGAAGTTCATTCACCTCGAAGCGTTCGAAGCTTGTTGTTGTTCGGAGCTATGTCTCGTCGGTGCGTTGTATGCACATTTAAAACTCTCGTTTGTTGAAAATAAAAACATTTCGAACCAATTTACAGTCCATCAATTAATTATGCTAACGAACCAGCAAAGTTTAAGTGGTAAATCGTACCAAAAAGCAATATTTAAATGCTGAGATGTAGTTTGCACAGAATGCTGTCTGATATATGAAATACATAATCTCGGCAAAATGTTCCAGTCTGAAGTGTAAATTTTTATTAATTAGGTTTTATTCACATATGTATCTTTTTCGTCGTTCGGAAAACGATACATATCAACATCATATCATTTGGAAAGTCTGAATCTACACCCATAAGCTACGTAACTCACTAGCATAATGATAATAAGCGGTTTCAAAGATATGTAAATGTTTAAGTAGAGCTTTGCTAACATGTGCACGATGCAAAATGCCGAATGTTTTGCCTACCATGGGGCGGTGCTTAAGCGTGCCGTCACTTTATGACGTTTCCAGCAGAAAGCCTATTGATTCGCTCATCATGATTCGACTAAACGTTATGATTAATTCCTCTCATATCCACTTTGTGTACAATTTAACTACAGTACGTCGTCAGTAGCGGGACCTAGACGATATTTATCTCAGTATTGTTGATAGTCAATGCTATCGATATAATCTGTTAACATTGTTGTGTTAGCAGTACAGTGATAGATATTCCTTCATATGTTTTTTAACTTTTTACTTCGCATCTTTTTTAAAGTTTCGCAGTAGTATTGTTTATTTTTTTTTAAATTTAAACATACAGAATATGGCTGGTATTCCGGTAAGATTTTGTTGCGGTGTTTGTGATAAAATTTTCAAGCACAGTCAAACTGTGTATAAGCATATTCGTCAAATTCATAAAATGGAGCCTTCCATGGCTGCCGGTAAACATATTGTGTGCCCAGAACCCACTTGTGATGTATCGCTTAGAAATAGGGAACAACTACGGAAGCACATAGTTGATGCTCATAATGTTACCCTTGAGGTTGAAGAATTGACATTTCCAACTTTTGAAGGTAATTTTCAGATTTCTTGTTGGTGTAATAATTAAATTCATCAACAAATAATATTTATGGTATGAAAAGCTTCTTGTAAGAATTCTGTATTTAGCAGCTATAGATTAAGTTTTAGTATTAGCATATACATCTCTCTCTGTGTATATATATACATACACACCCATACGGTACACATATATATATATATATACAGCAGAACTTTGATTGATTGTATTTAAAGGGAACTATTGCACTAAACGATAAATGTGGGAAAACTATAGATGCAGGAACATAATAAAGGAAAACTATCATCAGGACTGGGTGAAGTAAACAACACAGATGGAAAAACACTGATTCGGGGAATGATCAACCGAGGCTCAACTATATATATATATTTATTTATTTATTTATTTATATGTAGAGACATATGTGTGCATACATTTGTCACTGACGTGTCTCTTTATCCTATTATGTTATTTGTCACTTTGCCATTTAAAAAATTTATTTGCGAAGGAAAATTCCCTTTCTTAAACTGCTCTACTTACCCTGTCCTCATAGGTATTCATTTAAATTAAAATATCTTTTTATTTGCTGTGTGCATTATACATATTCTTATACAACAATGTCTGTCTTTATTTGATATGTGATAATCTTGCTTTAAAAAAAAAAAAAAAAAAGTCTGTCCCTCATTTTCACATTTGTTAAACTAGAGGTTAATATACTTCTATGAAAGTTCTAGAAGTTTATGCAGTCTTAAAGAAGCACTGTCCTGTCACTGTTTTTGGGTACTATTATCTGGCAATGTCTTGAAATTATGGGACAAATTTTTCTCAATACATTTAGGGGTTCACCTCTGTAAGATTCACTTTCTATAACCTTGTAATGTTTAAGTACATTGAGTGCATTTTTTGATCATATAATAGGGTTTTTTTTTTCTCCAAATTGGCGAATGTGTATATGTTTAGGGACTCGTAGGATAAACCTGGACCAAATTTTGCGGAGTTACTCTCAAGGACCCTTTTTTAAATTTAAGCTACCATTAAACTAAAACCTCCCATCACCTTTCTTTACATTAAATCTTCATCTTACCGTTAAGTTATTTTTTAGTATTACTTTCTGATCACTGATCCAAACTTTCTGGTATTCTAAATATGAAAAGCCTATATAATATTAGAGACGCTTATCATCAGAGTAGTGACATACAAGGGCTGCCTTTGTTGGTTGGAAATTCTCTTTTGCTGACAGAGCTTATTTGTTTCTGATTTAATTCTAAGTACTTCATAATAAAATCTAACGTTCTCTTAATACCTCAGAAGTGTTAATGGAAACTAAAGCAATATATTGCTATTCTCTCTATATCAGAAATATAAAAACTTTTTTGAATGGTTCTTATAGTTCATTTTTCAGATCCTCAATGATTGATCTATATAAATTTTTAAAAAAACTATCCCAAGATTGAAAGTTTTCAAGGTATTACAAAGCAGAGTGTTTAATTATGCCTATACCGAGAGCAATATTGCAAAATTAATATGTTTTATAGTTTTAAGAAAAGAACAAAATAAAAATAAATGCTGTTTGATTATCTGCTTGATAATCTATATATATATTATTTCTAAAAGGTGTTTTTTTTATTTATCCCTTTTTCTCCCTTCATACTTAACCAAAATCGATAAATGAGGTACCATTTAAAGATTAAGATCTCCCCTTCGTGCGAATTGTTAATTTAGAATTACACATCTTATTATTTGTTTAAAAATTGGAGTATAAACATTTTAAACAATTTTTCTTCCCCTAGATGGTGCGAATGCTAGTGTTTTTTTATTTTACAATTATCTGTCGCACTGAACTTTTTAATTTAAAATTCATTTGCTTTTATTATCTTTCTGTGATTTCATTAATAAATTTCTTTATTGGCAACATCTGCATAGGTGTACATTATTCTTTTTCCGTGGAAAACCATATATTTTATTTCTAGAAGGGGATTTTTTGGTGACGACCCCTTTCTCTCACTTCATACTTAACCAAAAGCATTAAATGAGGTATCATTTTAAAGATTAAGCTCTGCTTCTGACGAGTTGTTAATTTAGAATGATACATTGTATTGTTTGTTTAAAAATCGAAGTGAAAAATTGACTTTTGGCCCTAAAGTTCTTTCCCTGGATACATCAAAACAGCACGATCAAAGAGTGTGCACAAACAGGTTTTGTAATGTAAATACCACATTTTCCATGAGTTTGTGTCATATTTAACTTTTAATATTGTCTACAAAGGTGTTTTGACGTGTACATATCTCATGTTCCCCTGTTTTGTCATATGCTTCACCTCTAATATTATGGCTAAAGGCATTTTGTAATTGGTTTTATATTATCCTTATGCACCATTGTTGTTTAACAAATAAACAATTGCTACAAATGAACTGGTTCATCTTTCATCCTACTGTAAACCACCAATCTCGCTCTAAAATTGTATTTTATTTGCATGCAAAAGTTTTGCATGGGCCACCTAGTTTCTATATGATCTCAATTCAAAATATAAGTCATCAAGCAAAAATGGATTAAAATTTTATTATTTGAAAGTTAGTTTTTGTGACATTCATATAATTCACAACTTAAAAATAACTCATTTAAACTTTAATATTAAACACTGAATTTATTCATTTGACATATATAATTTTTGAGAAAACAATTTTTAGTGTTCACTCTGGTTCTAATTGAGGGTGGGGTACTTGCTGAAACAGGGCAACCTAAATGTTTGTCTTTTTAGAGGGCATGCTAATGCCACTGAAGCCATTTTGTTGAAAAAGCAAACTGTCAATTAGAATTACTATATAGCTAAAAGTCTCACATCATAAGAAAAGCAGCAGAAGTATTTGTCACTAACATGTCTTCATTTATTAAATGATTTCTGTCTTTCGTAAAATTTTAAATTATTAGGCTAAAAATAAAGGTCCTTTTTTATTAATCAGTCCTCAGGAAAATTTTATAGAATATTTTAAGGGAAAAAAATTCTCAGAAAGAATGAAAATAGCACACACACTTTCTCTCTATAACTGATTCAAGATTTTGTTTGAAAGAGGCTAAAGGATTTACTGAAGAAAGTCAGAGAAGCATTTAAACCTTAAAATATATCTTTTAATTTTCAGATGTGGTGCAGGAAATTGAATCATAAATGATTTTTTTATATATAATGACAGTAGAAATTTATTTTCTTTCATTTTTTTAAAAAAATTTTTCATGGTATGTATGAAAGATTTCAACTATCACATTCTATCAATCTTTTGAAGCATATAAAAGTTACTTAAATTACATACATTTTACAATAAAGTGTTCACTTATGTTAACTAAAAAAATGGGCTTCAAATGAAAGTAAATGAAATTAAACTTTTCTGATTTATTTAATAATATGTTCAAGTAAAAAATAGGAAATGTAAAAAAAGGTCAGTTTTACTACTCTTACAAGCTGAAAAGTGCTCAGAAACCTTCTGTCATCCACAATAGGCTGGATTTCAAAGTATTACATCAATCTTGATACTAGACTGTTTGCTTTGACATTCTAACTATTCTGTTTCTATTTATTTCACACAGTTTCCTTTTTTATGGACATTTGAATGCCTACCTGGCCCATTCTCTACTTATTCTGAAAGACAACAAAAGAATTTATACGAAAGACAATCTCTAGAAAAGAAAAATATCTTACAGAGATTGGTTTTTCAGTAATAACTTGAAACTGGCAATTGTGATCCAAAGATTTATAATATTCCTTTTATGTTTGGATAAGGCTTCAATCTCTTAACCACGTCTGTGGGTGCACTGCTATAAATATATCCAATGAAAGTAGTCAAGTCTAGTGACATTGTGTAGAAAAATTTTAAATTAATAGCCTCATACTTAAAAAATATTTCTAACTGAGCTCTGTAAGACGGGGTTGGGGTTACTTTGTGACTACAGGGGTAACTTTGTGACACATGATTTTTTCATATTTTGGACCTTGCGCCGCGTCCATGATACCGGGAAGGCAAAGAACAGCTTGCCAACATACAGAGATGCCTAGTAGCTAGTGTCCGAAGCTTCTGCACGCCATTTGTCTTCGCTGGTCAGTGTATTGTTCAAACCTGTTATCAAGCTCTTGACTCAAAACTTCGGAAACTTTGTGTGCTGAAGGCTAACACCATATACAACTAATTACCACGGGTAATTATTTTTTATTGTCAATATGCTGGTTGGATTGGGGAGCAATATAACTTTTGTGTAGTGATATTTCTGATCGTTATGAGAACATAACTTAAATATCAAAAGGTGACGGGGTTACTTTGTGACACATTGACACTGTCACAAAATAACCGACAAAATTGACCCAACTCCTCCAGCCGCTCAATGTTGCATTTTCCATCCTCTAAAGTACCACTGGAGAGAAAGAAGTATTGACTATCTGGAAAAAAAACTACCCGAAGGAGCAGAATGTGCCGAAAGACGAATTTCCTCATCTTCTCAAAGAACTGATGGCTGCCCTGGGTACCCGAGGTCTCTTTGATGTCAAAGATATAGATAAAGCTATCCAATATTTGTAATAGGTATATATAATTGTGTATCGAGCTTTTTGATGAGCGTTTTACTGTCTAACTTTCTGTCAAGTAATTTTACCTCTTGGATTTCAAGTCGAAAACACAGATGTCACAAAGTAGCCCCACTCGGCTGGGCAACTTTGTGACACATTTTAACTTTAATTTCTCAATGGTAATTAAAGGTTAGCGCAATACATTACTACATAAGGAAAAAATGTTTTGCAATTATTCGTTTTAGGCTGCTTTTAAAACTGGTCAGCTGGCACAGGAAAAAACTTAAAATCCATCATAAAGTAACCACATCTTACGGTATTTAGAAAATTAAAAAAAATTTCTTTACAAAATGCATCCTATTGACAGCTCCTTTGACTTCTCATACCTAGAGGTTTCCCAGCTGCAGTTTCCCCAAAATATTGGGGAGAAAGTAAATAAATTTTATTTTTTTAATTCCCAAAAATTATGGTTATTTTATAATTGATGCATTTAATATCTTATTGTTTTAAAATATATCTACCCCAAAAAAATTTATGAATTTTAGCTTTTAAACTATAAATAAGACTGTTTTATTACTTATAGAGTTGAATTTCTTATAACTCTGACTTAAAGGGGTATTTGCATCGCAAGCAGGGTGATGATATTCACACTCCTTTGTTCCCTTCCTTTTTCTACTAAAAATCATAACTGACCTGAGCTGTATTTGTAGCAGCTTGAAGTGAGAAAGGATTTCTGTAACTGAAAAAAATATATTCCTGCAATCTACCACCTCTCCATTACCTTGGATTTGTAAATCTAAATATTTTTTATCATTCTCCGAGTGTTGATCTCAAAAACTGTAAATATGCACAGTTTTTTTATCCTTCTAGCAAATGCTTTTCTTTGTTTGAAAGAGAACAAAATTGTCTTTAAAAATGTTCATCATAATAAAATTTCTATTACATGATTTCATCTTATATTGCTGTATGGTTCTCTTAGATGTGAACAATTTTTACTGCTAAGTGATTTTTGCTAAAAGAGGGATAGTCCAAACACAGTATATTTTCCTCAGTTCAGAGAAATTTGTTTGTCTCTTTAGGGAAAGACTAACATAGAAAAATTAGGTAGTATGAATTCATGTACCAATAACTGGTATGCCAATCTTTTCAATAATTCATATTGTGATTGTTCTTTATTGTTTGTTGCTATCTATACAAATTTATCACATTTTAAAATATTTTTTGCTGTTCACTTACATTTCAGGATCTTTAAAACTGTTGAATGTTCAAATGCATTTCTCTTTTTGTTTCAAATACTTTCTACATTAATATTATGTAGCATTTTCTCAGAATATCACAAGTTATCAATAAACATGCTTTATTAGCAGTCTGATCCCTTTAATGAGGCCTTACACTTTAGAGAGGATAAAAGGTACTAAACTCTATAAATTTCTAAAAGTTTGTCTGTCTGTGAAATCTGGATAGAATACTCATTACAGACTGTTAATGTGATCCTTCAGTTATTGTTATTTATAAATATATAAACACTAGCTGAAAACCTGCACTTCGCTACGGAGTACATTAAAATTAAATACAATGGTCAATGTATGCAATTAATGCCAAATATATATATATATATATATTTATAATAAATACGATGATCAATGTATACAATTGATGTAAAAAAACAAAAAAATATATTTATAATAAAAATTGTAAGGGATATTTTTATAGACAAAATAATGTAGAAGAAAATATTCAAATTAAATGTAATAGGACATACTAAAGAATATAGTACAGTTTGAGGAACATAATATTTTTTATTGTATTTTAATATTTTGTTTGGATAATGTCCAATCGTCTGCCACATTAGCAAGAAAAAAATTTTTTTGTCTATTTAGTTCTTATGCATGTGACGATAAATTTATTTAAAGTATATCAGAAAAAGAAATTGTGATCAGCGTTTAATAAATTAAATTCTAAATATTTTAAAAATTCACCAAAAATCAGAAAATGGAGGTAAAGATTCGAAAAAGATCTCATTTTAAAGCAATTTTTATGATCTTTCTCGTGATATAAATTTTGTAATTATTATTTTAAATGCAAACTTTTAAAAAGTTACTAAAACAGCTTAAAAATTTAATTTAAAATATCTAAGAAGAATTTTTCAGAAATCTTTCTTAGTGCACCCCTACACTATAAGATATTGGCGGCTCCAAGGAGGGGGGGGGGGGCAATAGGGGCAATTGCCCATCCCAAAAAAGCCTAAAAAGAATTTTTCAAAAATCTTTCTTAGTGCACCCTTACACTGTAAGAAGAATCTCCATGCAAAATTTCAGCCCTTCAGGTCCAGCAGTTTGGTCTGCATTGTATGTCAGTCAGTCAGTCAGTTACGGAACTGTTTTATATATATAGATAATGTAGTAGAACTTGAGAAGTTTTAGATGTTTACTCTTAAAACAGTATGGCATTCCTGAAACAATGATGAACCTCCTTAATATCAAAATATAATTTTTTCAGAATGGTCTCAAGTGTTTTTACCCTGACCATAATAATTTAGACATTCCTATTAATACAAAGAGTACAGTGTGTCAAATAGGTTGTTCAATACTTTTATTAATCAATAAAAAAAATTTTTAAATATTTTTGTTCTCACTTTCAATTTTGAACTTCACATTTTTATTAACTTTTCCTAAAAAGTTGAACATAAGTGTGATATTAATAATGTAATTCATGTATGCCCCCCCCCCCCTCCAAAAAAAAAAAAAAAAAAAAAAAAAAAAAAAAAGAAGGTTTGTAAATATTTTTTATTTTTACTGCTGAGTAAATTCAAATTTTAAAAATTGATATTGTAAAATATTACTTTTTTTTTCTAATATTTTGTTTCCATCACCATTAGTTGTTAAAAATATGGTTTAATCTTTGTGGAACACATTCAGCTAGCTATATTTCTCCATTTCTGGCTTGATTTTTGTCTTGTACATGTTATATTATTAACTTATCATTATAAGGAAATCTTTTTTTTTTAAAGATTCTAATTTTGCCAAATGTATGATAACGGTATTTATAAGTGGAGACCAAAGCTATGATTTTATTACCTCAGAGAAATTTGGAAGACAAATATCACATTCAAAGCTGTATGCTTTGGATCATTGTCCCCATATCCCATTGTCTTGGTGGAGGGTAAAATGATTTTGTATGTTTCTTATTTTAAGTTTTCAAGTTACATTCTAAAATGGGAGATTTTTGTTGTGACTTCTTAAATCGCTGCTAAAATGCAAGATTAGAGAGTCAGGTCAAAGATATGCTCCTAAGGAGATACCTCTTCCTGTGCCTTGTTTTACTATTGAAACAATGCTCTGTTTTCAAAATTCTTCTTTTGATCTTAGCTGTACAATTATTTAACTGTCCAAAGCTAATATACTGTATATTAAATTTTCTTTCTTGTACAAATATAATCTTGTAGCAGTTTTCAAAATTCTTATATTACATGTATACTGCTGGCCATTAAAATTGCAACACCAAGGAGGAAAGCAAATAACAAAACTTTACTTATTGTACGTATACAGCATAGTAGGAAGAAAACATGATTAAATTTGTAGGCAGTTTCGGGGTATACAGGGTCCGAAATTAGTACACACAGCTGCCACCTCTGGCATCTGAAACGGCTCTAATCTGGTTAGGCATCGAGTCAAACCAGGCTTGGATGATAGATATGGGCAAGTCATTCCATGCTGCTTCAAGTCTATGCCACACTTCATCAATTGTACTGGCTGGAGAGCAGTGGTGGCCCAGTCTCTCAACAACCCATGACCAGATGTTTTCAATGGGTCAGAGATCTAGAGAAGGGCAACAGTCAAACACCCTGTATGTCAAGGTAAGTCAGGACACGACGGGCAACATGCGGTCTTCCGTTATCTTGTTGAAGGATGACGTCTCCAAGGCCTCGAAGATAGGGCACAGCCACTGACCTTAAGATCTGAGAAATGCAATGATGGCTGTTCAGATTACCGACAATGCATACAAGTGGTATTCATGTTGTGTACCCAATGGCTGCCCATACCATCACACCAGGTGCAAGACCCGTATGAAGATATTGAATGCAAGCAGGCCACGTGCATTCTCCTCGGTGCCTCCAGACACGGATACGTTCATCATGATGCTGCACACAGAACCGGGACTCTTCTGAAAAGATGGTGTTGTGCCACTCCTGTATCCAATTTTGTCATTGGGTACACCATTGTCGCCGCGCGTCTCTATGCTGCAGTGTCAAGGGAAGCTGCAATAATGTTTGCCACACAGACAGTCCGTGCTGCTCTAGACATTGCACTGTCATTGTGGATACTTGTGCTGCTAACAAGCCCATTTCCTGACTCAAGGTCCGTGATGTGGCTGTACGATCCTGCAAGGTCGACCTGACAACATGTGTGTCCTTTTGGATGTTAGTGATGGGAGGCCATTGAGATCCTGCATGGTGTTCAATATGACCCTCCTGAATCCATCGATTCCATATTCACATGACAGTTGTTGGATTCCGACCAGTATGAGTAGCAATATCGCTGAACGATAAATCATTCTCTCGATAGACCACAATCTTGCTGCTATTGAATTCCAAAACGTGTGGGTAGTAGTTTCTCCTTCTTATACAAGGCATAACACAATCTTCTCACAAACAACGAACATTCAAATGCAATTTCCGAATGAGAAACCCGCTGCATAACATCCCTTTTATAGAGAGTTTGAGATGCTGTTTGTCCCTCCTGCGTCGTTCGATTGTGTGTAAGTGCTATTGATTTGCATCTTCTTCCTTTCATGCAAATTTGACATTTGTATCATCCCTCCTTCATGGTGTTGCAATTTTAATGGCCAGCAGTGTATATTGCTGATGAGTCTTAAGCATTAGGTTCTTTTTGCGAGCTTATAATTTTTCCTTGCTAGCTCAGCCCATGCCCAAGACAAGTTAAAATATCCATGAAGCATATACATTTTTTTCCAGTATGCAACTGGGTAAGAATGTGTAATAGATAATTTGTCATGTGCCTAATTGAACATGTTACAATTTCAAAAGTTTTCTAGCCCTTTTATGATATTCTTCTTCTTTTGACAGACTGAATAATAGCTAAAATGTCTGGGCACTAGCTTTTAGTACCAGTGTCTGTGACATCAATTTTAAGCCATTTGATATCAAGTGGATTGTTGGTCCCAGTTTGTTTAGCCTCGTAAAGTTAAAAGATAATAGTAATGCTTTATAAAACTAACCAATTATCTTTCAACAACTATTAATTTTTATATTCTATAACTTAAGGAAAAAATAATTTATTCATTAAAAAGATTAAGTTCATGTGGATTCCAAAAAAAATTTATTGTGTATGTTAAATTTTTTATTAATACATATTTTATTTTGTTCAAATGCTTTTCTTTCCCCTCCTACTCAATATAAAGGTAAATCACAAAAGGGAAGTTTACAAGTTGAGCAAAATGAAGCTATCTATGATTAAAAACAAGCATCAGGAGGTGGTTATTTTTATTATATAGAAATTACCAGGAATGTTTTTGGCCATTTCACAACAAGGAGTCTTGTGGATGATGCCAAAAATCCTTTTAACAGAATATCATTTCAGATACATTGTGAATTTTGCTTCATTTTTCAATGTGGTAGTTTTTGATGAAAACAGTTAGATACAGAATTTTTCCTCATCTTGTATCTATGACTCTCACATACGGAAGATGCCATTGCATTTCTCATGTTCAAGTTTCCCATAATGAGTAAGACTTCCTTTCTGTTGGATTTGAAAAAGTTTTATATTTTTAATTATGTGCTTTATTATTATACTAATCTCTCAAAAGTCTGGTAATGGAATACTGCTTAAATCTTTGTATCTAACAAGAATTAAATGTGAACCTTTTTATAACTTTTTCATTAGATTTCACATTATGGAAGGAAGGGATCGAAAAAGAAACAAAATGTTCATATGTAAGGAGGCAGTCTGCAAAAAGTCTGTCTGAAGATAAAAAAATATTATACTTAATATGTCATAGGCAAGTAATCTTCAATAATTATAACTAAAGCAGTAGTTAAGTGAATTGAAATGTGGGAGGTGTACTAATTGTGTGTTTGGATTTGCTACTCTCAAATAGGTCTGGATTCTATTCATCTATTGTAACTCCAACTAGGAAGCGCAAAATTAAAAGTTTAGGCTCTAAAAAGATAAGTGGTTATTGCCCATCATCTATGGATGTTTTGATGAAAGGTGATTCAGTAGAAGTGACATTTTGGAAGACGCACTTTGGTCATGGGTGTGACCTTGGACACCTAAAGTTATCAAGGGAAGAGAAGACTATTATTGCTAGTAAGTTAACCCTCATTCCCATTTTTATGTATTTATTTATTGACTATATACACAAACATGGTTAGTATGGGGCAGGTTTTGTCTTGTCTCATAGCAAGTAAAGCTATGATGTTTGTGAGCAGATATATTTATTAGTACCTCTATATATTTTAAACTATTTTCCACATATCACTTTTCCAGCAAGCTTATAAAAAGTTCTTTGAGCTGTTAGCTTACTTATCTTAAGTTCATATTACCTACATTTTAACCTCTGTCATATCTTCTGATTACTTATTATTCTGTATGCTTATTTTTACAGATAAAATTAGAAAAGGTTTAACCTTTGATCAGATTTTAGATGAAGTCAGAAGAGACTCTGTGAATAGAACTGATATAGAAAGAATCCACTTAATAACCCGCAAGGATTTGCATAACATTGCACGGGACTTTAAGGTAGGCAAACATGGAACACTGTCACCTGATGATACAGTTAATGAAAATTCTGTGGCAATGGATCCACCAGATCCTGAACAAAAAAATGTTGTTTTAAAGCAAAAGTTTAATAAAATAAAACAAATCCTTGACGGAGACTTAAATAAAGAAGAAAGCAAATACATAGAAGAAACTCTGGACAATATCATATCATTTTTTAACCAATCTAGAGAACCCTGCAAATCTAAAGAAATGAAAGAAGCTAGGACTGATCATTCTTATAAAAAAGTTCCCAAAGCCCATTTATATAGCCATAAAAAACCTAGCAACAACAAAAAATTTAAATTAAGTATTCCAACAGAGGAAGAAAGAGCATGTATTCAATCTTTGTTGTCAGCTAATAGGGAAGTGCTTGTTATAAGTACTGATAAAGATTTATTTTTTAATAATTGAGCTTTCAGTTAGTATTATAAAAAAAATTCATTATGGAAGGCAAAATGTGTAATTAATATTTATTATTCATTTCTTGAAATAATTTGAAGCATTAATGTCGATGAATAATAAATATTGTTACTAAGCTTTTGTGATGCTAAATGATATTAAGTATTAATTGATTTGATTGTTTTTGAGCAAAAAATATGGTTAGTTATAATCTAAAATACAGTGTCCGTACTAGTATTTAGTGATATGAAATTAATATTTTGGTAATTATACTATAAGACAATATCAATCTGAAGAATTACGTATAGAATTTGGTGTAGATATTTTATGCAAACTACAGTTATGTAATATTTTATTTATTATATTCATAAATGTTATAAACAATAAAATTGTGCCTGCTTTTGTATATACTATTAATGAAAAAGTTTGTTTGCACTATCTTTGTTAATATACAGTCATAAACTACCTGTCTTAATGCTCATTTTTATAATTTGACCTGTGACTGATTTTTTTTTTTCAGTTTATAGTAGTGTTAAATAATGTTGTATAACATGTTTTAGTTAATTATAATCTAAACTTGTTCATACTAGTATGGGACGATGTAAAATTCATGTTTTATTTGACAGTTATGTTATTGGTTGGTTAAGAAATAAAACTTTTTTATAAAAAGAATCTGTAGAATGGTGTTTTAAAAATCTGAAATTCAAGTGTCCCTCTTTCTTTGAAAGTTAGAGAGTTCCTGTGAAATATTTTGTAAGCCGGAATAGCATATAAAAAAGCAGTTTTCATTAATTTATTGAAAAAAATTCCCAGACCTCAAGATAATCTGCCAAATGATATATAAAACCTGAAATTGCACTAATATACTGTAAAACAGCAATGATAATGAAAACAGGCTTTTTTTCTTAATTTTCATACACTTCAGATATTTGTTTATTTCTGGTAGCCCATTAAAGATTTGAGTCTGCAAAATAACTATTTAACTGTTCTGAAGAAATCAAGTCTATGGCATCACTTTCTTGGCCACCAAATGAATGTCATTACTGAAAATCTATATAAACTTAAATTGGCGAATCTACCAGTCCAGTATAATGAACGTGTTTTGAGAGATAGTTGTACAGTTGTAAGTATTCTGAACCATGTAATTTGTGTTGGTCTGGATAAATCATAAGGTATCTATAATTTCATCAGACAATATAAATGAAAATATGTATATATTGTTCAATATATTCTCATATAATAAAAGTGGTGAAGTAACATATGCAACCTATAATGTATAAACTGTGCCACTTTAATTAGCACAACAACTGTGTGTAAGGTGGAATCATCAATGGTTATGGAAATTTTTTATTCAGGTATCTTTTTCATTCATTAAGAGAAATGTAAATAATATCTTTAAATTTGAATTATTCGGGTATAAAAGTAGTTGAATTCTCAGTAGGTGAGCGAAATGAAAGAGGCAGACTTTGAAAGAAATAAAATTATATCAAATAATGTTAAAGTTTTAAATAATATGAATTTTTTAAATATACTAATGTTAAAATATACTTCATTCATACAGTCATCAGAAATATCTGACACTAAATGAAAATTGTTTGTTATAAACATATGTTTTCAAAGGTAATTGCAATATTAAAAATTCACACCTGCTTTAGAAAAGTTCATAATTTTTGAGAAATAGATGAAATTCAAACTTTTGAAAATTGGATCACAGTTGAAATATTGGTGAACATCCCAGAGGGAGCAAAAAACACGATTACATAGATTTTGATCTTTGATGCTTATATATGAACTAGCTGAATACCCGTGCTTTGCTACGGAGTACATTCACATTAAATACAACGGTCAATGTATGCAATTAATGCCAAAAATATATATATTTATAATAAATACAACGGTCAATGTATGCAATTAATGCCCCCAAAAAATAAATATAAATTTACAAAAAAAATCGTAACGGATATTTTTATAGACAAAATGTAGAAGAAAATATTGTCACGTAGACAGATCGAGTGATTAACACAGAAAGCACAATTTAGATAAACGAGGCTTTTATTCACAGCAAGCGAGTTAACAGGCACCCAGCTGGAACCTAACTGACTTCCATCAACTTGAGGGAAGCCTTTTTATACACTAAAGAACTTTCTAGAATTATTTAAATTAAGAGAATTAACATATTTGGTACTTTCCCGAAGCTTCGAGAAAGCGAACATAAATCTCTCTATTCTAAAAAAAAGTAACTGGCGCCGCCGCCGCTGTCAAAAGCGTGTCACGCTATCTCCTCCGAAACCGCTGGGGATATGGGGTCGAGACCGATACCAATAGATGCACAAAAATGCGGGGAAGAAAGTAAGACATGTCTCATCTTTGTAGGACTTTAAGTGTATTTTTATTTTATGTTTTGTGGAAAAATATTGACTTTTTCATGTTCAGATTACGATAACTCGCCAAAAATTAATCGCAGAATTTTGATCTTTTTACAATCTAAGAATACAGACATTTCTCCTTCAAACAAGACCTCATTTGTTTAAAAATAATTTAAAACAGACTAATATTTTCATCAAAAAATGAAACACAGTCTTTCAAGAAATATCGTCCCCAAAGTGGATTTCTGATGTATTATCCCCAAAGTGGATATAATATCGATGCTCCGAGTTTTTATCTTACAAAGAAAATATTTACATCATCTGGAAGCTGAAAGCTTTCTTATTTATGTAAACCTCATTTCAAGTCTATATCATAAATTTTCGATTTTTAATTAAATTTTAAAGCTGAAACAGTGATTCTCCTTCAACAGTAAATGGATGGAAGCTGTTGCATTGCCCGAGAATCACCCCTATATATCTCGCTATTAGCAACTTATTCCTTCAACTTGCTGTGTCATGATTGGCGTTGGGCTTGAGTGCGCTGCTCGTATGCGATAGTCCCTGGTTCGATCCCTGTGGACGCTCATTTAAACTAACTAATTCTAAATATTTGAATTTTATTCTTTTAATTCTTATCATATTTTTTGTTTTACTTATCTGAAGAGGGCTTAATTTTTATTTTACTGCTGAGCACATATTTTCTGATGTACATATCTTGCTACTGGAGGTAAAGTCGTAAGACCATGGTACTCGAACAAACTCAATATACCTTGACCCTAACAGAGGAGCAAGCCTAGGGGCGAAGCCCCTAGTTAACTAAAAAGAACATGAAATACTTTCGACAATCCGTCTCGGGGCTCGAACCGACGACCTTCTGAATGGCCCAGTGCTTTAGCCGTTCGGCCACAACGTCGCTCGAGAATTGTTGTAAATATAACATCCCACCTTTAAAAGAACAGCGTCTCGCTGTTAGATGACTTATTTTTTTTTTCTGGAGCCGAATATTCCTCGTTCTGGTTAGCATCACCAAGTTTATTATCATCATTCCCTGGTTCCTCCTGAAGAGTAGTTGGATCTTCCTGTAAGGGTGTTTCTTGCACATCCGGATCATAGTAGGGTTTCATGCGTAACACATGCACAACATCTCGTGTTTTTCGTCTTTTTGACATAGGATCAAAATCTTCAACTTCATAGGTAACGTCGGATAGCTGCCTTAATACTTGATATGGACCAAAATACCTTTTGAAGAGCTTTTCTGATAGGCCTACTTTACGGACGGGGATAAAAATCCATACGAGGGTTCCAGGCAAATATTTTACTATTCGGTGCTTTGCGTCATAGATCCGACAATCTTTTTCTTGAGCTTCCAGTGTCCGTACTCGAGCTAGCTGCCTTGATTCTTCTGCTTGGGTGATTACTTGATCGAGGCAACCCGACACTGTTCCATCAGGGCTATACGGGAACATAGTATCCAGTGTTGTTTCGGCTTCTCGACCATACACGAAGCAGAAAGTTGCGAATCCAGTGGTATCTTGTCGAGCGGTATTGTAAGCAAACGTGAGAAATGGTAGTGTTGTGTCCCAGTTTTTCTGTTCTATGTCCACATACATAGACAACATATCAGCTAAAGTTTTGTTAAGTCGCCCAGTCAGACCATTTGTTTGAGGATGGTATGAGGTCGTCATTCGGTGGACAACATTGCAGGTTCTGTTAAGTTCGGAAATTAGCTTCGACTGGAAGACTTGTCCTCTATCGATGATGATAGTCCGTGGCGCCCCATGCTTCAAAATGATTTCTTCGACAAAGAATTTTGCAACTTCGGATGCTTCAGCAGTTGGCAGAGCTTTTGTTATGGCGTAACGAGTCAAGTAATCGGTACATACGATGATCCATTTGTTACCAGCCTTAGATTTTGGGAATCTTCCTAATAAATCAATACCCACCCGCTGGAAAGGTACCTCTGCGGGAGGTATAGGAATTAGACGACCAGACGGTTTTTGAGGAACGGATTTTCTTCTTTGACATTCTTTACAGTACATTACATAGCTGCGTACGCTTCGATAAAGCCTAGGCCAATAAAATCTTTTACGTATTCTATCATAGGTCTTCACAAATCCCAAGTGGCCGGAAGTTGGTTCATCATGCAAATGTCGAAGAATATCCAGCCGCAAATGCTTAGGAATAACTGGTAACCATCTCTTTCCCGAAGGATCAAAATTTTTCTTGCACAGGATCCCGTCGATTATCTCGAGGTCTACTTTGCCAGACTGTTGTGGCTTCGTGGAAGACTCGGACTCAAAGTATTCAGAAAGCACAGAATCCTTACGTTGCTCAAGTGCTAAATCAATGCCGGGGCCAACGGCACTGATATCTACTGAAGTGGCATGGTCATCAATGGGTTTTCTGGAAAGGCTATCGGCATCATTGTGTTTTTTTTCCACTTTTGTATACCATAGAAATATCGTATTCTTGGAGTCTTAGAGCCCATCTTGCCAATTTCCCGGAAGGGTCTTTTAAGGACACAGGTGGGCCTTTTAAGGTGGTCCGAAAAAGTTTGAGAGAATACCACAATATCGTCTAAATAACACAAGCACATTTGCCACTTAAGGTGATGCAGTAAATTGCCCATTGTTCTCTCAAAAGTTGCTGGAGCATTTCAAAGTCCAAACGGCATGACCTTGAACTCATATAAGCCTTCACTGGTGACAAATGCCGTTTTTTCCTGATCTGCTTCATCTACCTCTATCTGCCAATATCCCGAATAGAGATCCATGGAAGAGAAAAACTTCCCTCCTTTCAAGCAATCCAACGTGTCGTCGATTCGCGGTAAGGGATAGGCGTCTTTCTTTGTGACCTTGTTTAAACGTCGATAGTCTACACAAAAGTGCCAGCTACCATCTTTCTTGCGCACGAGAACGACAGGAGAGGACCACGGGCTGCCAGATGGCTGAATGATACCCTTTCGTAGCATCTTTTCGACTTCGTCATGGATTATACGGCGTTTGGCAGGGGATATTCTGTAGGGTCTCTGGCTAATAGGAGAGTGATCTGCGGTATTAATTTTGTGTTTGACATGAATTTGGCGTCGATTAACCTCAGAGTTTTCATTGAAAGTGACTGAAAACTTCCTTAAAAGTTCCAATAGACTAGTCCTCTGCTCATCGCTAAGATTCGGCCCTATCATCTTGCTGTAATCCATTAACCTTGTACTTTCTTTCGCGGTATCTTCGGAGGCTATCTCAGATAGGGCACTGATGCAGGTAGGATTAATCGACTCGACATTGCCTATACACATACCTTTCAGAATGCGTCGGGCCTTATTCAGTGAATTAGCGATCCATAATTCACCCTTTTTATTTGAGATGTTGATGATCGAGGATGGCATGACAACTTCCTGACTCATGAACATACACTTATTACCTTCTACGATAACATCAACATCTTCATCGGCTACGGAGGGAGTGGATACTTGTATCTTTGCCGTAGAGTGTGCAGGGATCAGACAATCTTCTACAGCGTATACGCCCCATTTATTTTGAGGCTGTTCTTCAGGTAGTATCTTATCAAATATGAACTTCCTCTGTCCACAGTCTATAATGGCTTGGGACGCTTTCAAGAAATCCCAACCAAGAATGACTTCTTGGCTGCATTTGGGCATAACGGTGAACTCGAAAGGCTGTGCAAGGTTTCCAATTGTAATACGAAGAACACGGGTCCCTACCGGGCTTACATAGTTACCATCGGCTACTTTGAGAACCAAGTTCTGTAACGTCCTAAACATAGTTTTTTTCAGGGGACGCCGGTATCTCTCTGAGATTACCGAAAAAGAAGCTCCAGAATCCACGAGTGCTCGTATAGGTTGTTCGTCAATGATAACGTCAAGAAAATTTTCTTGCATAGTAGCGGCGGGAGGATTTTGAGGGGGAGCGGCCTCACCTCCAAGGAAGGTCGCATGGCCTAGTTTTCCTTATCTCGGCGACCGGGCGACTGACTGGATCTTCGATATGGAGATGGCGATCTATAACGACGGGTCGGCGATCGTCCTCGCATGGGACTTGGTGATGGGGTTCTTCCTTTCTGCTCGGCTGGTTTCTTCGGCGTCATGGTTGTAGCTGGAATAGGAGGGAGCATCAGGTCTATAGTATCTGCGAGTAGCGTCGAGTAGGGATTTTCGGTCACGACAGTAGCGCACGACATGTCCTGGACGACCACAATGGAAGTAGACCGGATGATTATCCGTGGTACGCCACAGGTCTGTTTTTCAGTAAGATTGTTCTGGTACAGGTTTTGGTTTAGTATACGTTGACTGGATGCGGCGATTATGGTCCTGGCGGCTGGGATGGTATGGTACGGCAGCTGGGATGGTCCTTTCAAAGCTTTCACCAGATAGAGGACCTAAAGTTTTTTCTACCTTCCCTCTCACAATGGCTTCAATAGCTTGCAGACCGGCCCGTGACTCTTCTATTTGAGGTGCAATGTATCGTTGAATTTCTTCACGGACTATTTTATCAATTAAGGATATCAAATCTTGTTCTTCGTCAACGGCGGTGATTGGGACGGCATTAGGCAGACGAGTGAACTTTTGACGCCCAATTCTCTTTTGCTGCATTTCTTCGATGTACTGACACCATTCAATGAAATCAGCTGTTGTTTTTATTTCTTTTGTTAGTAATGACTGGTACATATCTTCAGCTATTCCTTTCAGCAAGTGGGACACTTTGTCTTCCTCCGTCATGTTCCAGTCTACTTGATTGCAGAGTCTAACACATCTTGAATATAAGATTGGGTTGGTTCGCCAGCCCTCTGAGCTCTACATTTTAATTGGTTCTTTGCTCGTCGTATGTACAGCTGAGTATCACCAAAAGTTTTTTTTCAGTTCTGCCTCAAAGACATTCCACGAGATAAAAGTGTCCTCATTATTTTCAAACCATATTTTGGCAGTCCCATCTAGGAAAAAGCAGACGTTGGCAAGAGATAGAGTATCATCCCATTGGTTAAACTTTGACACTCAGATATTCTTTTAACCATTTAGTTGGATCTTGTCCGGAATCGCCTTTAAAGATTGTTGGTTTTCTAGGCTCCTGTATTAGTGCTGAGGTAAGCAGGACAGTTCATGGCTTGGATTCTGTGTCTTCAGGCTTTTTTCTTGGCCGTTTCCCTGAATCTTTTACGTAAAGTCCGTATTCAGGAGGGAGATTTAAAAGTCCACGACTTTGTCGAATTTCTTCCGTTTCCAGGTTGAATGGAATACCCGGCGCCTCCACCAGAATGTCACGTAGACAGATCGAGTGATTAACACAGAAAGCACAATTTAGATAAACGAGTCTTTTATTCACAGCAAGCGAGTTAACAGGCACCCAGCTGGAACCTAACTGACTTCCCATCAACTTGAGGGAAGCCTTTTTATACACTAAAGAACTTTCTAGAATTATTTAAATTAAGAGAATTAACATATTTGGTACTTTCCCGAAGCTTCGAGAAAGCGAACATAAATTAACTAAAAAGAACATGAAATACTTTCGACAGTCCGTCTCGGGGCTCGAACTGACGACCTTCTGAAAGGGAGCCCAGTGCTTTAGCCGTTCGGTCACACCATCGCTCGAGATTGGTTCTAAATATGACAATATTCAAATTAAATACAACGGCCAATGTATGCAATTAATTTATATATTTAATATCCATAAAACATACTATTTTGAATTAAATTCTTAAAAAACTTCCTTCTCAATTAGTCTAGTCGTTAAATTTTATCTTTTACCGTATTTTAATATTTCTTTTGTCAATTTATTTCGTTGTTAAGAAAAGAAACGACGTGATCAGCATTTAATAAATGAAATTCTAAAAATTAATCCTTAAAAATTCACCAAAAATCAGAAATTGAGTTAAAAATTCAAAAAGATTTTATTTTAAAGGAATTTTTATGATCTTTCTCATGATATAAATTTTATAACCCTCAAATTGTTATTTTAAATGCAAACTTAAAAAAAAGTTACAAAAACAGTTTAAAAATTTTATTTAAAAAAATCTATGAAGAATTTTTCAAAAATGTTTCTTAGTGCACCTTTACACTGTAAGAAGAATCGCTATGCAAAATTTCAGCTCTTTAGGTCTAGCGGTGTGGTCTGTGCGTTGTATGTCTGTCAATCAGTCAGTCAGCCAGTTACGGAACTGTTTTATATATATATAGATGAGGAAATCCCATAATTAGGTATTTTAGTCATGAAATATGAGACACACTTATAGAGTTTACTAATATATGAGAGACGTTGATAACAAATTAAAATAAGAAAAATCTAAGTTAATCTAAGTAAAAAATAAGAAAATTCTAAGTAAATAAGAAAAATCTAAGCTGTAGTTTGTCTTGCTACGGGGTTTATAACATCGAATTTATTTTCCACTGTGGAACAATAATGGCAGCTTCCGAAACGGGGTTGTCGTGATAGGACGTCTACATTCCCCTGTTTCTTGGGTGTGTCCTTCGCTCCCGAGTCTTGGCGCACTGGGCAATTTCTTCGAGTGTGGCCTTCGCCTCCGCAACTCCAGCATTTTACGACTTGTCGTCTGTCAGCCTTACCTGATCTTAAAGCACTGACCTGTTTTGTCAACTCGTCTATTCTTTCCATCAAATATTCAATTGAACGTTCGAGAGATTCGGTAATGTTCGAAACCGTAATACAATGGCGAGCTTTTTGTAAAGTCTGTTGGGCTGCTTCAAACTTCATGGCATAGACTAAGGTGGACTTCAGATCTTTAACATCCGCCATTCGGTTGTTAAAGTTCCTTCAACATCCATAATCCACGTTCCATAAAGTTCCTTAATTGTTTAAGTTCCTTCTGCATTTCAAAGTCGCGAACTCCATCGATAAAATAATCTAAAGCAAGATTTTCCCGTACTTCCGCAGAGCAGTCTGACCAGGCGAGATGGGAAAGTCTTTCGGCGTCTAATGCAAGTTCTTGTAGCGATTCATTTGGCTTCTGTTGGCGAGATTCGAGCTGGAGCCGTCTATAGTCCTTCAAACACTTCTCGCCAAAGCGTAACTCCACAGCACTTGAAAGTGCGCCAAAGTCTAATCGTTGTTCCCTTGGAATCGTCAGCAAAATATCCGCCGCTTCGGCTCGCAGAAATATGGCCAATTGACACGCTTTTGTTAAGAGTCCCATCCGCTGGCGTCCGCCACAATCGAGAACTGAGTTTTGTAAACTTACCAAGAAGATTTTCCATCGTAGGTTGATAGCTTAATGGGTGGTCGGGATGTGACAGATATACAGTTAGAATCTTCAGTAACATAAATATTCGACAATTTCTGTTCTAAAATCTGTACTTTCCTTGAAACGTCGGTAAATTTTCCCTCTAAATTTTCTTTTATATCGCCAAATTCTTCCTCCATATTTTCAAATTTGTTGCCAAAATTTTCCTCCAAATTTTCTTTTATAACGTCAATATTTGCTTCAAAAATATTAGTGTTCCACATTCTGGAATTTTTCTTCAAATTTCTCTTCATTTCTGTCACTTTCATTCACGGAAGTTATAATTTCACACTTTAATTCTTCCCGAGCAGTCGACATTTCCTTCTTTATCTTTTCTTGACCTGCAGACATTTCTTTCATTTCCTTCTTTATCTCTTCTTGAATGGCTTTCATTTCTTCTTGACCTGCAGATATTTATTTCTTTATCTCTTCTTGACCTGCAGACATTTTAGTCATCGCAGCAATAATCTGTTGGAATTTATCTTCCAAAGCTTGAGCTGTAACAATCTGATCAGCCATTAATCTTGTAAAAGGCATTCAATCCCTACACCACTGACAACAAAATGTTCCGTTTTCCTGGGTTCGATAGGATTGAATAAATTCTCTTCAGAAAGTTCACACAAAATAAAATTTATTATTCTTTAAATTCTTTACGCGCATATACAAATACTAACAGAAAACACGTAACAACTGTCTTCCATACAACAGAAAACTCGAAAAACACAATTCAGTATAACAGAGTCTTCAATACAATACACGCCTAACGCACTTTCAATACATTCAATTCTCAGCCGAAAAGAACACTGAGTTCCAATGCCAATGTCACGTATATTTGTAGACTTCCAAAGCGCCCTCTATCGGTCATCCAGATAGATAGTTCCGGAACCTTCTGGAAAGGTTCAGAAGGCTGGCGACCATTTGGAGCCATATCGCCAAATTTGGCGACCAAAATAAGTCACAAAATCCATCGCCAATTTGGCGATAACTCTCATATTTGGCGAGATTACCATAGACTTGTAAAATTCGCAACAATATATACGTACACGATAATCACATGCAGAAATGAATTAGGAATGAGGGTTAGGAAGGGGTGATCACACACATAAAGCATTCGCTACTGGTTGTAGCCTTGAATATTTGAAGAGAGAAACACAGTCATGGAGCCAGAGAAGAGGTACACAAATTACACAATCGTTATCCTTTGAACTAACTTTATTCATCATGAATCATTACGAAAGTATAGTTCCAGCACATCACTATTAAGCAGATTTGCAGAATTGACGCAAATGGAGATATATATTTAGCAGTAGTGGTCGCCGGACTTGCCGGAGCGCGAAAAGGCAGAAATTAGACAGCCGCGACGTAAAGTTGCGGGTTAGGAGAGCAGAGCGAAGAAGCAAGAAGAGGACTGGAAAACCTGTTCAATTTTTTATAATGAATGTTTCCCGATTCTAACACTAGGGCTTGGAATTATTCAATTGGCTACAATCGACATTTGACCTATACATGTGAGGCATGAGTAATAATCGCGTGGTTTACTCGGGATCACACGCACATTACTGCATTCTGTTAGTAAGCAGGAATTTAAAAATAACTTTATATATTACTAGCTGAAGTACCCGGCGTTGCCCGGGATTTTAAGAATGTCTGTTAACCAAAATCAATTTAAAACTAAACACAGTATAAATAACACAGGGGAAAAAAAGCATGTGAAATGTTATACACATCTCAGAATTTAGGTAGATTCAGCCTTTCATCACTGTAGAGGACTGGAAAACCTGTTCAATTTTTTATAATGAATGTTTCCCGATTCTAACACTAGGGCTTGGAATTATTCAATTGGCTACAATCGACATTTGACCTATACATGTGAGGCATGAGTAATAATCGCGTGGTTTACTCGGGATCACACGCACATTACTGCATTCTGTTAGTAAGCAGGAATTTAAAAATAACTTTATATATTACTAGCTGAAGTACCCGGCGTTGCCCGGGATTTTAAGAATGTCTGTTAACCAAAATCAATTTCAACCATAGTGAGGAGATCCTGCACTATGGTTGAAAATAGATGAAAAATGATTCACTTCTTTCTTTCTTTAGGGGGCCCAGATTTCCGCATGGGCAAGTGGGGCACTTGCGCAGGGCCCCCAAAATTTTGGGGCCCCCTAATTTAGTATTAAGTTGTACATATTTTTGAAAATTTCTTATACGTACTCAAATAAAAACGGTTTTCGTAATTTCTGTCTCAATGACGTCATTAATAGTTGCGCATGTGACGTCATCAGAGGTTTGGTCACATCTAAACTTCCTTTTTTTCCCAATCAAATATGCAATTTGAAACTCCACCCTCTGAATTTGAATATTTCTTTCTGATTGGTTAACTTTTACAGCAGTGGACTTTGTGTTGTGTTATCTCCATGGTTTGTCATACTAGTGAAAAACATGGATTAGAAGAATCTGGAAATGCTTATATGTTTTATCTTGAAGATTACCATGTGATTTTAGTTAATGTTAGATGCAGTAAATTTTCTAGCGTTTTTGTAGAGATTCAGAAATTTCAGAATGTCTGTTAGGAATTATTCATGTGGCTCTGTTAAACGAAAACTTAGAAAACAAAGAGAAGAACAGCAAAAAAAATTGGCTGGATCTATTTCAAAGTATTTTGAAAGTAATTGTGCATCATCCTCATCGTTATCGAAGGATAACGATGACAGCAACATTCATTCTAATGTTTCCCAGGATGGCTCTGTCCCCTGTGATAATCCCACATCTGAAATTTTTGTGCAGAATGACAGAAATATTGAAGAAGATCATATTTGTTATGGAGGAGATCCTGCACTATGGTTGAAAATAGATGAAAAATGATTCACTTCTTTCTTTCTAAGCCTCCAAATCAAAATTTACACATTCTGCCAGAGACTGAGAGGCAATTTGGCAATGTTAAAAGAAAATTGACAGAAGGACATTTTTACCGCATAAAATAAAACTCTGAAAAAGTTCTTCGAAAGTGGTTGGTTTTGTCACCATCAACAAAAAATTTATATTGTTGGGTGTGCAAATTGATGATGAAAAACGGTTCTTCAAATCAGTTAATAACTGGCTTTAATGACTGGAAGCATGCGTCTACAAGACTCTCTGAGCATGAGAACTCCATTCATCATAGACAAGCTGTTCTTCAGATGTCACAATGCATGGATGTAGCCTCTAGAATTGACTCATCATTGGTGGATCAGTGTAATGAAGAGTCAAATTACTGAAAAGCTGTTCTAAAAAGAGTTGTTGCTGTTGTAAAGTTTTTATCACAGCGTGGTTTGCCATTTTTTGGAAGCAATGAAACAATTGGTTCTAAGTTAAATAGTAATTTCTTAGGATATATGGAGCTTATAGCTCAATTTGATTCATTTTTATCTAGCCATCTTGAAAAATATGGAAGTCCGTGATCTGGAAAAGTGAGTTATTTATCATCAACTGTTATTAATGAGTTTATAACAATAATGTCAAAAAGGGTATTAAAGCATATTGTTAGTGAAGTTTTAACATCCAAGTACTTTTCAATAATTGTCGATTCAACACCAGATATTACCCATATTGATCAGTTATGCTTTATTTTACGGTATGTGATTGATGAGAAACCAGTGGAACGTTTTTTGAAATTCTTTCCAATCCATAGCCATAGATCAGAAGCTTTAGCTGAAACAGTACTAATAAATCTTAAAGAACTGGGTATTGACATTTAAGACTGTCGTGGCCAAACTTATGACAATGCTGCGAATATGTCAGGAAAGTATTCTGGGCTTCAAACCCGAATAAAATCTATAAATCCACTGGCTGAGTCTGTACCCTGTTCAGCACATTCTTTAAATTTAGTTGGTGCCAATGCAGTACAGTCCTGTAGTACCGTTCTAAAGTTTTTTTCCTTGGTACAGAATATTTATAATTTCTTTTCAGTTTCCACACATCGTTGGCAGAAACTGAAAGAACAAATAGAAAATGATGATGGAAACTTTTCAATAAAAAGCTGCTGCCCTACACGATGGAGTGCCGATGCTTCAGCAGTCAAGTCTTTGAAGAAAAATTACAGAAGTTTAATATATGTTCTGGACATGTTATCCACTAGTCAGGAAGAAAATGCTTCCACGAAATCAGAAGCTGCAGCTTTATGTAAAAAAAATGAAAAAATTTGAAACAGCATTGAATATAATCGTATGGGATAATGTGTTACAACGGCTAAATCAAACAAGTATTGAGCTTCAAAAAGTAAATCTCAATTTATCTCAAGTAGGCCCTTTATATCAATCATTGATTGATTTTACACAAACTATCCGTGATAATTTTACTGTATATGAAAAATTAGCAGAGGAACTATGTGGTGAAAATCACAATTATGAAAACTTTCGAAAAAAGAAAACACCACTGAGTAAAGATCTTTGTGCACTTAATGCACCTAAAGT
Source organism: Dolomedes plantarius (assembly GCA_907164885.2). Lineage (NCBI taxonomy): Eukaryota > Metazoa > Arthropoda > Arachnida > Araneae > Dolomedidae > Dolomedes > Dolomedes plantarius. The sequence goes on from OU015498.1 coordinate 88,045,447, forward strand.
GCAATTAACAGCACGAGAACAATATATATCTATGTGCCACTATGCTTTGTGTGACTCTCTAATTTCGCATCTTTTTGAACGGAAAGAGGTATATGAAATAGTAACTCAAAAATTTGCTTGTTTAATCAAATTAAAAATGCTCTTCAAATCTACTTGAAGAATCAGCCTTTTTAGAAAAATGCTATGCATCTGACTTTTTTCTGAGAGCTTTTCCAGACACTTTTTCTGATGAATTGCTACAATTTTCATCAGTAATACAAGAAAATGATACTTTGTTGCATATGTTAAACAAAGCTAAGAAATTTGAAGAAATATTTCCAAATGTTGAAACTGCTTTAAGAATTTTTTTAACTATACCCGTGAGAAACTGTTCAGGGGAAAGATCGTTTTCTGTTTTGAAGAGGATAAAATCGGCAGTTCGAAACAGTCTTCTGCAAGAAAAACTTTCATCACTTGCTTTATTACATATTGAATCTGAAATAACAGTGAAACTTGAGTTTGATGATGTTATTCATGATTTTGTAAATTTAAAAATGCGTAAGAAAATATACATTTAGATAGTTATGAGTTATATTGTTTCATCTACCTCTTTCTCTCTTTTTTTTTTTTTTTGGGGGGGGGGGGGGGGGGTAGTGTAGCAGACTTCCTCATGGTGCATCCTGGTTAATACTAAATCTGCTACAGCCTTTGCCATTTTCTTTCAGTCTCATATCTTTATTTGGAGACTCCCATGAAGGTTTTTAAAAACTGTCCTTCCAAGGGCATGGACAATCCTGGTTTTTAACTTCTTTACCAGGGACGTGGTCAACTTTCCCTCCTCCCCAGTGTCGAGGGAGTGGTGTGTTTTAGAGTCATCACCGGGCGTAATTAAAAAAAAAGTAAGTATAGTTTTATCAAAAATTTATATCCACATTAATGTGGTTGAGAGTATAATGATGGAAACAGTCAAAGATTTTGACCTATCTAATTATAAAAGTTTTGATTTTATTTGACTACTCTTGCAAAAGATATTTCCATTACTTTTAGCAATATTAGATTATTTTTTTAGCAACATGAAGGCTGAGAAGGATTCAAATACTGATCACTTGATTGTTATCATTACTTTCAAAGTTTGTTTATAGATGTTTTTTCAAATTCAGTTGCAAAATCAAGTCTGTATTGAGAGTATAGGATTATAGATACTGCTCTCCACACACAAAAAAAGGTGTGATGTGAAAAGAGGAAAAAGTCCAGTACAGGTTGCCCTCCTATAGCACGGCATCTTACAACATGGTTTCGTTCTAACACGATAAGATAAATTGCGGGAACCCTCGTATAACACTGCAACCTGTAACACGGTTTTGCTCTAATACTATAAAAAAAATTACAGCACTAGATAACATGATTTTTGTTTAACACATTTAAAAACTAAATTGCCTTAAAATAATGACGGGAAGGAATGATGAACTATAGTGGCTTTACATGAAAATTTATAAACAAATTATAATTTATTCATTTATAACTCTATAAAATTACAAGTAGGCTTAAGCTTATCTGAAAATCTTGAATAATTTTTCCTGAATGCAGACTCTTCCGCTGAAAGAAGCCGGAAATTCAAAAGGGAGCTGCAAAATTGTCTATCTCCATATCGTGAATCTGCAATGACCTTGTAAGAGCCAGCAAACAAACCAAAATTACAGATATTTTTAAAGAGGATAGAAGGTGCGAAAAATCTAAATGAAGAAAAAGGTTCTGAAAGTGAAGGTGATATCGTTCAATCGAAAAAACGTTCTCGTTTTCATGTATTGAGCAGTGATGAGGAAGAAATTTATTAAATTAATGTCGCATTAAATGAAAATAATATTTTTTGTGTCTTTTCGTTTTGTGTTATACATACATTTATATTTTTAATAAGAATTAAGTTCCTTACATGGAATTTAAAAAAGATGTTTGTTTTCAATAAGTTTTCAGAACATAAGCCCTCTTTTTTAACTGTCTCTGGGTCTCATATAAAACGGTTTCACACAACGGTTTCTAGGAACCTATCTACAGTGTTGTAGGAGGGTTACCCGTTGCCTGTATTTGGATCTTTCCAATATCTTCTTTATCATTTGTGTGTAGTGAAATGTTACTTCTTCTTTCTGTTTTTATATTTAAAAAAAGCCTCTCTTCCAGTCTACACTTTGCACTCTCTACCATCAGTTTTGGAAAAAAAATCTGGCTATGAGCTTGACTTTGACTTTGGTGTTTGGTTAATACAGTAAAGGGGGACAGTGGCAGATACAGAAAAAAAACCTTGGGTGGGGAAGGTTGCACCAACTATAGTGAAAGCATACTTACACCTGTAAGCTTTTCTGGGTTATTTTATTTTTATTTTTTTTTGGCAGGGAGGCTTGTAATAACTCCAGACTGTCATCTATTTTGAATTTCAAAAGAAAATTTCATGAATTTATTTATTAACATTAAAAAGTAAATTAACTAGCACTTATTATTATTATTTTCAAATTTTTGACTTGATCGAAAATTCTTTTGAATTTCTGGTCCCAATTTATGGGAGGTCTGGGTGAGTGTCTCACATGTTCATGTGGAAATCTGCTCCTGGAGGGCACGTGTTTCCCCCCCCCTGATCTGTCCTTTGATGGGGCCCCCAAAGTCGGCTTTGCCCAGGGCCCCATTAGGTCAAAGTCGGGCACTGACTGAACCACTAAAAGCTGAAAAGTAAAAATGCAAAATTGTCGAATGTTTGTTAACCAAAATCAATTTAAAATCTAAACACAGTATAAATAAGGTAGAAAAAATGCATGCGAAGTATTATACACATCTCATAATTAAGGTAGATTCAGCCATTCATCATTGAACCACTAAAAGCTGGAGAGTAAAAATGTCAAATTGTCGAATGTTTGTTAATCAAAATCAATTTTAAAACTAAACACAGTATAAATAACGTGAAAAAAGCATATGAAATGTTATACGCATGAATAAAAAGAAAATCCAATATGAAAAATATAAATTTATAATAACTCCTCGGAATTCAGCTAGATTTAGCCTTTCATCACTGGAGCAAAAAAGCTGAAATTATAGGTTTATCAGAATTTTTTAATAGAAGTATGAAATGACTCCAGCATTGCCTCTTTAAAAAAATGAAGTGTTTGATTGAGGGTTGCAAACCATTCTATTCCTCTCCACATTAAATTCATATAAACATCCTCTACATATTAAATTCCTTTTCTCTCCATAAATAAACTCCTCAGAATTTAGGTAGATTCAGTCTTTCATCATTGTACCACTAAAAGCTGAAAAGTAAAAATGTCAAATTGTCTTTTTGCCTTGATAACTATATGAGGCGGTGAAAAAAAGTGGTGAAAGTCACATTTTCAACTTTTTTTATTTGAGGGCAAAAATGTAATTTCTATGTTAAATTTATAGTGGAATTGCAAATAATTATTATTTGCAATATTATAATAATTAGTATGAATTATAATTTGTTCAGTTTATAGTGGAATTTTTTGTAGTTTTTGCAGTAAAACGTTTTGGACTTACACCACTTTGCCTGTCACCGCCTCATATGATGGAAGGAACTGAAAAAAAAAGTTTGTTTACCAAAATCCATTAAAAAATTAAACACAGTATAAATAGCATTAAAAAAAGCATACGAAATGTTATAAACATCAATAATATGAAAACCCAAATAAAAATACACAAATTTATAATAAACTCCTCAGAATTCAGCTAGATTCAGCCTTTCATCATAAAAAAAAGCTGAAATAAAAATAATAATAATAATAATAAATAATAATAAAATAAAATCCTTCATAAAAAAAGCTGAAATTACAGGTTTAGCAGAATTTTGCATGGCTGGGATTCGAACCCGGGCCAAAATTTCAGGTAACACGCGGTTTGCGCGGTGAATGCGCCACAATTACACAGTGGTATGTAGAGTAGAGTGAAAGATATTCGCATTGAGATTATTAGAAACACATGACACTTAGTGTGGTTTAATTCGAATTTTCCATCGCGTGTCGAGTGTCAATATGCCGTTGGATCTTATCTATTTTAGAGTATAAAATTTCACTTGAAAGATTATTATTTTCATTTATTAATCTGGTTTAATATATGACTTGAAACTTTTTGATATTTATTTATTTTTATCTTTCCGCTTACTGATTGCTAGTTATGCCTAACGTGGCCATATCCAGAGGGGTGATTCCAGAAAATGTAACAGCTTACATTTAGTGGACGCACCCTTAAAAATTGTTGGTTTTTTATTAATTAAAAATTAACGCTGATTAATTTCGATTCTGGAAGTTCTTACTCCCGACCGCTGTGTTTAATGACGCCTGTATGTAAAATTTCCCGATCGTTGCTTCTAAACTGTGGATTCAGTGGCGCACCCAGGATTTTATCTTAGGGGGGGGGAGCGAGATGAACGGATAAAAATATTTATAATGCAAAATCAATATTTATAATGCAATTTCTACTTCTTTGGGGGGGGGGTAGGGCCCCTTCCCCCCTGGGTGCGCCACTGTGTGGATTTCTATACAAAATCAGACAAATTTTCATTTTTATATATTAGATCAAGTAACTGCGTAATGATCTGCACGTGCCTTAAGGGCCAATAGCAATTATCTTAATTCTGTAGTGGTTAGCTTTCCGAGCTGTCACGCAGTGGGCTTGGATTCAAATCCAGAATAATGCTTGGTTGTTTCCGTGTTGTCCTCATAGGGAGCAATGCTGGCTCACCTACATGGTGCTCCCATAATAAAGTAGCCAGTAAATTGCGCTGAATAACAAAAGGTGAATGTTTAACGACAAACACAAGCGCCTCCTTATTAAACAAAAAAAAACCTTATTTCTAGATCGCAATTTGGAAAAGGGGTTCTGCTTGATTAAAAGGATTTTGAATGAACGTTAGCTTTATAAGACAATGATGGTGGGGCGCTATTATTATACACTTACTTACACACACACACACACACACACACACACACACACACACATATATATATATATATATATATATATTAATTAGGGTGGGGCGAAAAATACAATTTTGCCAAATTCTTTCATAATAGCGAAAATAATTTGACCCAACCATTCAAAAAGCGTATCCTAAAATATTTTAATATATTTTGAGTCTATCTACCAGCGCATTTAATTTGAATTTCTCAAAATCTGACCAAATTCCTCTTTTCTATGTCATTTATAACCGCGAAAGAGCGAGGAAACAAGAATCAATTAAGTAGGCAACGAACCGTTTTATGCAACCCTGTAGGTGTGTTGAGGTAAAATTAAAAATATTTTTGTCCAGTCATTACTCCTCTGTCCGTGCGCATGCGCAAGCAAACGCGCCATACACACTTCTTTGGTCAGAATTTAGTGACTTCTCGCGATTATTGCTCACTAGCCGGGCTTCGCCTAGCTACGCTCAAGCCATCCGTGCAACATATTTATGTAATTCGGGTCCCACAAAAGAAAAAAAAGCCTACAAATGTATTAAATTCAAGTGAACAAATTCGTTTCAATTTTCATTCCCGTCGCTGCCGACAGATGGCAGCACAACTGCACCAAATGATTTGGTTTGTCAGCAGTGAGTGATTTTAGAATGAAAATATCTCTAAAACTATTGAATTAACAGAATAAGTGTACGCAGAAAAAATTATCAGTTTACGAAGCTCTTTCCAAATATGCAACATTTATGCACTTTCATGAGAAAAAAAAAAGACACCGATTTTCCTGTATATTTGTCGGCCATTTTTTTTCGAGGAGTGGCCCGCCCGGATGAGTTACGGTCACGTGATCCGACATCCACTTGTCCCTTTATAAGTATAGATAGATCGGTCGTATCTAGAGTTTCGTTTGCTAATTCTTACAGAGTTGAATATGGATAAAACAAGAAAAGCTTCTAGTTGGTGTATTTTTGGCAACATTGAAGAGGTGAAAGGTAATATGTTACCTACGTATAAGAAGGTCATGAAATTTTCAGCTAAAGCTTAAATTGGATACTCGAAGGGAGCCAGCTGTTTTACATAATGCGTAAATTGTTGAGATGAGAATCAAAACTATATAGCAGAAAGCTTCAATTCCAATTGTATCCCACACCCGCATTATACAGTTGATAAGAGCTTACCATTCAAAACGCAAAAATTTGATAAAATCTTGGAAACGATTGACTGACAATAAAAAAGAGGATTTCCACATCCGTAGTAACAAACTATTTGAGATCGGTTCTTGTAAGTGCAAAGATTTTCTACAATGTAAGTGTCCAAAAAGAACAAAAGTAGCGAAAAAAGAACAAACTTTTTTGACTGATCAGATGACTGAAAAAAAAATGATTATTGGCGGTATAGACTATTCACAAACGAAATGATAGAAATAGAAAGTTAGAATTATATTATGCTTCTGTGACAAATAGAGAGAAACTCAAGAATACAGAACTTTCTTCTCGAAGCTCTGTTATATCGGACGAGTTAGAAGATATAATTGATATAGGCGATAATTTATAACCGTGTTCTTTAAAGCTCCAAATACCTCAGAAAAAGTCAAATATCAGATTGCCGTCTTTGTCAAAAACATGTGACCGATATGGCCTATCTGATAGAGCTGGTGCAGCAATCGCTTCGACAGTTCTTTATGACATTAAATCAGATGTCGAAATAATAGACAGATCAAAATTGCGTCGTGAAAAAGCAAAAGGAAGCACAGAAATATTAGCTAAACATTGAGTTTTCAGTGTTCCAGCTTTATTCTTTGACGGCAGAAAATATAAAGTTTTAACTATAGTGAAAACAGGTGTCAAAAAATACCCCCAAATGATGGGAGAAGAACACACTTCAGTTATCAAGGAACCAGACTCTATTTATGTCGGCTACAGTGTTGCCAACTTGGGGGGTTTTCCCCCTAAATTTGGGTAAGTTAGATAAAAAGGGGTGTTTTTAGGGGCCACGTTTTTTAGGGGCCACGTTTTTTAGGGGCATTTTGTGGGGGAAACATTTTTAAATATTTTGTACAATCGAGACGCGTTTTTATTAGATTATAAGTTCCATTCATATGTCAAATTTAAATAAACCTCCATTTCATTATGTGATTGTGTATTTTCTATTTATTTCAATTTATCTCTCAAACAGGATGCCTATTTGGAACCAGAATTTCTTTTAGGAAGGTCTAGGGTGATCTCAAGTTGGTGTTAGGGGTAAATAGGGGGATTTCGAGATGACGCCAGGGGGAGGCGCTTCGTAGAGGTTGGCAACACTGGTCGGCTACGCTCAGTGGCGCCGGAAAGGGGGGCAAGGGAGGGCACTTGCCCCCCCCCCCCCCTAGAAAATTGAATTTTTTGTTTCTACCTAGCTAGCGCTCGTAAAATATTAGAATTTTCATTTAAAATCATAAAGTCTAACAAAACTGAATACTAAATTGCAACCTCACACTCGTTAACGCAAGCGCGATAAACGTCATTCCATATACGCAGGAGCGATTAATCACCATTTCAGGTACGCAAGCGCGTTTAAACGCCAATTCCAGACGTTTGATTTTGCGATTCAAAAGCAAACCTACACGATGTTTTTTCATCGCGAATGGGAATCTTGAATCCGATGCATTTGAAACGCGTACACGTTGACGTGTGATAGGGCATAATATAACATAAAATAACATAAAAGTTTATTTTTTATAACCGTATATATGTATTTTTAATAATAAAGGTGTAAAAGTTTTAATTTATTTTACTTTGCCCCCCTCTATATTTGACTCTTCCGGCGCCACTGGCTACGCTGTCCCAAGTATTCGAACAGCTAAGAGCGTAGAACTTGCTATATATCACTTGCCTTCTTGGTGGTGTTATACGGTTGTTAGAAAAACGTTTGAATTAGACTTTAGGGTGCATCCATTAATTACGTGAGGCGATTTTGGCGATTTTTCGACCCCCCCTCCCCCCTGGTGTGATGTCGTGAGATTTGGTTCGACCCCCTCCCCCTCCTAATCTCACGTGAGATTTTTCCTTTCGAATTGATCTATAACAGCGATGAGTTGGTATAAAGTTTAAAGGAGTTTTTAAAATTTTACTTTGTAACTTTTATTACTTTCCCTATCTTCATATAGATGACACTACCGTTTTCGTCTATAAGCAAATTTCCATAGCTTCATTTTCGATTGCTGTGATTTCTTGGTAATTTTTCAACTTCTTTTTTCGCCGTTTTCAAAATTTATTTTAAATTTGTACGCATTTTAACTTGTGTTAATCGTATTTTCACCGTGGCTTTATGTCAAATGCGTTGTACTTATCGTCAAATTTCGTGTTTGTCACATACAGTGTAAAACCCTTTTATCGCCTAGGAAACTAGTGGTATTTCCTATATTAAGTATTTTAGCATAGAGCATAACAGTATATTATTAAAAATTGAAGAGTGAAATCATCATGAGCGCATATACTCCATATAAGCGATACATGTTCGGCTTTGGCCGAAAGGAGAACGCTGATATGCCATTCAGGAATTGGAATGACTGACGGGACGATTCGACCAATGATAGCGCGCATTATCCTCCAGTCTTCTATCCAAGTACAGTTTGCTTATATGCCACCCGGCTTGTACGCCGCAACTTTCGTCGAGTCGCGCGTTTGGCTGGCCGGTGGCGGCTAAACAATAGAGGGGCTACTATGCTACTTTATGGCGTTCGCATAAACGCAATAAATATTATTGTGTAGGATTTAGCCATATTTTAGTGGAGAAACATGTTTTTCTTAATGTAACTCAGTTTTCTCGCAATTTTACACTGTTTCTTGCGGGGAAAAAAAATTACGTGATATTTTTCGAGACCCCCCCCCTCTCCCCCACGTGAGACTGGGTGAGATTCGGCTCCAATCCCCTCCCCTCCCTAAAAGCCTCACGTAATTAATGGACGCCCCCTTAGAATAGATCATATTCCTTTTACACACGAATGAATTGCCTTTAAGACACCTGTTTTCATACTTAGATGGCAAAACTACTGGTCCTATTTCCTATTCTGGTACAATTGGAAGATTACTAGAAAAATGTGAAAACAATCAAGTTGTACAGTATGAAAAGATAGAAAGCGTGTTGCCGGATATTCAGTCGGATATCATCATAGATCTAAGTTCGGATCAACGTTTCTATGATATTGCATCAGCTGTAATTAGCGGCAAGTGTTCTTCCGATCTAGCAAATATAGCTCCAGGAAAAATGTCGCATGCACGATGGTTAACGGAAGCCAACAGGATATTAAAGCTATATATTTGGACGAGAAAACCTATAGAAAATCTTAAACATCTTGCCACGCGTGTTGCTAGAGTTTTCGCGCCTGTTTGGTTCCAAATTAAAATGCATCCGTCATGCAAAGATGGGTCTAGACATTTTGGGAAATTGATTTCAGATTCTCAATACATTCCACCTCAACTAAAAGAAGTACTCGATCCTGCTATTGAGCGGAATAGCTACTTTGCGCACCCTGAGAACGTTCTATTATCGATGCTCTCAGATCCTGAAAAACACATTTGTGAACTTGCTGCTAGAAGAATCTTAAAGCAAGACACGCGATTCACCATGGAAATTTTCCTCGTGTTTTTGAAGCCCCAAAAATAAAATTCAATGTCAAATCATACACAGGCCTTATATATTGGCAACAAAAGTATTTCCAGCCTCCCATTCTTAGAGACGTCAAGGATGAAGATTTGCTCTCGATGGTGGAAACAACAGGAAAGGAAAAGATACCCTTTCTAAGATTTCCATGTGATACCCAAGCCGTAGAACGTTCAGTAAAGACACTAACGGAGGTTTCTATGCAGGCATGTGATAAAAATTCCAGAGAAGGTCTCATGAATTCCAAAATCTAGTCAAGAAAAATGGTGCCTAAATTCGACACCAAACGTGATTTTCAAGTATTCTTTGACTAGTTTTATATATGTTTTATGTTTTAAGTGAAGCTTTTTTTTAATGAAATTAGTAATATTTTGTTCCTTGTGAGTTGTTTTATTCTTAATAACTAATCGTTTATATAGAATTTAGAACAATATCCTCGTTCAAGTTTCATCTGTATTCCATCAAAAGTGTAAATTTTCAAAGTAAATGCGCTGCTAAAAGGAAAATATTAATAAAAAAATTGTAATACATTTTTTGTTCCTCTATAGGTAGTGTGAAGAATAGGAAATTCTTCAAGCAGTCAGTCGTGTGAATATCTGATGTGTTTTTGTCACCCCTGTCCTTGGCAACAGAGGGGGGCGTGAACTGGGTTAAACTCTGGTGTCAAGCTAACTGACTGATGGTCATCGCCGGGCTGAGGGCGGTATTCCTCTCCTTGTCTACTGGCAAGAGGGTGTCATCTGGCGACAAAGGCCACACACCGAGAGTCCGACATTCTTCAAGCACAAATGGGCTGTTCGTTACGCTAAAACCCTCTGCATGGGAAATTCTCGAATGTTGGAAATAGCTGAAGTCACTAATTTCAACAAATCAGCGTCTAAGCACAAAAACCAACGCATGATAGGACGAAATATGTTCCAGGGAGGTGCTTAGAGTTTTCGTGGAGAACCTCGGACCGAAAAAGAATCAGATAGACTTGAGATCTACTCTCAGAAGGTGATTGATACTTGCGGCCTTGAGCCAGATTACATTTTTGGGAACTTGAATCCCGGGCTTAGTGCCGTTTCACGTAGTCAGTGGACTCTGACTGTTTGGGGAAGAATTTTAACTCCCCGGTGCCTTAGGGCGGTTATGACTGTAAAATTTGATGTAACTGAAGTGTAAATATTGTATATAATTAAATACATAATTTTAAATCCTAAACTTCGTATCTTGAATTAATCTATGCCCAGCTATCTGGGAGAAAGTGTTAATATCGTCACAGTAGGTCAAACTTTTATCACTATTAGAAATGAAAATTTGAAAAAAAAAATTCCATATATGAGCGCTTCACCCTAATATATATATATAGGATGTTGATGCACGTTTTCCTATGATGATTTAATTGTGTATTTTTACTTGCTTCGATGGAATGTTTTTCTTTAAAGGTCTTAATATTACGTTATCTTGTGGATAAAAAATATTCTTATAAATACAGTGAAACTTCTCCGGCTAACGACCCCTTTTTTTCGGAACCATCACTAGCCGTCTTAAGTTTAGAAAACAACAACTGAAAATGTTGCATATGTTCATTTTCATTATCTGAAGCGACAAGCAAGTCATCAACAAATACGTAAACAAATCCAAAGTCACAAGTTACTTCGTCTATAAAGCGTTGAAAGGTAGATGACGCATAGCAAAGACCAAACTGCATGCTTTCGAAAAGGCCAAAGGGAGTGCAAATCGCAGTTTTATGTACATCATCAGGATTGATGGGAATTTAGTGATATGCTTTTATCAGGTCAATGTGACCGAAGATTTGTTTACCATGTGATTCAGCAGTGAAATCTGCAATACAAGGGATAGGATAATTCTCATTAATAGTTTGTGCATTTAGAGTACGATAATAACCAACAGGTCTCCAATCGACAGATCCTTTCTTCGGCACCATGTGCAAATGTACTAATTACTTCTTTTGTAAGGTCTCATGTGCCCAAGTGCCAGTGTGCAATAGTTTACCATATACATTATTAACACAATTAGGTTTTACAGATAAAATATTGCAAACACTTAATTTGGCAGGAGTTTTTAAATGAGTAATGGAATTGATAAGACGGTGATTCCGTAAATCAAGTTTTAAATTAAAATAATGTAGGAAATCAGCTCCTAAAATAGCACATGAAACATCACAAATATAAAAAGAAAAAGTAAATGATGGGAGTAAACCTAAGCTAAGAGTAATACACTTTCAACCATAAACATTAATTTTGGTGCCATTAGCGGCACGAAATGTTTGGAGAACTGGCCGTGATTTATCATGTCTGGTAGCGGTTACTAGACTGGCGTCAGATCCAGAGTCAACAAGGAAACACATACTCGTATTTCTGTCTCTAACGAAAAAGCGATGAGATGGTGCTGGGGAGAGGTCCGTCGCCGCTACTCTTCCAGCTTCTCGCAAAGAATATAGCGGAGTGCATTTGTTTGCTCATTGTTGGAAGTTTTCATGACACCGACAAATTGTTGAATCTTTATCGCGTGACTTAGAGCGGTATCGAGGATGATTGTCTTTTCTAGAACGTCGAAGTTCTACGACTTCTTTTCGTAACTCTTGAATTTCTTTTAACAGCATCTCTGTGGTTGCTGGCGTCAGAGTGTCGGCTGGTGTAGGTGTGGGAATCGAAACTGCACTGATGTTCGACGGTGTTAAATCCAGAATGCGATCGGCAATCTATGCTGCTTTATCGGGAGTGATTGGATCGAGTGAAGCGAAAATAGCCTGCACAGAGGTCAGCATTTGTTGGGTAAATAATTCCAAAAGAAGTTCGTCGCTTATATTGTGACTTTCTGCTCTTCTCTTCATTAAACGCAGCGATTCGGTGGGTTTCACCAGCTAGCAACTCGCGTATTTCAAGTGTCCGGCTTTCGCCGCATCTTTCGATGGTTTTAGTTTTTAGTTCCTCGTATGGATGTGTAGTATCCGACTTTATTATAATGTCACGCACTATAGTAGCAGTTGCAGTCGGCAGGTGGGAGACAACATACACTGAAGTGCCACTGAATTAGGGATACCTACCTAGTAACGAGTTGGGCCTCCTCTGGCCTTGATAACGGCTGCCACACGACGAGGCATAGATTCAACAAGTTTCTGGAAACGTTACACGGGAATGGCTTGCCAAATATTGGCTAAAGCTGTCCATAATTCAGTAAGGTTCTTTGGTGCTGTGTGATGGCCTTTCACGCCTTGTTCCAAAACATCCCAAAGATGCTCAATAGGATTTAAGTCTGGGCTTCTAGGTGGCCAATTCATGACAGAGAAGTCAGAGGAATGCTCATCCAACCAACCAGTAGCCAACCGGAACTTGTGAGAGGTACAGTTGTCTTGCTGGAAAACTCCATTACCGTGCGGATAACAGAACAGCATAAACTGATGGAGGTGATCACCCAGCAACTCTACGTACCGATTTGCATTGAGGGAGGTTGGTACACGCACCAAAGATCCCAAACTGTGCCACGAAAAAACACCCCAGACCACGATTGAGCCACCATGCCCTTGTACAGTTCCAGCCAGGCATGCAGGATCCATAGCTTCATGAGCCTGACGCCATATTCTCAGCCTCCCGTCGACGTTAAGTAGTCGGAATCGAGACTCATCACTCCATGCTACTCGTTTCCAGTCCTCTACACTCCAGTCTCTGTGCTCTCTTGCCCAGGCAAGACGTGCAGCCCGATGGCGAGTATAGAGCAATGGTACTCTCGTAGGTCGACGGCTCCCGAAACCCATACGGTGAAGCGAGCGTTGCACAGTCCGTTTACTGACTGTACGACTGGCACCGTCATTAAACTGGGTGGTAATTTGAGCTAAAGTTTGGCTTCGCTGGCTACGTACAATACGCCTGAGCCGTCTCTCACCACGCACTGCCAAGGCTAATTGTCCTTTGCAGTTTGCCCGATCACTAGTTTTTTCCACCATCCATGTATTCTTGGTATACTCTTGACACTGTCGACCTTGAAAATCCTAGCTGTCTGACGATTTCGGAAATTGAATGGCCCATGCTTCGCGCACCTACGATTTGTCCGCTATCGAAGGCGTCTAAATCAGGCAGTTTACCCATACTGGCAATTCCAACAACTAATTCAGAACAACCACAGTACGCGGTATATATATGCAGTTACCACAGCGCCCTAACTTGCGCATACATGATGCGCAGCGCTACACAATTTTCATAGGCTTTGCTATCCCTAATTCAGTGGCACTTCAGTGTACTTGTATTTTGTTTTCGATTCAGATAGAGCTTTGGGGTTGCTAACTCGAATGTACTTTCAAGCATATGGAACCATAGAGTGGGGTACATCGATATGTAGGGTGGTATTTGCACTGCATAAGCTTCTGTTGTTGATCCAGGGGAGAGAGCCATGGTTGCTGCCGGAAACGAAAGCGAAAGACCAGTATTCGAAGACACAGACAGTGTTCGATGGCCAGATTACCAATATGGGAGAATCGCCAATAGGGTGGCTTTTACGTGCCTCTAGAGAGTTAGACACGACTCCATCAGACGGTTTTTTAAATATATTTATTAAGACAACGAACATATTCAGAACGCCACTCGGCACAGCACTTTCGAATAGCGAGGGTTTTTCTCTTTCATTGTCACGTAACGGCGCACATCTCCCGAAGTGAAGGGGAAAGAACTGATGTCACATGGTTCACCTTTCGCTGATTGGAGCGGGAACATTACAAAGCTTAGTAGCTGATTCTAGCGATGATATTATCAAGAAATTTGACTTCATAGTAATGTCAGACACTTGGATGCCAGAAGATCAGCCAATAGAAGTTAAAAGGTTTGAGCTAAAATCTTACATTAATAATACATTAAAAACTAGCCATCAACATCAAAATGCAAAGCTGATTGTACGCCCATACATTTCACACAAAACCACCGAAGAAAAATAGAAGATTCAAGAGCTGGTGATATTTGTATGGTAGATATCCCTGTAACGAGGAATTTCGCTACAGGTTCCTTTTATTATGTTAATCTTACTTAATTTTATTCTATAATCAAAAATTTTATTGTAACTGTGATATTAATTTTAATTCTCCTTCTAATTTCTGTACTTCTGGTTAATTTCTTTACTTTCGCTGTCTAATTTTTACTTCGGCCCTCACTTTCGTGGGAGGTCTAAAATTGTTTATCGGCTCTCCTTCCGTAATTTCTATTGCCTTTCATGTAAACATCTGGTCGAGCACTTAGCTGTCATAAAAGACCTCTCCCTCTTTTTTGTCTCTGCTCTGTAATTGCTAGTTCTTGTGTCCAGAAAATAAGATGTCTTATTTTCCTCGTTCGCCGTTTTGTTAACCTTAATAATTGGTACTTAGCCCAGCGAAACTGCCGTTTTGAGATAAAGGACGCAAATTTTCCTATTTCCGCTTTCCTGCTGTGCGTGTATTTATTTTCGGTGCCGCACAGGCGAAATTAGTTTTCTCAGAAACCGGCAGAATCTGTGGGAAAATGTTCCTCTGAGTTGAAGTTCGCTCTTGCTAAGCAGTTCCTCTGATTGGTCAAGATCAACCAATCAAATCCCTAGGAGACTTCTTCTGACAAGAGGAATGTGGCTATGTAGGGTTTCCTTTTTTGGCGATGCTTCGCGTTTTTATTTTATGGACACAAAGTTGTTGGCACGTTTTTAATTGTGTTTCTCCTCTCCCTCTCTGCACGGTTTGGCGGGATTGTATGTAGTGCGGGTTGCACTACATACTCTCCTTACGCTGTCCAGCGCTGAAAAAAATATTCTTAGACTGATAGATTTCAACTATTGTATCGGTGAATATATAACTTGCTCTTCACACCCCGAACCAAGGGTCGGAGCTGAGCCGGAACTTGGTGAGGGGAGCTTTGAATGATTTTTCGTGATTTTTAGAGCTGATGCTGTATGCTCAATCTTCGTTATTTTATTTGTTGACTGCGAACCTAAGTGGTCGTGTTGACCCGAAGTCCTTGTTATGTAGCAGACCATCACTTTGTTCTTTATTACGTTAGCGCAGATTCTTTTGATTTTAAATGTTAAGAACAAATAAACTATGCTTTTTTAAAAAAAAGATAGTATGAATTATTTAACTCTTGAATTAAACCAGCAAGATATTTGAGCAGCAAAATTCGAACGGATGTTATTGAACGCACAACAATTATATTTTTGTACTACCACTTCTGTTATTCTGATGAATTAGCGAAGAGATCCTAACCACGATGTATCCTGAGGTTCACTGTTCCAGTTTTGGTGCTTTTAATAGTAATGAGATACTAGTATCTAAATTTGGATCCTCCGGCCATCAACGTAAACTTCATCTTCACGAGCTGAGAGCTTTCTTCCTCCAGACTCTGTAAGTGCGCCTTCTATAATTTAGTGCTATGTAGAACTGTCCACTTCATTAAGTTTCCGTAGATGAACTCTTTCCTACAGTACAGACCTTCAATATAATTTACGGCCACAGTGTTACGAACAATTTTTATTTGATGAACACTCATAATAATTTTCTAGTGATAGTTCTTCATAATAATTTTCTAGTGATAGAACTCACTGCGAACAATTGATCATCTCTGCTACATAAGTTACTGTGACTCTCTTTGGTACTACCATCAATAATTTTATGACAGAATATAGTGTCCTCTCTACTGTGACAATTTACAATTTTCTCACTACAATCCCAATGGACAATCGCGTTTCATACTGCCATTCGTATAGATACACCTGACAGTCAATTCAGGCGATCTAAAACTATTTATTTTTAGTGCGCTTATGAAATATTTCAAATCAAGTTTACTTAAGGATGAAGTGTCTAATATTGATGCCAATCTGTCGATCATCATGATGTGTGATTTTGATATAGACGCAAAACGCAACGAAAAGGCATTCGATTTCCTGAAACATCTCTTTAATTTAGATATGGTTCCTTCCAACTACCCGAGAACACCGGGAAACTTATTTATTGACTTGACATTTACACGACACATGACCCCTGATTTTCTGACATATGTAACTTATTTTTCTTACCATCGACCTATTCTGCATAAGATTATCACTCATCCTTCTCTTCGTATGTGGGAATTTTATTGTAAAAAAAAGAAAAAGAAAGTTAGCAACGATAAGTAATCCCACGTTAATAATCCGTGGTAGTTTCGTTAGAAGAGACTACCTGAATTTTAATTAATTAAATAATTATTTTTAAGATATCACGATATCGATTAGCTTTTAGTTCATTACACTCAGGAGGAACTTACGTACATATGACAAAAAGAAATTAATGTTATATGTATAATTTTTTTAGAGCTAGAGCCGTTTTTGAAAAAATTTGCTAAATTTCGACCCCAAATCATCCATTTTGTAAAAAGTTGCATAGTTATGGTCTAATTTTTCATCATTTTCGTGTTTTGGTGTTATACATTTCGAAAAATAAGACAGAAATTTACGCAAGTATAGTTTTTGAAAAACAGTGCTCCAAAAGTAGTCGGATACCTTATGCCTAAGTGACGCATAGAAAATGGCGTCGCTTAGGTAGATTGCATTGGGCGCGGTTTCTGAGTTTTCCGCGTTTGGCGGAAAACTCAGAAACCGCGCCAAGTGGCAAAGGATACGGAACTCTTCCCCACGAATTTCTTGTGCATTTTGACATTCTATTTTCCTGAAGTTCAAAATAGATTGAATATGTACATCAACAATTAACCGTTGTCATAGCGCGATTATGAAACATTGCTAACAGAAGCCCTTGGGCTTCTGTTAGCAATGTGAACTAAGAATTACTTTAAAGGTCCATTAATTACTTGCTTTTCCGAAGTTTGACGTCATATTCTGCATTTCCATTTTAAGCCTGTTCAAGTTAAAGCGATTCAATTCATAACTAAGCCGAATCACTGACGCAAATTTCTTGTGATTACGTCATGTTTGGCAGACTGCCGTACGTCATATAATTAAACATAAAAGTCTCTAGCAGAGGGCGTATTTCGTAGAAGTTACAACCCGATATTTGAATATCAGCTTTTGACACGTGTATATAAGCCGTGGATACTTTCAGGAAAGATATAGAGGTGATGAGTTAGGGGTGTATAGAGGTGATGAGTTAGAAGATATGAGATGAGTATCGGTATTATTAGGTAGTGTCAAGCTGCTCTGTTCATCAGTGCGTTTATTAAGAAGTCGGTGTCTGTTCTGATAAGATAACAAGATATTGTATTAAGCCTGCTAAAAGTAAGGTATTTTATATTACTTCAACATTTAAATCCCTTTTGATAGTCCATCACAGTATAGGAAATAGACTGTTTGTTTAAGAAATTGATTCAATGTAAAAACCCGGTGTGCATTACTAATGTTACCAGTGAAGAATGAAGATATTGACATTGTTGTTTTTAACTAATTTTAACTAGTTTTTCAAATGAATAAATACTTTTATGTTATTGTTAAAAGGCTTGTCGTATACCAGAGCTCCGCTACCTTTTATCTTCCACGGCACAACAACGTGTTTTTCGATAATTCCGCGGCACACCACAAGTAAAAGCTTGCAAATATATAAATTAAAATAAATACGTATATGTTTTTATTAGATAAAAAAACACAACAAAATAGCTCTATGTATCAAGATAATTATAATCATTTAAGTTTTATATAAATCCTTTTGAACTGTACACCAACACAAGAACAAAAGTATAAAATTATAGTTTACAAGTAAAAAAATTTTCTCATTAAATTTTTATATTAAAATTTGTTTTTTGGTCTTTACTTAAGCCTAATAAATCAAAGTTAATTTAAACATAACTAATTTATTAATGAGATATTTGAGATTGTTTTGATAAATGTGCGTTTTATATTTGGCTCTATAATAAAAAGAGCTACAGTTCATGGTCAAGGCCCTTTAAATATGATCGTTTGTCATTTTCAATTAGAACCAGTGTCGAAAAACTTTGTTCGCATAAGTATGTGGTAGAAAATGGGAGCAAAATTGCAATGGTCTTGTCAGAAATTTGTGGATATTCTTTCTTAACTGAAATCCAGAAATATGACGATCGAGCATACATACAATGTATGGCTAACATGTTTTTGTTTTGTGTATAATTTCGACCCAGAAAAATTACATATTAACAAAAAGTTAGAGGAATATTTTACTTAGAAAAATTTCTATTTAATGCGGTGATTAATTTTTTTTATTATCATAATCGATAAAATCACCGCGGCACAGCGGTTGCGGAGCACTGATCTATACATTATTTTTGGCATCTTCAATGGTTTTAACGTATACCTTTTTTAACAAGCATAGCTTTTACTGCACAGCTTTTACTCTGCTATTCAAATATATACAATAGAAGAATTATTAGAATTGTTGACGTACATGTTTTACATGTACGCTGACAGCTTCGTATAAGGAAGAAAATGTATCGAAAGTAGATAAAATTCTTTAACTTCTGCTACAAGACAAGAATTTAAATATAATCTCTGTGACTGACTAAGGGCGTGTTTACATAGGAGTCCGTTGCGTAGCGTTAAGGGAAAGATGACGTTAAGACGAAAATAAACCAATCATAGGCGTTAAAAATTTCATTGCTAATCGTTTGGAGGTTTGTCATTGGTTAAATATATTTCAATACTTTAACGCTCCGCAACGGACTCCTATGTGAACAGGCCCTACGTTGATCGTTCGACGTTATCAAATCAGGAAATTGATTTTTGAATCACTAAAATGTTCATATTTCCCCATCAATGTGGGAAGCATAACAGGTGGTATTCTAGTTTTAACTAGCGTTTTTCGCCAACTTCAGTCACAGGCATACATTTCTTATTAGAATAAATCAAAAGCTTAATATTTACGTCTAAATTTTCGAGCGTAGTTCACACCGTTCTATATCATCCTGAAATTCTATTAATTCAGCTGCTGGGACTTTTTCTATGTAGAAGGATTTCAGTTCATCAACATTTTGCTGCAGCTGGTCTATTTTCTTGAGTTTCACTTCAAGTTCCGTTCTATTTATGTCTGTTGATACTTTATCCCATTCTGGTTATACTTCCTTTTAATTGTTTTTGCTTTTTCGAAATTTTCTATCGTATCCATTTTACCGAGTTCAGGCTCTCGCTCCGACGGGACAAGTGATGCGTTCTCTATTTCAAGAACACACAAAATAAAGTCCGACGGACCACAGCTGTCTTCTCTGCTCTTTATTTAAAAAAAAGACACAAATACTCTGCACAATATACAAGACAGCTGAACATTAATGAGTTGAAGCAATTGTGGTGTCGAGATAAATATTAATTACCCACTTCTGGTTGTTACTGTTAACCTTACAGCGTCTAGTCTAGTAGTCAACTGAAGTTGGGCTCAGTCGGCTCGGGTATTGCGCATGCGTGAACATATTCGCCTCTCTTCAGTGGCGCACGTGCGGCAAACAGGTTGTTGCCGCACGTGCAGAAACATTCATTCAAATCTTTTACAAACACAGAAGTTTTGTCCTGAAACGTGTCTAAGTTTGAAATGATATTAAAGTTAAAAATTTCTCCAAAGGAGATAGTATTTTCCTCTAGACAACGTCGTTTCTGCAAAGTAAATTTTCTAACTGATGCCTCCATATTATGAATTATAGATATACTCGTATTTTTGCTTACAAGATTAAATTTAATTTGATTAAGACCCAAAATTTATTGCATATATCAGCTGCCCAACAAATTGCTAAACAAACAAAAGCATAAAAACTTGCTTCATGGTAAATGTTCTAATTTGAGTCATTAACATCCAGCTAGCTGAACATGGACTTTATTACACAGAACATCTTGACATAAAATACACATGCACTACGTACGATCACATTTTAAGAACACACACAATTATCACATAGTTACAGGAACACACGATTACATTGTTAACATCAACTACGACATTTTACGACCCCTCACTAACTCGTCCGAGACACCCATTTTCTACTTGCACTTCGATGAGTCTATTATCAGTACTCGGGGGGAGTAGGTCAAGATCAGCGGGGACGAAAATTATATTTGTTACAGCTTTAAATACCAATCACACTTCGTCTTATGTTGAACGTCACTTCGAAAGGTTTCCTGTTTGATTACCAGTGCCACTCTCGGAGAGAAAGCTGATGATCACATTTCCTGTCTAAATATCTTGCAAGACTTAATAAACAGTCTATCATTCGATAGACGAGACTTGGTGCAATTTATAAAGTTTTCAAAGTTGAGTTCAAAATTAAAATTATATCTATCATACATAAAAAATTGAGACGATATCTATACTTATATATAAAGAGAGAGTGATTTTGTACGTGGAGGGTAATCTCCATAACCACTGCACCTATTTGAAAAATTCTTTCACTGTTTGAAAAGTACATTATACCAGATGGACATAGGCTATATATTATGTATATCTGATCATCTATACTTATATATAAAGAGAGAGTGATTTTGTACGTGGAGGGTAATCTCCATAACCACTGCACCTATTTGAAAAATTCTTTCACTGTTTGAAAGGTACATTATACCAGATGAACATAGGCTATATATTATGTATATCTGATCATCTATACTTATATATAAAGAGAGAGCGATTTTGTACGTGGTGGGTAATCTATACTTATATATAAAGAGAGAGCGATTTTGTACGTTGAGGGTAATCTTCAGAACCACTGCACCTATTTGAAAAATTCTTTCACTGTTTGAAAGGTACAGTATTCCAGATGGACATAGGCTATATATTATGTATATCTAATCAGTAGAAATAAAGTTAGGGGCTTAATCCTAACAATCTCCATTGTTACCGCTACTGTCCTCTACCGCTTTTTGTGCCGAAGTCTTCAACGATCCTTAGCGTGGTGCTATCTATACTTATATATGAAGAGAGAGAGATTTTGTACATGGAGGGTAATCTCCAGAACCACTGTACCTATTTGAAAAATTCTTTCACTGTTTCAGCGGTTCGAACCTAGCCGTTCTCCGGCACGCCTTTTTATTTAAAAAAATTTATTTTAATTATTAACTAACATAAAATTAATTTAAGGTATTATTTAGGTTATTATTAAGGTAAAAAAATATTTACAATTTATTGGCTATCAACTGGAAATTTATTGGTATAATATTTTGTTCAACCCGGACATAGTCGGGATGGACCGCTAGTCTAATATAAAAGCATAATTAGATGCTCCATGCTTTAAATATTAACTTTGGCTGCACATTTTAAAAAAACCTCATAAAAGCTAAATTAATTTAAAATAATTAAAAGAGAGACAAGCGAAAATTACTTCAGTCTCGATATGAAGCCATAAAATATTTATTTATATATCATTATACATATTTATTTCTTCATTTACAGAACACAGTAGATGTAGAAGAAAGCAGTTAAATATTATAATTTCATATTAGGCAAAAACAAAAACCAGAAGTAATGCATTAGTGACATTTCATGACACCCTTTCCTGCAGTATAAACAGGCATGACAAGTATTTTACTCCAATCACTTTGGTGGGCCAAGTATCCCATCAAGGACTGTAAGTCATGACCGATATCGCATTGATACATTTAAAAACAATTTCAAAAGAAAAATAATGTCATACATTAAATTAGTTACAAATTATAATTACGTGCGATATCTCCTTTAAAAGAACACCTCCGTCAAATCAGTTTGAATTCGATTTTCAAGGACATTTTCCTCACGGTGGGACAAAAATATATCTTTGCCCCCCCAAAATAACTTTTCTCCACGACAGTAGACTTGGTTACTGACCTGAATGAATACGGATAAACGTTTGTCGTCTGTTCTAAGGTCATAAACCTATCTCTCCTACCCTGTAGATGGAGTTTTTAATTACCCTCTGCATAAAACTTCTCTTTAGGGCAATCGAAAGGTTTCTCTTCTGTATGGGTGAGATATGATTTTTAATCACCCTGTCGAGAAAATCGTTTCTCATACAGAGTACAGGCGAAAGGTTCGTCTCCTTCACGGGTGCGGAGATGTTTTCAAATTACCGTGTTCAGAAAACCTTTTCTCATATAGTGCATGCGAAAGGTTTCACGCCTGTGTGGGTGCGGAGATGTCTTTTTAAATCACCCTGGCCGTACAATTTTGCCTTACACACAGTGCAGACGAAAGATTTCTCTCCAGTATGGGTGCAGAGATGTGCTTTTAAATCACTGTCGAGAACAATTTTTCTCACATACAGTGCAGGCGAAAAGTTTCTGACATTCGTGGATGCGATGTGCTTTTAAATCACCCTGGCCGTACAATTTTGTCTTACACACAGTGCAGACGAAATGTTTCTCTCCAGTGGGTGCAGAGATGTGCTTTTAAATCACTCTGTCGAGAACATTTTTTCTCACTTACAGTGCAGGCGAAAAGTTTCTCACATTAGTGGGTGCGGAGATGTCTTTTTAAATCACCCTGGCCATACAATTTTGTCTTACAAACAGTGTAGGCGAAAGGTTTCTCTCCAGTATGGGTGCAGAGATGCTTTTAAATCATTCTATTGAGAACATTTTTTCTCACATACAGTGCAGACGAAAAGTTTCTCACCTTAGTGGGTGCGGAGATGTCTTTTTAAATCACCCTGGCCATACAATTTTGTCTTACAAACAGTGTAGGCGAAAGGTTTCTCTCCAGTATGGGTGCAGAGATGCTTTTAAATCATTCTATCGAGAACATTTTTTCTCACATACAGTGCAGACGAAAAGTTTCTCACCTTAGTGGGTGCGGGGATGCGTTTTTAAATCACCCCGTCGATAAAATCTTTTCTCGGTGCAGGCGAAAGGTTTCACACCTACGTGAGTGCGAAAATGTGTTCTTAAATTACCCTTTTGAGAAAATCTTTTCTTGCATACAGAACAGGCGAAAGGTTTCTCTCCTGTGTGGGTGCGGAGATGTGTTTTTAAATTACCCTGTCCAGAAAACTTTTTTTCACATACAGTACAAGCGAAAGGTTTCACTCCTGTGTGGGTGCGGGTATGTCTTTTTAAATCACCCTGGCCATAAAATCTTTTCTCGCAAAAAGGGCACACGAAAGGTTTCTCCCCAGTATGGGTGCGGAGATGTGCTTTTAAATCACTCTTTCGAGAACATTTTTTCTCACATACAGTGCAGGCGAAAGGTTTTTCTCCTGTGAGGGTGTGAAGATGTGTTTTTAAATCACTCTTTCGAGAAAACCGTTTCTCACATAAAGTGCAAGCGAAAGGTTTCTCTCCTGTGTGGGTGCGCATATGTGATCTTAAATTACCCTTATCTGAAAACCTTCTCTTACATGAAGTGCAGGCGAAAGGTTTTTCTCCTGTGTGGGTGCGGATATGTGTTTCTAAATCCCTCTGCCGAGAAAACCTTTTCTCACATATAGCACAAAGAAAAGGCTTCTCTCTTGGGTGGGAGCGGAGATGTGTTTTCAAATTATGCTGTTCAGAAAATTTTTTCTTACATACAGTGCACGCGAAAGGTTTCTTTCCTGTGTGGTTGCGGAGCTGTGTTTTTAAACCACCCCGTCGAGGATATCTTTTGTCAGATTCAGTGCAAGAAAAAGGTTTCTCTCCTGTTTGGGTGCGGAGCCGTGTTCTTAAACCATCCCGTCGAGGATACCTTTTGTCAGATTCAGTGCAAGCAAAAGGCTTCTCTCTTTTTTGGGTGCGGAGCTGTGTTTTTAAACCACCCCTTCGAGGATATCTTTTGTCATATTCGGTGCAAGCAATAGGTTTCTCTCCTGTTTGGGTGTGGAGCTGTGTTTTTAAAACACCCCTTCGAGGATATCTTTTGTCATATTCAGTGCACGCAAAAGGTTTCTCTCCAGTTTGGATGCGCATATGTGTCTTTAAATCACCTCGTCGAGAATATCTTTTGTTAGCTACAGCGGATGCAAAATGTTTCTCTCCTGTGTGGGTGTGAAGATGCGTTTTTAAATTACCCTCTTGAGAAAATCTTTTCTTACATACAGTGCAGGCGAAAGGTTTCTCTCCTGTGTGGGTGCGGAGATGTTTTTTTAAATTACCCTGTTCAGAAAATCTTTTCTCGCAAACAGTGCATGCGAAAGGTTTCACTCCTGTATGCATACGGAGATGTTTTTTCAAATCAGCCTGATTAGAAAAATTTTTCTTACAAACAGTGCAGGCGAAAGGTTTCTCTCCAGTATGGGTGCGGAGATGTGCGTTTAAATCGCTCTGTCGAGAAAATTTTTTCTCACATACAGTGCAGGCGAAAGGTTTCTCTCCTGTGAGGGTGTGAAGATGTGTTTTTAAATCATTGAGTCTAGAAAATTTTTTCTCACATACAGTGCAAGCGAAAGGTTTCTCTCCTGTGTGGGTGCGGATATGTGCTCTTAAATTACTCTGTTCTGAAAATTTATTTTGACATAAAAAACAGGTGAAAGGTTTTTCTCCTGTGTGGGTACGGAGATGTGCTTTTAAATCTCTCTGCCGGGAAAATCTTTTCTCACATATAGTGCAGGGGAAAGGTTTCTTTTTTGTTTGGGTGCAGAGATGCGTTTTTAAATTACCCTGTTCAGAAAATCTTTTCTTACACATAGTGCAGGTGTAAGGTTTTTCTGTATGGGTACAGAGAGGATTATCAGCAATGGGGTACGAATGACGCATATTTAAGGCGAACTGTGAAAATGTTCCTTCACATAAATTGCATTTGAAAATATCTTCTGAGCGATGGGGAATCTGTGCACATTTAAACCAATTCTACACGACTGAAATGGAGTGTATTCATTTTCGAGCCCAGTAGGGTTCCGCTCGCAGGACTAACATTCATTGGAAAGTCTATTTATACTGGAAATACATACTTGCTTCTCTGGTCTGACGACGTTTCTTTACACAATTAGATAACTGAAACTGCAATACGTTGAACTTCTAAATTTGTGGGCACCAAACTTTTTTTTCGCATCTAATAATCTGTACCGAGCACCTGGAAAGAGAGGCGAAATAAATTTGAATAAGGTATAGTAATGTACGATCACTGTTTTTTCGTATTTTTCACCTGAAATTAATAACAATATATAAAATTTGGTTTGTGCTAGGAAATGAGATGAATATAAACTAAGATTTATAAATTACATTACGTTCTCGATTAATTAAATTACTGAACATTTTAAATTTATTGTAATGTAGGGCACGAGGTTCCTTAGCAACCCTAATTTTGTCCCGGTAGATCATAAGGACGTGCACAGCTTTGATGTTTGGGTTTGTAGGGATCTCCCCAAAACTATTGCTATCGGTCCGACCAGTAATATATATAAGCAATATTGATTTTTTTCCTTTATGTTTTTTTTATTTGCCCGTCATTTAAAATAATTTCATTAAGTTTAATGCTCCGATAAATTCCAGGTTAACACCTGATGAAAAGCACCAGTTACCATCAGATTGAAGTCTATAAATCTAATAAAATATATATAATTATTACAGGAAAATATGTGGCTTATTCGTTTGTTTAGGCATATTTGTTTCGATTGTAGTTTGGTGGCTACAGATATTTTTCACCACATTGTCTCCACATTTTAATCTGTATGTTTCGTATATAAACATACAGATAGTGTCATAATACACTAGCTGAAACCCGCACTTCGCTACGGAGTACATTCAAATTAAATACAATGGTCAATGTATGCAATTAATGCCAAAAATATAAATAAATAAATAAATATATATATATATATAGTATATTTATAATAAATATGACGATCAATGTATACAATTGATGTAAAAAAATATATTTATAAAAAATCGTAAGGGATATTTTTATAGACAAAATAATGTCCAATCGTCTGTCGCATTAGCACGAAAAAAATATTTTTTTGTCTATTTAGTTTCTATGCACGTGACGATAAATTTATTTAAAGTACCAGAAAAAGAAATCACGTGATCAGCATTTAATAAATCAAATTCTAAAAATTTATCTTTAAAAATTCACCAAAAATCAGAAAAGGGAGGTAAAGATTCGAAAAAGATCTCATTTTGAAGGAATTTTTGATCTTTCATGTGATATAAATTTCATAATCCTAAAATTATAATTTTAAATGCAAACTTTAAAAAAAAGTTACAAAACAGCTTAAAAATTTTATTTAAAAAAATCTAATAAGAATATTTCAGAAATCTTTCTTAGTGCACCCCTACACTATAAGAATCGCCATACAAAATTTCAGCCCTTTAGGTCCAGCGGTTTGGTCTGTGCGTTGTATGTCAGTGAGGCAGTTACGGAACTGTTTTTTATATATAGATTACGATTGTCAATAGTATAAATTCTTCAAATTCAGACCTCCCAACCTCAGTAAGAGCAAAATCCTGCAATATTCTACCGTGCATAAAATAATCGACGTAACGACATAACACAAAACAGTATAGTAAAAAATTATAATAAAAGAATTATAATGTATACTTACTTAATAGTTTAGAGGATCTATTTAATAATATTACATAGTTCAAAATATTTCCTTACTGTTCAGCTCATCTTGAAATTATATTAAACAAAAGTTATATATTTGAAATTTATAATCATACATTTTAATGTACATCATATTTACACTAGCAGGGACCCCGACAGTCTATATTTTGAGTGCTTCTGTTTCTTTATAATGTTTGTTCTAATTGCAGAAAATCTTGGAATTTTTGAAACATTTACTGTAGCTGATTTTGCTCTTTTTAAAAATTCATTGTCAAATTGTTCTTCATAAGTGTCCTTTTGGGTTCGATTTGCATACTAGCAAATTTTCTAAGGTTTCCCTTGAAAAAGATAACCTGAACTGAGTATGTATTTTTGTTGTGCAACTAAAAATCCTCTCAACACTCTGAATTACTGTGAGGGATTGTTATAACCAGCGTTATTTTTTTACGTTTCGGAATCCGGTAATAATAGTGTCCATTCCGGATACCCGGAAGATACATTAAAAATCCGGCATTGCCGTGGTAAATCCGGAAAGTTGGCAGGTCTGCAAATTTCTTACCGTTTATCTTCTGTACAATAGTATTTTTACGTGATTCTTCACATATGAATCGAATATTTCAAAACAGTTATCTGTGCACCTCTTGTAGTCTATAAGATATAAGTCAGTAATACACGGCTGATAAGGTTTTTTCAGACACCTTTTAAATATTTTATTACGAGATTAAAAACGTAATAAAAATTCCAAACAAAATAAATCTACACGGTTATGATGCGATGCTCATTGAAAATTCCTTGTGATAACAATTTTAAATTTTCATCGTCAGAAATATTAATTCAGAACTGCTTAAAGAAGTTTACCCCTGTTATTTCTCGCGCAATTTATTTTTGTATTGTTTAGTCTCCTGGTTCTAAATAAATATGTTAAATTAATGTGGGGTGTGACTTGAATCTCATCCAGTCACATAATCACTTGACAACTCGATATTATGATAAAGAAACAATATCACAACCGTTAAGAAAAAAATTACATATATACACTTCCGTACAATAATTACCCTACATAAGTTTCTAATCAAAACTTTGGCTGAAGTACAAAACTCATATTTATGCTTGAAGTGTGACAATGAAAATTTCACCGCGGTAACCTCTAAATTTAAAGTAACAGTAGTCGATTGTTTCATGACGTGCGGAAGGATGTTTGTGAACGGGAAATGTCTTTACCACTTTGTAATTAATGATTAATGAATTGATAAAAATTGTTTTAATGCTTCATTTATACATTTCAAACATCTTTTCCATTTGTAAATCTTAATTTTCCAGAATAAAAAGTTTTCAACTGGGAGTGCTGAGTGACTACTGCTAAATAAAATGAAAGCTAATTAAAGAAATTTTTGAAAAAATTGGTATTTTTTTTATATTTCTATATTAAAAAAAATTTTTATATTATATTTTTACTTTTTTTATTATAATTTTTTTAAAATTATTTGGGGGGGGGGGGGGTGTTGTTTAAATTTATGTAAGGTTTTCAATTAAAGTTCAGTTCTAAAAAATTATGTTTTTACAATTCTGTATTTCTACAAAACTTTGCAAACAATTTTATATATCCTGATTTCAACACACCTGTCTCATTTGTCATTAACTTTAAAAAAATTCTCTATTTTGTGGGATGGATATTGAAGGTAATGTAAGCTTCTATTTTTATGGTTTATTTTCGGCTCTTAACTTTTAATTTTTTGTGTATTCCCCCCTGGTAATTAATTTAACTGCTGAGTGGTTTGTTTCCTTTGAATATAAAATGCTTTTAAAATAATAACTAATTGTTGTAATAATTGTAAAAGTGGCTGGTATAATTTAACATGTTGGCTGGTGAATTTTATTACAAAGTTAAAAATAACGTAATACTGAATAGAAAATGTTAGAATATCCTCGTATAGCTTCTCTTGTGAGAGAATCCCTTATCGTTATCTCTTACTGGTTTCTGCCCACGAAACTCCGAATATTTGCCACTTTCTTGTAAACTCCACTGAACTTTCCCAAGACCTGGGCCTTGCAGCGAAAATCGCAGGACATCGTTATGTGCGTCTTTCCCAGGACCCCGGACTAGCAACGAAAATTGCAGAACAACGGAATGTGCGCGCAAGTATACAAATATGCTTATCACCCAAAATATACTTTCTTCTAAGCTAGCCAGGCTATGTGATTCAATAGCCAAAAAAAAAAAAGTTTGAAGAGGGAAGGCGCGAAAATTTGGAGCGACACTTCTGACTGATGCGACCTGGGCTCTAGACGCTCTTCCAAGTGGCCCTCCGGTCCGAGCGGAGCAAGATCCCCGACAACGAATGATGACATGGCCTTTGGGTGAAACCTTTCCTTTTCCTTTCCGTACTGTCTTAACTTTTTCTTTTGATTCTTCTCTTTAATTATGAATGCTGCAGCAGGATCCTTAAGACTCATTGTTTTTTTGTTACGAATACTATTTAAGTTTTTTCACCAGCCACTTCACTCCACATCGATTTTTTTTTATTTACAGTCGAACCCCGTTATAGCGAACCTGGTATATAACGAACTCCCGGATATAACTAACAAAAATTTTGGTCCCGCCGTTTTCCTATTGTATTTAATGCTAATTTATCCTTTTATAGCGAACCTCCGAAATCTTAAAGATCGGCTATAACGAACATTTTTTTGAGTACACAACTGAATTTTTAATTTTTAAACTTTTTAAGAATGTTGAAGAAGTTGAAGATTTACCTATCGTGATGTGGATGGAAAAGCACAAAATTTCACCATTCTCAGATTCTGGCGTGCAATTCTTCGAAACATGTGATGATGAAGTCATTACATGCGAAAATCTAACTGATGAAGATAATGAGGAAGAAATTAAAATGAATCATTCTGAAATGAAAGATTCTGCTTTTGATGCTGGTGAAGAGGAGCACATAAATAACGAAATCTCCACCATCTCAGATGCTACAGCAGCGATGAGTGCAATTAAGTTTTTGTCAACACAAACAGTGGAAGAAAGAGTGTTAGTCATTTGATGTATTGGACAAAGAAATTCATAAAATGTTTTTGAAATCGGCATCAAGTCAGAAGATTACCGATTATTTCTGTTTCAAAACATTGAGCAACTATTAAAAAAAATCAATTTATTTCCATTTGTCTTCATTTTTAGTTAATTTAATTAGTATTGTGTCAGAATGAAATCGATTTTAGTCAATTTAATTCATTAATGATCACTTTTTATTTACATGTTTTTATTAACTCGCTTTCTTGTTTGTCCAGTACAAATCTTGCAATCGATTTTTAACCAACTTCTCGACTAGCTAGACATTTGAAACTTTTAGAATAGCTCAGAACACGATGACAATGTATTCTTTTGATACTTTAGCCATCTTTAAGCAGAATTAAATTCATTTTCAATTAATTTTGTTTTGTAGACCGATAACACAACTAATTTATTAAACCTTTTCAATAAAATAAGAGTATAAAGAAATTTAAAAAAAAAACTTACTTGAAAATATCCGGTGAAGATTTTTAAAAATAATATTGAAGTTCATTATTTAAAAAAACGTTCTTATTGAAAAAAGCATGCTTACAGCCAATTTTGTAATCCGACTTGTACTACAGTCTAACTAATGCAGCCTAATATTTAGAAACAATAGTGCTAATGGGCAACATAGCTATTAAGTTTAATTTAATAGTTTAAAAAAAATTAAGAATTTTTTTCAATGTAAAAATAATTTTCTAGAATAATATTCAATTGACAAACTTACTCACTACAAATGAAGTAAAAATAGATTTAAATTTACCAATCTAATTCAATCTATTTTAATTTAATATAAATATATATATATATTAATATATTATGCTATAATATATATGTATAAATATGCTATCTATAAATATATTAAGCAAAAATAAAATAAACTAAAGCAAATCCAATTAAAAAATCATATAAATTACTCACATGCAAAAAACTTGTGCAATCTATTTTAATTTAATGTAAATATATTATCTATACTAATATACAAAAGAAAGAGAGCAGATTTTGTATGTGGGGGGTAATCTCTGGAACCACTGCACCTATTTGAAAGGTACATTATTCCAGATGGACATAGGCTATATATTATGTATATCTGATCAGTAGAAAGAAAGTTAGGGGCCTAAATGTTTAGCTGGTGACTCACCATTACAACTTTTCCTCCTTGGTAGAGATGTAGTATACGCAACGAACGCCAAGGGGCGATTTTTCGCCAATTCTGATGGTTGTCTGGCGGTTTTTATATTCTGGCAGGGATAATTTTAAGATCGAATGGTATATTTTTGATTTTTTTTGCGCTAAGCTTTGCTTTACACACCACTAGAGCCAGCGGAAGCTTTTTTTTTTTACTGTACAACAGCCAGCGGAATGTAACGAAGCCAGCGGCTGGGGATTTTCTGTAATGTTTTTGGACGGATGCGTAACGGAGTGAAGCAAGGGTATCTGAGCGAAGCAAAGATCCCATGTGCGCCTACGAGTTTCATAAAGCCAGCAGTAAGTCTGTTTTCCCATTTATTGTTTACCTTTCGCAGTTTAAAGGTCGATTTATACAGGCACGTGAAGGGAACGTAACGGGAACGAGCCGAGCCCGAGCGCAGGATGCATGTGTTTATACAAAGACGGGAGTAGAAAGTGGCGGGAACGTGTTTCATTAGTTGTGAAAGATTTATAACGTCATGGCGCGGTTTCATTTTTCAGTTAAAGATTTAGCCATTATCACACTTTTGTTAGAGGAGGAGGAAGAGAGCCAGGGCCGTGCTTAGGGCTGGGCAACCACCCAGGGCCTCCATTTTTATTTCTTATAGCAACACTTTTCTAAATGTTACGGGTTTTTAAAGAAATCCCTCATTTTTCGCGGTTTCTATAATTCAACTTATATATATATGTTTCGATTTTTTCTAAAGAATCGCAGAAAGAATCTTAATTGACAAACTACCCTTTTCCCAGTTCGAAAAATTTCTCGGTTAAAGACACATGATTTATCTTCAATTCAGTTATAGTAAACCCTTGATTATCAATCCTTTTTTTCAATATCAGTTTCTACTATCTGTCAGTCACTACATACAGTCATTTGAAGAATTATAAACCGTTTTGTCAGACTTTGTTCGTTTTCACGGAATAGTTGCAAACTGAGAAAAACGTGAACATATCCTCGTGAACGAATACTAATACCATTTGGTCAAATGTTTGGTCTATTCAAAGCAAACAATAGACAAGACATTTCTCCAGAGAGTGTAAGACAAATAAGTAAATGCGCTCCAAACCTGTTGGGGATAAAGGGGTCTGAAGGCTGAAGGAGTGAGGTAAACAAAAAATGGCTTTTACTTGTTCTCTCTATCATTATAATGGATTTTATTTCCCACTTTTTCCACAAGAATTTAAAATATTACAAAGCAGGTACAATCAGAATGCTTTGAATATGGATTGTACGCGTGCCCTCCTTCGCACTTATTTCTAATGAAAATGATCTCTCATCAACTTTGGACTTTTCACTTTAAATATACAATTTTGCTGCTCAGAAAGCAAGAAAAATTGCTTTATAACCAACAAATCCATACATATAAGTATTTGTTTTTAACAATTTACACTTCCTAAATCGTGTAAATAATTTTTCCATTGTTTCATTATTCATACAAATTGATAAATTTTATATTTTAGTGGACCAATTGTAATTTCAAGTATAATTTTCTCCTATTGCCTTCCGAATTGTCATTTTAAACTTTGGATCCATGTATTTTGATGGGTCAAATCGTACAAAACCTCTCACCAGCTCAATGAGTTTTTCATCATCCATACCAAATATCAAACATAAACAACAGTATGTAAATTATATCTTGAATAGCCACTTTTTACCTTCTGCCATGAACGAGAGACGGCGAGCAGTGAACGATTTCCTGCTCCGAATCATTGGCGCCGATTCTCGGCCGGGAATAGGTCGTGTCACGGCGCAGTATAAACAGTTCCTTTGAAAAACAGGGAGGAAATGATTACGACGAGTCGTCGCGCGCTCGGATCGTTCCCGTTACGTGCCTATATAAATCGACCTTAAGCCTAACAGGTCTCCGAACGGGATTTCGGCACCAACTTTTCGCCAAATTGGCGATGGCCCATTGCATATACTACATCTGTTCCTTTTCCTTTTTCAACCATAGTCAAGTAACCATAGCAACACATCAAACTACATTTTCATTTATTATCAGTAAAACATTTAATATTTTAAAGATTCAAGTGGAGGAGGTATTGATAAATACAAAAAGGATTTTTCAAATTGGCAACGTTTAAGGGTTTATTGAAGAAAATTACATTTGGAACTACGCTCTTTATTGGGCATTTAAGGTAAAAACATATTTACAATTTATTGGCTATCAACTGGAAATTTATTGGTATAACATTACAGAAATTTATTTAACTTATAAAATTTATGTTTTTGAATTTATGTACGATTTTATGCACAATTTGCGTAAATCGAACTTCAATTATTGAACTTTATTCAAAAATCAGTGTGTTTCATTGAAACTGAAATTTATTGATTATTTCGAATAGGCCTAAGTTTGTTCCTTCATAAGTGAAACAAAATTGCTTCAATTGAGCTGAAATTTTGTATAGATATAGTTGTAAGTTCAGATTAAAATATGAAACATTTTTTTTTTTGAAAATTGGACCCCGGAGATTTTTAAATTAATGTTTTGATGATTTTGCCCCTAAAAGTTGCTTATTTCGACAGCTTCCGCTGCTGTCCTCGCTGACAGCGCGACTATGGGGCCGAATCGTACGAAAATCGGCACGCGGGCTGCCCCTAACACGATTTGTGCTGTCGACCAGTGGCTAAGTGGATAAGGCATCAGCCTACCACGCCGGGGGTGTGGGTTCGATTCCCGCATAAGACTTGGCTGTTTTCTGGGGAACCGGTCAGTCTTCCGCCTGCAATTGGAACCCCGTCTAGAAAGGGGAGCTGCAACCCATCGTCCATCGCCGGTGTCATCGTCTGTCAATAAAATTCTGTGATTGTCATTTGTCTGTTTCTATGTCTTATATTCATATGTACACCGGAGTGGGGTGTATTGTTGTCATCCCCCAGGGACATTAGCCACACACGATTTGTGCTTGACGTAGCCGGAGTTTTTAATTTTCAAAAAAGTTATTAAATTTTTTGTGCCATTTTTTGTGTGTGGACTCTATACCGGATAGGCTATGGGGCCGAAACGTATCAAAATCGGCATGCGGGTGGCCCCCGCACACAATTCAGTGCCTGACGGCACAGTTTCCAATAAAAATTTCTTTTGCCATCACCATCAAAAAAATCATGGTCAAACATACAAATATATAGGACTTGACTTACATTAAGATTGCTTTACTCATGGACAATTATATGTTGGTCTCTCTAGGTCAGGAAATGCGGAGAATCAATTTATTTTAAAACCCCAGAACAACGAAAAATGTGGTATACCATGAAGTTTTAAAATAAATTATACCTAATATCTACTTAAGATAGATAATTTTTCAACCCGGACAAATTGGGGACAGGCCACTAGTTTATTAATA
Source organism: Dolomedes plantarius (assembly GCA_907164885.2). NCBI lineage: Eukaryota > Metazoa > Arthropoda > Arachnida > Araneae > Dolomedidae > Dolomedes > Dolomedes plantarius. The sequence continues at coordinate 88,079,972 of OU015498.1, forward strand.
TAGTAAGCTATTTATATATGTATAGATATGCTATGTATAAATATATTTAGCTTAAATAAAATATAAAAACTATAAAAATGAGATTAGAAAATCGTTTAGTTACCAATCATGTATTAGATATTACGTATTAGATATAAGGTACTGCAGACCTCCCTTCAGAAGAGACCTGGAACTGGTTTTAAGGTTGCTGCCTCGGGGAGGTCTTCTCGAAATGAGGGGTCAGGGATAATCAACACCCCAATACCCTTTCCCGTGGAAAGTATTTATTGCTCTTTAGGCATTAAGAAAATTATGAAGGTTTTAACTATTTAGGCTTTTAGAAAATCATTGCATGTTTTAATTTCTATTTTCAGGTAATGAACGTATTTTGAGACTTTTAACCCTGCATCGTACTACTTACCATTTCACGGAGTAATGTGAGGGAGTTCAGAAATCCTGAATAAAATTTAGTCATGTCTCCTTTTATACATGCGGGATCATACAAAAATGTATCATTATAGATGCAGATTTCTAGGTATTTGGGTTTTTGCAATTATTAGTTTTTTCTTTCGCTATAGGACACGCGATCTGTTTCGATAATTTTCTTTTCATTTAAAATAATAAGTGTGGCAGTTATATGAATAATTGATGCAAATATAAAACAAATGGGCTTTCAGAAACCGATGACAGCATGAATAAATTATAAAAATGACACTACTGAAGTGTAGTTTTTAATTATAGTTTTTTTTTCATTGCATGTATTGTACAGAGCCCAGTGGCAGAAACACCGCGACGTCGTCGCGGACATAGAAAACCCCTTGCAGACAGTTTTTGTCTGCACTAATGAAAACAATTTCAAAAATCGTCAGCAAATCTCGGACATTTTTTGTCTGCACCAATAAAATGTTTTAAAAATTGTCCACAACTCTCGGACATTTTTTTTCCCGCGGCAGTACGCAGCATTACGTACCTCTTCTCTTGTTATTGAGATCCGCGGGAAATGCTGTCTTTCGCCGAGAAGCGAGCAATAGAGCCCGCCTTATCGAGCACAGTACGCAGAGAAGCAGGCGTTTATCACGCACACGCCGGATCCCACATGTTCGTTCGCGTTTTCTTTTGCACCTTCCGAACGCTAAGGCAAGCGCAGCTGACGTCACAGGCGACGAACTCAGGGCGATGAGCTTGCGCAGACGCAGTAGTGTGATATTTGAAAAATCGCATTACTCATGCGCGCATAGGTGAATTCCTTTGCTTCGTTAAAATTTTGCGCTTGCCTGTGTTCTGCGCCCGCTAAGAGCAACTCTCATTCTATAGAAATATTGAAATCCACGTGTTTTGAATGGCGTCTCGTGATAAGGTTGTGTGTGGTGTGTGTGATTGTGAATTAGTAAAAAAAAAAAAACTTGAGCACACATTTTCAAAGACGACACCCTGGCCAAAAAATTAATTGGAAATTAACCTGGGCTAAAAATTCGGAAACCCGAAACATATTTAAAAAAGCGGAACATTCCAACTCCAAAAATGAACAAGTTAGTTCTGAAGCTGATGATCCCCAAGAAAATGTCTTCCGTAACAATGAAAGTCGGAACATTGCTGAAAGCAACAGCCAAGATGCATCCTCAAAAGATTGCTTGGATGATCAACCTGTGAAACGAGCGAGATATGAAGATAAAAAATCTATATCTGATGTTCTACAAGCAGTACAAAGTAAGGCCAGCCGCACACCAAAAAAGCATGCGACACGATAGCGCATGTCTGACATAAACTGCGTTGAAAAACCAATTATTCCTGCGCCGAGTACTCACACCAATCAGACATGCAACACCATAGCTCAATCTGGTCGCAGTCTAATCAAGGTCGCAGAGATAGCACGTGCAGTATATTTGTCGCGAGTTTTGTTCTGTCGCATCATGGCGGATCTAATTCCAGAGAGTTTTGATTTTAATCTTCGCTTTCTTCGAAAATATTTCAACAGACATAGCGTAAAGAAAGCCTGGCATGAGATTTCTTCTCAGCTTAATTGATCGGGTAAGTAACAATTTTGATATTTTTAATTGAACATTTATTTTTTGTAAAGTGTATTTAAGCTGTCTGTATAAATTGATATAAAATGATTAACTGCTTGTTGTTTGTTGTACACTGTAAATATGTTGCAATATGTCTCTTATTTTATAAAGGTAAATACCCATAGCATCTCAAAAATCAGTAGGTACTGAATATATTAGTAAACTAAGTGAATAAATTCTACATTCTCAATTTTATGATTTAAATATTAATGAATTCACCGAGTATAGTACAATTATTTCTTGATAAAAAAATTTCTATTTTAAAAATAATAAATTCTAACAACTATAAATATCGTTGATAATTTTAACAGATAATGATGCACCAGTTAATTGAAATATATTTTTCAATTTTTATGATATGGTATATACTTTGGTCAGTTTGCTGAAAAATTGTTATATTGAAAATTGGTGAATATAAAAAATTTTTTGCAGTATGAAAGTCTTAAAAAATAGTTGAAAGTTTAGAAAACTTTTATTTACTCTCTGTATATTTGATCATATTTAAGGTTTAACACAGTACATTTACAGGAGATGTATAACCAAAGATTCTTTTATCTAAGTATCATTTTAATCACAGTAATTAAACATGAAGGAGATAATCTCAAGAACAGTACCATAAAAGATTTTAGTCAATAAAGTGTGAAATATGAATAGAATTTAAAATTAAAACCATGGTTTATAAAATTTAGGATAATTTAAAATTTAATAATGAATAAAAGTGCATCAGATTTTGTAAATCTGTGTTTCAATCATAATTTAGCAATGCATACTTTAATATTTAGAAACAACTTTATATTTTTTATTATTTCAACTTTATATTTGTTTAGTTGAACAGTTTAAGACTCGGTGGAAGCATATGTTACTTGTTAAATAGTGATAATGATAATTTAGTATTTCATATTCACTTAGACTTTTCCTTTATGTTTCATAAATACTAGAGTATAACCAAGGTGCTATACATCTATTACCTATTACTTGTATTTTTTTTTTCTAAATTTTCATCAACAAAGACATGTTTGATCATTTTAAGTGGTGCTTATTAAACCAGTATATTAATCATACTTTTAGCATTCATGTTTTGAAATCTTACTACCTCCACTTATACATAAAGACTTACTCTATGTCAGAGAAAGATGATAATCAAAGAATTTAGTTAACTTTAGTTTTAGTTTTATAACTTTTAAATTTATTTATCAAGTTTATCATAATACAATTCTGAACGAATTCTAGACTTGATGCTGTGTAGAATCATTAATTAATATGAAAGCTATATTTATTTTTTGCAAATTTTATTTTAGACAAACAAGCAACTTCGATGAACATGTGTCATTCATTGAGGATAATCAACTGGATAACAGCCCATTTACTGAGGATAGTCAACCGAATACCAGATCATTCATTGAGGATGATCAACCGATTTCAATCCCTTATATTAAGGCTAATCAATGGAATACCAGCCAGGCTGGTGAAAACAATTTGGATTCCAGTTTGACTTTTCAATATGAATATAACTCAGAAGAAAACACACATATTTCAACATGATAAAAGACCCTCTGAGGAGAGTGAAACTCAGACTAAAAAAAGAAAAAAAAAGAACATTCAAGATGTGGCGACAAAATATTTCATGTCAAAGCTCAAAAAAGATCAGCTCAATAAAGAAAATTATGATGCGGAAAATCTCTATATGTATTTTTTTCGATCTTTACTACCAAATCTGAATCAATTCAACAAAGTCTTGGAGCTAGAAGAAAGTGCATAAAATGAAAATGTGAAAAATAACTAAAAATTTATTGAGTTTACTCTTTTTATTTTTTGCCCGAGTAAAAAAAATTGCATTGAACTTGTTAGTTATTATGCAATTAACTATTCCTAAAAAAAAAAAGGTTTTTTCATATTATGGAGCTTATGAAAAAAAATTAGAAGCAAATATTGTTTATTGAATGTGCAATATATATAATATTTGGTTTAATTAACAAAATTAATGTGCTTTAACTCATGCATTTTTAGATCTTTGCTGCCAAATCTTAATAAGTTTAATGCAAAACAAAATTTAGCATTAAAAAAAAAGTCTTAGAGGCAGTGCAAATTGTAACAGATGAAAATGTTGAAAATAAATAAAAAAAATTTGAGTATACTCTTCTTTTTATTTTTTGCTCGAGTAAAAAAAAATAAATTCATTGAACTTGTTATTTGTTATGCATTTGACTATTCCATATTATGGAGCTCATATATACTTTAAAAAAGGTAAGTAGAGAAATTCCATGAATAAGTGGACATTAAATGAAAAATTTTAAAATGTTTTTTTCTGCAAGTGTTAAATATCATTATTTTCAGAAATAACTGAATTTTTGTAATTTGATAAGAATAATGCCATTTCTCACACGAAACATGCCTTAAAATACAATAGAAAATGCTTTTTTTGCATTGACCATTTACAGATATTAAAACCCATTCTTTGCATATCATTGTGGTGCTAATTTTATGTTTACAAAGCTTAAGAATTATTTGTTTATGATCTTGCACCCTTTTTCTTATAAATGCAGCATAAAAATATTTGCTATTTATTTTTTTATTTGAGGGGGTAATTAATTATGATATGAGAATGTCATTCTGTTACCAAAAAAACAAATACTTTTTTGGGTGATTATATAATTATTTTCATTTTCTTGTGGGAAGCTTATCAGAAATTTGAGGTGTTATTGCTTGAAAATTGCTTGTTGGTACAAATTTCCAAAATTCAATTTAATTAGGATCACTTGCAGTTGAAATAAGTTCCTTATATTTGCTTTTCAGTGTAGTATGGTGCTGTAGGTCAATAATTTCGATTTGGATTTCAGGGGGGTAACAATTAACGTCTTGCAGAGAAATTAAAAAAAGGATTTGTGAAAAGATCAGCATTTTTTTTTTTTATCATCTTGAAAATCATCAAATTTAGCATTAATTGTTTATTGAATGTGATGGATCAGTATTCAATAAATGAAGTAATAAATTCAAGTGATGGATCAGTATTAAATCGAAGTCTTCATCCGAAGACGAATCTTTGAGCTCAAGCCATCCAGACATCGTGTTCTCTAGAATTGAATATAGCTCTACCATATGCTTGCGATAGCGCGTTTACCTTGTACGGCGCATGCGTGTGTAAAACACTACGTTTCTGCAGTGTGCAGATACTTTCAACATTTATCTCATGTGTCACATTGCTGACGCTTGTGGAGGTAGCAGCGAGCGACTCTCTGAAACATTTGTTTTCGGTGTGAGGCCTGACTTAGTGTCACATAATTTATATTTACTTCTTATTGGTACCATAATTTCCAGAAGAAACGCTGCGGCGTTTACGAGTTTAAAAGTGAAAAGTTCTGAGATGCGGCGTTTACATTATTTTATTATTATTTTTTTTTAGCACAACTAATTTTTTTTCGATGCCAAGTATTAATAATTTAATGAATGTGACACAGGCGCCATCATACTCATCACCATCATTTAATTATTCATACTCTCATCTACCGAAATTTACTTTCCAAACATTAATGATTATGAGTATGCAAGTCAACATTTGGATGTAATCGATAAACAAACAAACAAACAAAAAAAAAAAAAATGTTATTTTCACTGACTGGTGAATGGGATGAATTTAAAATGTCTTTAGTTAAACAATTTGCGGCGTCAATGTAATTATTGCGGAGCTGTTTTCTTTAGAGCAGTGCCGGTTTTAGGAGGGGAGGGGAGCAGCCCGTTCTGTTGTGCGGGATGTGCTCCGGACCCACTTTTGCACTTATTTAGGCTGTGTGTAAAATGCTAGTTAAAAATAGGAAATAAAGAGGGCTGAATAATATCTCAACTGGAAGATAAAAGAAATTTGCTTTAACTACACATTTAAAGTTTTCTTTTTTATGCATCAATTACTTTAAATTTTTAACTGTCCGTCATTAATTTTAATGAATGTAAGCTTACATTTTGGAGATACAGATGACAGACCTAAACTTTATTTACAGATTAGCACAGTTCAATTTTCTTTTAATATCCACGAATAAATTTATAAAACAAAAACCTTTTAGATTATAACTCTCCCCCCCCCCATGATTCTGAAAAGTAGGTATTAGTTTTCGGAACATTCCGGTTTTTGGGATGTCGTTGGATACTATTCTTTTTCATGCTTATAAATTTAGAATAAATATTAATCTTAATTTTTAGTAAACATGTTACTTATGGAAATTTTAAGAAATAAAATATTTTGTTGCAAAAAATTAAAAGTGCATATTTTAATTTTTGTAGAACTTTCTGAAGAATTTAATGAATTAAAAAAGATGCCAAAACATCAAGATCAAACAGCAATATCTAAACATGAATGTGCTGACTCAATTTTAACAGATGAAGAAATAGAAATTCTTTTGAAGTCACAAAGATCTGTGGCAGGACTATTGAAGTGGGCAGGTACACTGAAATTCGAAAGATGTCATGATGGGATTCGATGCCAAGTTTGCCAATCAACTATCTCCTATGACTTCAGTGAAGGAGAGGACTTTACAGCACAGGAGGACCTTTTGCCTCTTACTTTTCGCCATTTAAAATTTGACTTGATACGCCACACGAAAACTTCTACACACATTGAGAACCTGAAATGTCTCAATAAATTAAATTTACTTGAAAAACAAGACTATGACACTGGTACACAAGCAGCTATAAATTGTGCTACTGCAGCGTATCTTACTTACAAGCTTGAATCCTCATACAGAGATTATGAAACTATCATTGCAGAATTTTATAACTGTGGAGGAGAGGTTGGACTCAAAAACCATTCAAAAGAATTTGCAAGAAATTTTTTAACTCATGCATATACTTTGTCTAAGGAAATTTGCAACTTTATTACTTCAAATGATTTACCATTTGGCATTGTAGCTGATAAAATGACAGCCAATCGCAGAAGTCACCACATAATTGGTTTGAGAGTACCAATTTTTGACATAAATAGTAAATATTTATTTCAATCAATCTACTTAGAACACAGTCCAGCGACTGATTTGACAGGCAATGGCCTGGCTAAGCACATATTACAAACACTGGAAAAATTTGGCTTGGACTTGTCTTACATCTGTAATCATCTCATTGGTCCTGCCGTGGATGGGCAGTATGTCATTCAAGATGTTGGAAAGCATTTAGAACGTCAACTAGTTAAAAGTGTCTTAGTGTCATGGGACCCCATGCACAAAATAGAGCTTATTAAGAAGCATGCTGATACTCCCAAAATAGTAACAGATGCATTTGATTTAGTACATGATGCTATGAAAAACTTTTCATCAGGAAAAAGCTTTGAAGTTCTTTTAAAATGTTCTGAACAGTTCCCTGGATTCATTTACAGACCCCAATTTTTCAAGACTATGAAGTTTTCAGCCCATTGTGAAACAGTTTTTCACACATTTTTAGCACATTATCAGACATTAATCTCTGCCTGTGAACAAGACCCTGATGGTTTTGTATTACGATACAGATTAATGAATAAGCTGACAATGATAAACATTCTAGCACTTGCAGATATTTGTTCTGCTCTTGGGAAAACATCCAAAAAGGTACAAGAAACAGATCATATGCCTTGGGAGTACACATCTTATATTAAAAGCCTCATTTTATCCCTCGAAATTATGAAGACATATTTTGAGGAACTTTCAACTGCAGTCTATGAAAATGAAGATCAAAAAGGGGAAATAAACATTCTTTTTGCAGCTGCATTGCAAAACTGCCTAAAAGATTGTTTTTAAATTTATCAACAGCACTGGAAATGTTTCCTTCATCAAATAGTGGTATTTCCAGTACATACCATGGCGTTCCCCTTCCTGAGAAACCAATTAGCTTAAAGAGTCTAAGATTACAACACAAAGGTAGTGAATGTGATGAGCTAAGAGGTAATTTCTTATGCCTATCAAACTATGTAAAAGCTCTAATTGAACAGTTTGGTGTATATTTCTGTGAAACTGAATCAGATGGTAAACCAACATTTTTTTCTGCCACTGACCACAGCAGTGTTTTGTTCAACTATAATTTTTTGGTTTATCCAAAAAACAATGTTAGCATAGAGGAAGCAAAACCGAACAAGGGACTCACTGAAGATAGCTTCAATGACATTTTAAATGTGTTTCCTTTTGTGGAGTCTTCCGTGGACTTAAGAAAGACTCTGGTTTGAATATCAGATATTCAATGAATGGATGTGCTATAGAGTATACACAATTGTTACTGAGGGAGATGCAGCAGATATGAAGCATTTATTTAAAATTACATTCCATGAACTGAAGGGAAAACTTCCTACATTTCTAAAGTTACTTGTTTTCGTTACTTCAATGCCAGTCTCTGAAGCTGTATGTGAGACTTGGGGGTCTGTAATTGATGTCGTTGATAAACATAGGCTGAGATCGAAAGATGGGATGGATGAAGAAGTGGGCACTAATAAGAGGGATTTTATTCAACTGAATGGGCCCCCATCTGGTTATAAAGGTACCAAAAGATTTTTAAAAGCAGCTTTATTGTCCATGTATGGTTCTGCTTATCCTTCTCATTTTAGAAACCCTACAAGAAGTGAGATAATGAAATGCTTTGTAACTTCAAAAGTTATAAGCAAAATTAATGAGAATGCATCATGCTTACCATGTTTTAAATAAAATGATAAAAAATAGCTGGTTTAATGTATTATTTATTTGATAAAATTACACGCAAAATTTGCAGACAGATTATGAAATTTTAAAAGCTTGTCGCAGACAGCTACAAAACTTTGTACTCTGATTACTATCAGAGTTTCGGCAAATTCAGTTTTTGGATTTATGTAAGGCATTTCTTATATATCTTATTTTTTACTGCTCTTTAAAGTGTTAAAATGACTACACTAATGAACTTTTCAAATGAAAAATCACATGCAACTTTTTTTTTCAATGCTTTATAAAATTTTCCCATTTCCCACAATTTAACTAGGGAAATATTTCGTCAAACTCTAATTTCATCCTCTGTGAAATATCTTCTTATAATTTGGTTTTTGTTAGCCATATTTTTGCCCAGTTTAAAAATTGAGATGTTTTGCTTAGTTGCAAGTTTATAACTTGGAAAATAGACATAAGAAATCAACGTTAAACATTTCAGATTATACAGCAAATCATGGCAGTTCATATTCCAATAGGTATAGTGTTGAAAATTTCCTTTCAGTTGTTAACTGCAGATGTGTATTCCTCCCCACTTGTAAACACTGCCTTTTCTTAGGGTTAACCATTACCCAACGGCAGAAGAAACACACACCTGTTCAACTTGTACTTGGGGCAAATACCATTATTTGGCGAAAGTGGGTGTTTGGTGAGAGTCTCCTCCTCTCCCGCTGACTGTCGCTTTTGACACTTTCCACCCCTCATGAAAAAAGAACTGCTCCCGAATGACCACTTTCTGAGGGACCTTCTCTTCAGAGGTGACCAGTAATCCAATTGCGGATACAACAGAAAAAAAAAAATCTGTGTGCTGAATTTTGACCTTCTGAACCGGCTAGCTTACTATTACAGCAACCCTTGCGACGTAGCTCGTCAAAACAGATTTTCCGAGTCGAGAGAACAAGCTGCACCACTAGGATTGGCGCGAAATCATCATGGCGAGCAACCAAGTCAATAAGGAATCTTAGCCGTTCATCACTTATACAGAAAATTCAATCATTTAATTAGTTCTATCTGTAAGTTTCGCATGAAATTAACAGGGTATATCGATTTCATTGTAAATTTCAAAAATTTAAAGTACATAAATAATGGTTTGTTAACTTTGATAAGCTTTGGATGCATTAACAATTTTAGTATATTTTACGTATAGAATTAAATTTAAAAACACCAAACAGGAATGTTGAGAAAAGTGCTGACTATTTTATGGCCTCGAATATGGTGATTATATAACTGGTTCTTTCATATATGTTCTGCTACAACTGGGCTGTAAGCTTTATAATAAATGTTTTTATTATTAAGTTCAATGGCTTAATGTGCAGCAAACGTGATCCAGCTTCACTCTTACATCATCATAGGTCAGTGATTACATCTCAGATATATCACTTGGTTTTTTTCAGTTTCAACCAATTGAATTCGAATGATGATCACTTAGATGTTTTAAGCTCATGAAATTTGAAATTATCTTCAGATAATGAATTATACATTCAGTGAATGAAAAATATTTTGAATTCTTTTATAACATTTTAAATTTCCTCTTTTTCGAGGAATACAATCTAGAAGATGTGAGCTTACCCTTAGTTATATCTAGATTATCGGTCTTATTCCAGGCCTGAGTGCATCTTGTTCATCACTTCACCATGGTTAGTGCTTTTTAAATTTTTTCAAATAAAGATTAATAATTTTTTATATCAGTTAATTTTGTACCCTTTCCAAAAATATCTTAATTTTGTTTAGTTTTATAAATTGATTTTTATACTTTGGATATATTTTAATTTTTGTTCCAAAAATTCACTGGTAATGCTTTTGTCATAATTTTTTCTTTTCTTTCTTCTATATATATATATATATATATATATATATATATATATATATATATATATATATATATATATATATAATATTATCTTGCTACGAACTTTTAAATTAAAAATATACTTTATATTTTAAATTTTTTGTATTTTTATGTGTCCATTTTAAAATATTTAAATGTTTATTTTAAAGATTCTAAGATTTTTTTTATAAAAATAAAATTCTAGTATTTTGAATACAGCAGTACCTTGATTGATCGTTGCCCAAATAATCATTTCCCCTGTATGTGTAATTTACTTCATCCAGTCTTGATGATATTTTATTGTATGTTCCTACATTTATCATTCAGTGCAATAGATCTCTTTAAAAATGGATCAATCGAGGTTCCACTGTACTTTGTTTCTCTAGAATATTTTCTACCTGCTAACCTACGACATTTTTTAAAAACTTAAATTTTGACCCTCTTTTTGAAACTTTTTGTAATCTCTTAAAATCGTAGAGCATATATTTTAATAGCATGTCAACATCGACCAGAAAGTAATAATCTACTAATCTGCTGAAAACAACATACTATGGCTGAACAGTTTTTAACAGTTTAATAGTTATACATATAGCATTAACATTTCGCCTCAACCCCCCCCCCCCCCCCCCCCCAAAAAAAAAAAAAAAAAAAATTAATAAATAAATATATAAATAATTTTTAAAAAAAATAGTGTTAATTGTAGAAATCAGATACAATGGAATCTTGATCAATCATCCCCTGAATAACCGTTTTCCAAAAACAGACCTCATAGATCATTCCTCTATCCATCGTTTTGCCGCAATATTCGTTTAGAATATCGCAGGTTTCTTACTCTTTTACTGGATCGTTTTTTTTTTTAAATAACAAAACCTAAAATATTAAATTCTGGATTGAGCTAGAATGACACTATTACTAATCAATTTTGATGTTTGTTGCATTTGACGATGAAGTCGCAACTTGTGGGTTGAAAACAATCGAATGTTTCTGTGACGCATGACTGAAGGAGATAACACAGAAGAGCTTAAAATGGTGCTGAAGATATACTGTGCCTCTTTTTTCAGAAGCTTAAGTGGCGCGTGATGCTACAAACAATTGAAAATTATCAATATTCTCATACAATAACCGAAAAGAATGCTATTAGCAAAACAGAAACAATATGGTTTACTTGTGGTGATATAATCGCGAAAAAACAAATGACGATAAGAGCCTGTGTTAATTAAAACATTAATATATACCTAGGTGTATATTTTTTATTATTATTATCATTTCGGTATTTCGGTACAAAAATTCAATTATGCAATTAGTATGCATGCCTTTATGTACTTCAGCAAATATTTTTTCGAGATATCAAACTTATAAGTATGTTGTTATTTTTTTCTACGTTCCCGCATTAAATGTTAGTTCAAGAGATCCCTTTAAAAACTATGGATAGAGGTTTCATAGTATATTATTTTCATCTTCTTAAATAAGCAGTTCTATCATACAAAACAGAAAAAATGACCTGTAAATTAAACTTACTTGTTTATTTTTCAAGCATCTAAATCAATGTTTTTTTCAGTCCGTGATCTATTCTAAAAGCTGAGAAAGTTCGTCGTCAAGAACACCACTTTTTACTTCTAATTACTAAGGTTAATGTTAATTGTTTACTAAATCAACGTGCATTCAATCAATATATTAATTTAATCAACGTACATTCATTCAACGACACGTTAACATAATCAACCAACGTGCTAATGTAATACCGTTGCCACTGATGAGAATAAATATACTCCTGTATAAGGCACTCGTAGACTGTGGGTAAGCTCCCGGCTAGCCGTAAGTAACGGCCGAATGTAAGGTAACGTTTATTTGTTTAGCTAATCCGTATTAAATTGTCCCCAAAAAACGAAATATCCGATTGCCGGTTAGCTAACACTTCCTAAGTGGTTTGTCTGGTGGTGTTTTTGTTTTGACTAAGGTTTTGACTAGTTTCTACTGTTTTGAAGTTAGTAATTAACTCTTTCTTGTATTTTTGAAAATTCTATATTCTAATTATTTAGCTGTTACGTAAAACACATAAATGAGCAAATTATCTTTCGTTACTTACACTTTAAAAAATTTCATGTTTACCGTTATGTATAATGATTTGGAAATTACAGAAGAGATATTATGGTATTAGTGATTTTATGTATAATGATTTGAGAATTCCTGTAGCTTTAACCGCTGTCACTCTTGGAATAAAATGGAGGTGTTGTGTTATATATGGTTCACACACACAAACTAAATATAGATTTTAACTATCAAACATTTCATTTCTTCTCAGTTTAGATATCCATGGAAGAACACATAAGGATTTCAGAAAATACGTTTAACTAATCATTCTTCATGTTAGAGAATGAGAACTCTATCAATCAATTGAAACCTAGAAATAAAACCACAAAACATTTGGATCTAAGATGGAAAACACCACTATTATTACCATGTTTTTATTAACTCGCTTTCTTGTTTGTTTGCTTGTTTGCTTGTGTCTTTGTCCAGTACAAATCTTGCAATCGATTTTTAACTAACTTCCCGACTAGCTATACATTTGGAACTTTTAGAATAGTTCAGAACACGATGACAATGCATTCTTTTGATACTTTTATCCATCTTTAAGCAGAATTGAACTCATTTTCAGTTAATTTTGTTTTGTAGATTGGTGCAGCCATCTATCAGCCGGGACGGGAACGAAAAGTTAAACACAAGTTAACTTCCAATTCCCGAGCTAAACGATTTATTACGCATTTGATACCTCTTTATTACGCATTTGATCATTTTCTTTCAAGTTGGTGGGATAATTCATCAAAAAAATTTTTTAAACGTATTTATTAATACATAGAATTGTCAAGTTTATATGATTCAACAGAAAATTTAAAAACATGGTATATAAAAAGTTCTTTTTATCTTGTAATTATTAAAATTTAAATTCCTCTTCCCAGACAATTTATAAGCTTTAAGAAAATTCTTAAATATTTGTGAAACTATTTTTTTAGACCTAGTATGGTATACCCTCCATTTGGCGATTTTTTTTTTTTTTTTTTTTTGGTCGCCAAGCAGATCACGTGTTTTTGGAACGGGAAATTCCGGAAATTCCCAAAAATACGCATGTTTTTAAACTCTACAGCCACAGAAAAAGCAGAAAAAACACATAAATACAAAAAATAAAAGCTGAAAAATGATGAGAAATTTGTTAGGGGGGCTGCCCCCCCCCCAACCCCTCCCCCCCGCTAAAAAGTCAGTATAATGCAAATAATAATAATTCATTTAAATGAACATAAAATACATCTTGGTTAAATATATATTTCTTGATTAAACATAAATTAGAGCACAAATAGAATAGATAAAATACGTGTTGGCAACAGAATTTTAGAAAAGTATCTACACCGAAATTTTGTACTCCTTCCAAATTAATCCCCGAAACGATTTCAATAAATTTCTTAAAACAATCTACATTTGCCGCTAAACATGATTTCCGAAGCATGTACATCGCTAGGTAGAATTTAAAATCTGCCTTACGATTGTACGTAGGCAAAGATGCTTTTACATGCCTCCACGTACTTTCAATTGTATTCGTGACACCCAGTATCGGGGTCAACGAATGTAAGCTTATGGTTTATTTTAAGGTGATCAAATCCCTCCTGCTTGAGACAGTCGTAACTCTTCCAGCAGTCGGCATACACTGAAGTCCCTGGCAATATCCAATCTTTTATAATTCCCAATAAAGTCTCTTGAGTCCTATCATGCACAGCAACTAAAAAAACCCTTCCTTAACTCCTCTCAACCCCTCCAAACACCCAATGGCCCTAAACCCAATGTCCCTTATGATACTTGCGTTTCCCAAATTTCGACTCATCAATTTTGACGACCGTACCTCCCCCCCCCCTACTTTCTCGGAAGACAATTCAATATAATCCAAATCAGTCTCATTAATAAATTGTCTCCAATCAGCCAAAGTAGTCTTTGCAAAAGAATATGCCTCCATAATACGCCCAGTTTTTGTACCCCTCAAAATCTCATAAGTAATACATAAAACCTCAAATAACTTTAATTTAGAATTAGAAAACCACGAAGCATGCCAAATTGATTTCACAGTGTTACATTGCTCCCCCCCCCAATAATTTTCCTACAAACAAATGTAAAACCATCAGAATAAGAACTTTTAACTTTAATCGACCCACATTTTTTGCAATTCGCGCTCTTTAACAACCCAACCTCCGTCAAAAAATTAAATAGCACCTGTGCATCCTGAGACAAATGAAATGAAAAAATGTTTTTAACTATCCCCGGTTTTCCTACTGTTGGTCTCCCTCCTGAAAAATTATACTCGGGGCAATCCTAAGCTGAATACAGGCAAGACGCTAGAGCAGTATGATTCCGCCATTGCGATATAGTTCGCACTTTTTCCTATTAACAGAGTTGATAAGAGGTACATTCCAGACATAAATCATTAAAAAAATGATTTAACTGATAAAGCGTATACATATTTGAGCAACAAAAATGTGGTGTTTCATGTATTTAGTAAATAATGCGCAATACAGCATGCGAGAGAGAATGTAACGTCATAGAATAATCTGACCATTCACAAGGCTTCGTTTCCTTGGCGGGAGCATCTGGTGTTCAATGTGGATGTGGAATTTTGGTAACCCCAGGTTTCCTCCGAAGAGAAGATCCCTCAGAAAGTGTTAACCCGGGGGTAGCTGTTTTTTTCTCCATCAAAATATTCACCAAGTTAAATATCCGTGAGCGCCATGAGTTAGGGCCTGTTCACATAGCAGTCCGTTAGCGTAAGCGTAAAAGTACTGAAATATACACTCATGGACAAAAAAATTAGCGCACCAAGAAATAATTGCGGGATCGTAACGAAACTTGCAATGAAGGTACATGTCGGGGAGATATGCAAATGATTAGAAATGCAGCGTGATTGCGCATTACGTATAGCCGATAGAGGGCGTTGAACATCGTACTCTGTGGAGTATAAAACAGGTAACCAAAGCTTGTTTGAGTGTGCTGAATCATTTACAAAGGAAGAGCTGAGATAGACATGCCATTACACCGTGTTCGAAGACAATATAAGCAGTTATCGCAGTTTGAGAGGGGGAGAATCGTCGGGATGATGGAAGCTGGGTTGTCAGCTAGGCGAGTAGCTCGTCAATTAGGCCGATCTGATTGTGTTGTGAGGAGGTGTTGGGACCAGTGGACCCGAGAGATGTCATGTACACGAAGACCAGGCTCAGGACACCCTCGACAGACCAGTCGTCGAGAAGACCGCCACATCGTAAGAAATGCACGCGTACAGCCAAATGCTTCATCGGCCGCCATCCCGGCACAGGTAGCACCTTCACTAGGGGCCTCTGTGTCTTCTCGAACCATACGAAGGCGCCTGGCTGAAGAACAGTTGGTATCGCGGCGCCCATTACGTGTGCTGCCCTTGACGCCCACCCATCGACCCCTCCGTTTGGAGTTTTGCCGCGCACGAGGAAACTGGACTGCAGCGGAATGGAACCAGGTCGTCTTTAGCGACGAATCCAGATTCAATCTCGGCAGTGATGACAATCGTGTTCGTATGTGGAGAGCCCGTGGTGAAGGCTTCAATCCTGCCTTTGCTGTACAGCGACACATCGCTCCCACAGCTGGTGTGATGGTATGGGGTGCCATTGCCTACAATACTTGGTCACCCCTAGTATTGTTCCGTGGCACCATGACAGACCAGCGGTATGTTCATGAAATCCTGCAACCACATGTGTTGCCACTCATGCAACGGCTCCCAGGAGCCATTTTCAACAAGACAATGCTCGGCCTCATACGGCAAGGGTGTCACAAGACTGTCTCCGCACTGTTACTACCCTTCCTTGGCCTGCCCGATCCCTAGAGTTGTCTCCAATCGAGCATATCTGGGATCATTTGGGACGACGAGTTGGGCATCCCACGAATTTGAACGAACTAGAGGCAAGGTTACAGCAAATATGGAACGAAATGTCTCAAGACATCATACAGAACTTGTATGACTCAATGCCCGATCGTATCGCATCGTGCATTCGCGCTAGAGGGGGTCCAACGGAGTATTAACTCCTCCGTTCTTTTGCCTTTTTCTCTGAAATAAATTATCCTTTTTCTTTGATTTTCTTATCATTTACTTATATCAAAGTAGTCATTACGTATGTAAAATTTCGTTTCATTTTGACGACTCCTTCTTGGTGCGCTAATTTTTTTGTCCATGAGTGTATTTAACCAAAGACAAACCTCAAAACGATTAGCAGTGAAATTGTTAAGTCTATGATTGGACATTGACATAGACATAAAAGACTGTAGAGGCACCAGGGAGCAAGAGCTTCTTATTCTCAGTATCAATGTTAGTATGTGGCATAAGATTACCGTTCTCAAGGTTACAAATAGTGTTGACGATGATTAAGGGAGGAAAAATAAATTAATTAGTTAATAAATAAACAAATTCACTAGAACGAGTATGAGTAACCAATGTGGCATGGCTAACTTAAATGATAATGGAGAATTTTAACAAAGGGTGAAACAAGAAACTATAAAATAATTTTCAAAACTAGAAGACGAGAAATTTAGAATAAGATTAGGATAAAACAAGTCAGTGGAAGAGGGCAAAAGGGCGGTAGGTCCGAAGTTCGTAGGGCGCGAGTAGTGAAATCAAAGAGGAAAGCAAGCAGGATTGGAATTCTGGGAATAGGCTATCAATCCCCTTTTCCAGCAAACAGCTGGTCCGTGGGGGAATCGCATGGTAGAAAGAGGAACGAACGAAAAAGGATGACAGGTCAGAAACCAGAAGTAGCCGGGCTACTGTAATTTTGAATTTTGAAAAGGAGAAAAGGGAATTAACGAACAGGAACAAGGCCGAGGTTCATAACCAAAGTGGCCTTCGAGCGCCTAAAGCACTCCCTAGGATCATAATCAGGCAGGTTAGAAAGTTCTTCGTTACTGATTGAGTATATCCTATTGTAAAAGTTCGTAGCTAGCTCTTTAATATGATGCCGAATAGGTTCGATAGCCAGATCCCTATGAATAAGGACGTTACGTTATGTACCATGGCCCCTTCCTGATACAGCGGAGAGTCTTGTTTTGCATAGTTTGCAGTCTCTGGATATGAGTGCCCTATGACTGGTTTATTTCCGTCTCAGCGCCAATTTTCCTCTTACTCTTACGCTAACAGACTTTTATGTGAACAGGCCCTTAAAGATTCTGCTGGGGCGCTGAGAAAAGAGAATCTGTTTACACTGATTAAAAAACAACCGCCGTTAGCCAATCAGATACGCTTTACGCTTTTGTAACAAAATCAATATGAACAGGTCCTCTTCTCACCACCAACGGAATCTTTAACGAATGACATTAACGGATTCTATGTGAGCAGGCCCTTAGATATTCTTAAATATTATTTACACACTTAGAACGAAAAATTATTTTTTCTAGAAGCATACAAGAAACTTGCTTAAAAAATATTCTTAGTGGATAAATATGGTATGTTATTACACGTCCGTCCCGAACGTCATCTAAACATTCGGCAGTTTAAAAGTTTAGACTAATGCTGTCCGTTCACCATTAGAAAAATCATTTGACTCACGATTTGTGAATTTATAAGAAATTTTTCCCGGAGCCGTAACGTCGTGGCAATCCTTGTATTCTTGGCAGAGTATTGGCGAACATGTTTGTTGTGGCAACCGTGTTGGCGTGGCTATTTTTTGCCAGTATATCGCCATTGTATGTGTTGTGTGCATTCGTAGAAAATTGATGGCGTCACTGCGGGTTTGGGATTTTTAAGTACTTTGTTGAACTATTACATTGAGCATTAATAAAAATCGAATAATTTAAATTCGTAAACTCAGGATTCATAGTGAGAGTAGAATTGTATTTCGTAATGTTTTATTGACAATCTAACAGTAACAGACGGCTGTGTAAAGAAAGAATGTCTTTGCTATTCATTGTCTTGACTATGGATTTTGAGATACTGCGCTACTGTTCTACATATTCTACAAGTAAGTAATAAAATTATATATTTTAATGTTATCTATAGTTCAAAAATTGGGGAGGAGGTTAGCATCACATTATTAACTGAGAAAACAAAGCTCTTATTTGCCTTAGTTTCTTCTGGTACATACGAGTTATTGGACACATACAATTATAGAATGTATGATTTTATTACATATATTGGGTGATTTTTTAACTGTAAATTTTTGCTTAATACCAGAGTAGATTTTAGAGACCAGAGTAGAGACTAGCTGAATATTCGTGTTTCGCTAAGGAGTGTATACAACGGTCAATGTATGCAATTAATTTGTATGCTTAATATCCATAAAACATACTAATTTGAATTAAATTCTTTAAAAACTTCCATCTCAATTAGTCTAGTGGTAAAATTTTATCTTTTACCGTATTTTAATATTTTTTTGCCAATTTATTTCGTTGTTATGCACGTGAAGCAAAATTAATTTAAAGTATCACAAGAAGAAAAGAAACCACGTGATCAGCATTTAATAAATTAAATTTTAAAAAATTAATCTTTAAAATTTCTCCAAAAATCAGAAAATGGAGGTAAAGATTCGAAAAAGGTTTCATTTTAAAGCTATTTTTACGACCTTTCTCATAGTTTAAATTTTATGACCCTCGGATTATTATTTTAAATGCAAACTTAAAAAAAAGTTACAAAAACAGCCTAAAAATTTAATTTAAAAAAATCTAAGAAGAATTTTTCAAAAATCTTTCCTAGTGCACCCCTACATTATAAGAAGAATCGCCATGCAAAATTTCAACCCTTTAGGTCCAGTGGTTTGGTCTGTGCGTTAACTGTCAGTCAGTCAGTCAGTTACGGAACTGTTATCTATACTTATATATAAAGAGAGAGCGATTTTGTATGTGGAGGGTAATCTCCAGAACCACTGCACCTATTTGAAAAATTTCTTCACTGTTTGAAAGGTACATTATTCCAGATGGTCATAGGCTATATATTATGTATATCTGATGAGTAGAAATACAGTTAGGGGGCTTAATCCTAACAATCTCCATTGTTACCGCTACTATCTTCTACCGCTTTTTGTGCCGAAGATTTCAACGATCCTTAGCGTGGTGCTATCGGGGTGGGCTTCTGTTCTGACGGTAGCAGTTCGAACCTAGCCGTTCTCCGGCACGCCTTTTTCTTTTAAAAAATTAATTTTAATTATTAACTTGCGTAACATTAATTTAAGGTATTATTTAGGTTATTATTAAGGTAAAAAAAGATTTACAATTTATTGGCTATCAACTGGAAATTTATTGGTATAATATTTTGTTCAACCCGGACAAAGTCGGGACTTGCCGCTAGTATATATATATATAGATAACTCACTGGTTTAACACTATAGATAATTCTTTTTCTACCCTTTGGGGTGATCAGTTTCTGTGGTTATTTTGAAAACCACATCAATTCTATTCCTTCGATGAATACAGGGTGGTCATAAAAAACTTTGCCGATATATGGACCTCTAGAGGCGCTCCCGGTTACGGTTCTAGGTACAGAAACTCGAAATTTTCGAATGGCAGCGCCCACTTTTTCCCGTCGCAAAATGCTCAGCGCATGCGAAAACCCTAAAGATCGTTGGAACGGTATGTGTATCACAAAAAATGGATGCGTTATGCACACACAAAAAACAGCTCTGCGAACGGCCAACAAACACACGATCGGGGCGCACGGAGGAAATTTGCATATGAAAGAGGCAAGACACCTATCACTGATGACAACACAGATTGGACAAACGAAAACTTTTATTTGGATTACACTTTTTCCACATGGGTGCCATCATAGGGCGTTCGCAGAGCTGTTTTGCCTGTGAGCGCCGCTTGGTTGCCATTCACAGAATCTCGAGCTCATACCTCTGAATAACTATATCTGAAATCTCATCTCGATCGGTTGAACGGAACAGCCGATAGAGGTCCAGGAAATAGATTTCTCTGGCGTCTATTTATGTATCTAATATATTTAAAATGTAGAATTTTATATTTCCAATATTGCATTATAAATATTTACTTTCAAATCCTATATGTGTAATTTAAAGTATACCCTTTATACTTAATGTAAACCCTTTGTAGTGTTCCCGCTCCAATCAGCGAGAGGCGAACCACGTGACATCAGTTCTTTCTCTCTCCACTTGGGAGATGCGCGCCGTCACGTGACAGTCGAGGAGGAACATCTCGCTGGTTGGAAGTACTGTACCGAGTGACGTTCAGAGTATGTTCCTTGTGTTGTCTTATATTTAAAAAGCCTTCTGATGAGTCTATATTGGAGCCGTGGATTCTCTAGAGTGGGGGTCTGCAACCTTTTTTACTAGCAGGGCATATTTCAGAAATGCGAGTTCGGCGGTATCGCAGGATGAAGAGGAAGGGAGGGTTAATATTTAAACATGAAAATATTAATGCGACGTAAATTTTTAATACATAAATTCAAATTTCAATTTAAACAAAACAATCTTAAAATTGATAATTTTTGCGATATTTGACATTGCAAATCTGCGGCCAACTCTTTGTAATGTGGCACTCCACTTCTCAGGCATTTATCCAAACGAATGTCAGTGAGGCCTGATCGGTACTTTGATTCTAACTATTTCATATTGGAAAAAAAAGATTCACAAGCATATGTTCAATATTCACAAGCAGTGCATAAGCGCAATATTCACAAGCAGTGTGATTCACGCGCAAAGAGAGTTCAATTTCAGAGCAAGAAAAAGATGCTGACGCACAGCGAGGGGAGAGCAACGCTGTCGAGAGAGCAAGCTGCTCAGTTTTTGATTTTTACGGTTTTACGATTTTTAACTTTTTTTTTTTTACTAAAATTATTCATTACAACTACGAGTGTTTGTTGCTCAAATATCTAAAATTAAGATATTTCAACGGCGGGCTCTTTAAAATTGTTTCTCAGGCACCGCGTTGCCGACACCTGCATATTATGAGAATCCCAATATGGTGAATCGACAATATTGAGGTTCAACGTGCCTCTAGAGAATTAGACACGGCTCCAATAGAGATTCATCAGAAGGCTTTTTAAATATATATTTATTAGGACAACACAATGAACATACTTTGAATGTCACTGGGCATAGCACTTCTTACCAGCGAGATGTTTTCTCCTCGACTATCACGTGACGGAGCGCATCTCCCTAGTGACTGGGTAAAGAACTGATGTCTAGTGGCTCACCTCTCGACAAGCGTCTACAGACAGCAATCCATGAAGCAATCTAAATCCAGCATCAGTTTCGTTTTGCTCCTGCTGCCATCTGTTGGCTTATATGGGAATCTTTTTATTTTATGATTTTATTACATGAGAATTGTTACGAGAACCTGGCAAAAGGAATTTTTTTGTCTGTGAACCACTCTACAATACGCTCCATTTTGTCCTTGTATATCTTAGCGGTTACAATACGTTCCATTTTGTCTTTCTATACTTTAGTGAATCTAAGTAAAAATGTCTGTTCCTGAAGATGCCGAATCTTTAAAATCTATTCCTCCTGTTGAGTCATCGCCAGGAAAATTCATCTGCGCGTTGTGTAATAATATCTACGGAAGTTATAAGGCCTTAAGGCAGCATGTGAAGAAAAACATTCTGACAAGGTTAGTGATTTTCCTAGCACAAGAGATGGAAAAGATTATGCATATAAATGTCATCTTTGTAATTACAAGGTCAGTGATATGTATAATTTAAGGTGTCATTTAAAAAAAATCATAATGTGAATGATCAAACAAATGCATATTCCTGGAAATGTCCTCTGGGCAGCTATGAGTCTATGAAGAATGACTTGCGTGTACATTTTGCAAATGTACACGACATCAAAGTTGAATATATTGATTTGGAGTTTAAAAATTTTGAACAATTTGAAACGTGGAAAGAAAGAACTGAAAAAGAATAAATGTGTCAATACATTAAGGATCGTGGAGCATGCTCATCTGCTTCGAGTAAAAAATATTATTTTACGTGCCATCGATCAGGATACTACATTTCTAAAGGAGAAGGAATGCGACACTTAAAGACACAAGGGAGTAACAAAATTAATGGTTACTGCCCTGCAGAAATAAAAGTTACAGTAACTGATACTGGAACTTGTAGTGTTAAGTTCTGTAATGTGCACGTTGGCCATACTAAGGATATTGGACATCTCACTCTCACAGAGAGTAAGCGACAATGTCTGGCTTTAAAAATAGCATCATATTCTGCTCAAAATGATTTATCTGTAGATGAAGGAAGTACATCTCATGAAGCAAATATTTTAATAGCAGAACTCAGCAAAAAAAAAAAATGAAAGGTCTTCTAGTCTAAGCCTATTAGAAAAAAAGAGCAACTGAAAAAAAAAATAGCATTAGATTTAATTATGAATTCAAAAGGAATTATAAGTTAAATTTTAGCTCTACGATATTTAGAGCAATGAACTGTTAATTAGTCAAATTATGTTTTTTAAAGATTTTATTATCTTCACGGGTAATATAATGCTGCCTTTGCTTCAACTGTGACTTCTTTCTGTGTCAACAGAATGAGCATTTTGTGTACCACATTAGTTTTAGGGTGGACTTGGTGTATCTCTACAAGGATTGAACAATTCTTTTGTAATTGAAAATGTTTTCCCTTGAAAAGTTTTATTAATTATGAAAATGACAATGTCTGTAACCTCTAGAATATATGTAATGATTATATAAAATGAATGTATAAATAGACGGAGCGGCGTACCGCAACTCACTCCCCCCGCCGCCTCCCCCCCAAAAAAAAATTTAAAATTTTACTGTTTTATTTTTTAAAAAGTAAGTATTTTTATTATCTATCATTTCCTCATATATTATAAATTTAATAAAAGCTAATAAAATATCTTTTTTCTGTTATTATATTATTGGAAATATGTTTTAAAAGATATTTAGTTAACTGAAAATATACCTATGCCCAGTGCTTTTTTTCTAAAAAAATAGGTGGGTATACTGTGTTTTCTCAAATAAAGGTATGTATTTTTAGTACTGTTTTCACACGTCACGTCACAGGGGAACAAAAAACTCGCAGTAAAAAAATTATTTTTGTTATATGAGGCGTTGAAAGGCAAAGTGGTGTAAGTCACATTTTCAACTTTTTTCATTTGAGGGCAAATATGTAATCTCCATGTTCAATTTATAGTGGAATTGTAAATAGTTATTATTTGCAGTATTGTAATAATTATTATGAATTATAATTTGTTCAATTTAGGGTAGAATTTTTGGTAGTTTTTGCAGTTAAACTCTTTTGACTTACACCACTTGACTTACTGACTTACACCACTTTGCCTTTCACCGCCTCATATATTAACAACTAATTCATAAGTTTATTTAAATTTTAGAAAAAAAAGCCCTGACTAAGCCTAATAATTTTTGTACAAAATGGTGTTCATAAGTATTTCATCATTCCTTCATAATTTTAGCATGTGAAAGAATGATTTAAATTGTGTGGGAATGATCTGATTCCATTTATATATGTACCAAACAATAATTAAGAATAATCTAATGCAATAAAGTGCATATTAAAAACTCATATAATTTTTAATTTGAGTAAGTAAGGTTAATCCATTTTAACTTATTATTTTATTGGGAGAAGTTAAAAATAAGCATCAAATCTTCTAAATTTTAATGCTTTATCTTTATTTTTTTCAATTAAATAGTGTAAAATGGTCAATTATTTATTGAAAGTATGACAGTGATAATTGTTTTTCCTTGGCTTTTAAGAATAATGAAACTACTATGGGGAAACTATATAAGGAAGAATTTAGGCTGAAAAAAAAGAGTAAGATAGACTAAGGTGAGAGAAAAATAAATCAGATTCAGTGTTGCTTGTAAAATTAAAAAAAGGAGAGACTAAAATATAAAAAAAAACCCTGAAAAACAGCAAGTCAAACCAGTAAATAATATGACGCCATGTGAATTATCTCTCTATTCTAAAAAAAAGTAACTGCCGCTGCCGCAGCCGCCGCCGCTGTCAAAAGCTTGTCACGCTATCTCCTCCGTAACCGCTGGGGGTATGGGGTCGAGACCGATACCAATCGATGCAGAACAATGTGGGGAAGAAAGTAAGACATGTCTCATATTCGTCGGACTTTAAGTTTTTTTTTAATTTTATGTTTTGTGGGAAAATATTGACTTTTTCATGTTCAGATTACGATAACTCGCCAAAAAAGGATCGTAGAATTTTTTTTTTTTACAATCTAAGACTACAGACATTTCTCCTTCAAACAAGACCTCATTTGTTTAAAAATAATTTAAAACAGACTGATATTTTTATTAAAATTGAAAACCCACTTTTTGGAAAAATTTATGCGTTTCGAGATATATAAATTCGATGCTCTCAGACTTATTATGTTACAAAGAAAATATTTATATCAACTGGAAGATGAAACCTTTCTCATTCATATAAACTTCATTTCAAGTCTCTATCTTAAAATTTCGATTTTTAATTGAATTTTAAAGAAATACTTCAAAGAAATCTTCTCATTCGCTTCCTTTGCAGAAGGACATGAAAGAAGTTCCGATTTTTCACCCATAGACGGGCTTCATCCATTTCGCCGGGAGAGGGGGGGAAGCTTCAACTGTAAACAAATGAATGACTCAATCGCTGTAAACAACTATTGAGTCATTCATTCACTTGATTCACCAGAGGAGCGAGCGTAGAGAGCCTAGGGGCAAAGCCCCTAGTATAAAAAAAAACTGAGGAAAAACGTTCCACAAATTATTGACAGAAGAAAAGCAGTGAACAGGAAATATCAGAGACGGAAGATGTGCAACAGCAACATGTAGCAAGAATTCAAAAAGTATTCCTATGTTTATTAAGAAAATACGTCATTTGTAAAGATAATATAGTAACATTTAACAGTTTCAAAACAGAAAAAAGACGTGAAATACAAAAAGTGGATCTTGGAGAAAACTAATTCTTCCAAAGGTGTTAAAAAACTCGCGACAAAATCTGTAAATAAGGAGATACAAACAGCATTAAATTTAGTTACTGTTATGTCTGTTATATTTGAAGTTGACTTTAAATAAAGACATCATTCTAGAATGATACGCTACTAATTTAATAGCCGAACACATCACAACAAGAAGTGGCTGTTGCCATACATACAATGGAAATACAACAATTCTCCCACGCTTAAAATGGAACTATACATGAAATGAAAGTTCAGTTCGTGATATAGTCCTGTAAATAGGCTGGCTTGTTACATGATCGTAATGATCGCCGGGATCCAAGCTGAGCTTGTGTATCTTGGATACTACAAGGTTGAGAATGAGTTTGTACATCTGGATTTTCGATATCTAGTTGCTGTAAATTAGTTCCGGAGTCAGGTACTGTTATCCACAGAGGTTGTGCAGGCACTTGTACGTTATCTGGCAATTGGTCTTTATCAGATTTAGTATCGGAAGTAAAAGATACAGATTTCTTTGGAATTTCAGTTTTTCTCAACTGATCAATGTGTCGTTTGAATGTATGTCCATCATCTAAATTTACTTCGTAATGTAACTTGCCAAATTTTTGAGTGATGGTACCCAATTTCCATACATACTTATTTCTAATGTGGCATCGAACTTGTACTCTGTCTCCCACGCTTAATTGTCTGGCTTTAACTGCGTACTCATCATTTTGTGTACGTTTCATTGGTCGAACAGCATCAAGTTGAATGCGGATATTACGTTGTAAATACATTTCAGCTGGGGTTTTATTATTAGATAAAGGTGTTGCTCGATATCGAAATAAAATTTCTCGTACTTTGGCATACATTGACAGTTGATCATCAGCTATTGCTTTTAGACGATTTTTCAGTGTTTGTACATTTCTCTCGGCTAATCCATTTGTAGCTGGGTGTCCCGGTGCTATGTGTTTCTGAAAAATCCCATTCTTAGCACAGTATGATTTAAACTGATCACTCACAAAAATTGTTGCATTATCTGATACCATAACGTATGGATAGCCATGCACAGCAAAGATATCAGCAAGCATTTCTATAGTAGAAGCAGTGGTTGGAACATTGCGACTTACTTTGATCTCTGCCCATCTTGATTTTGCATCAACAACTATTAAAAAGAAACAATCCTGGAAGGGTCCTGCATAGTCAATATGTATACGATCCCAATTTTCTTTAGGTTCATCCCAGGGGTGAATTTGAACTTTTGAAGGATTGGTTTTGATTTCCGCACATGGTTCACATGTTCTTGAGATACGTGCAATATCTTTGTCAATTCCCTTCCAATAGATATACCGGCGAGCTAGTTGTTTCATTTTTGTTATGCCAATGTGAGTTCGATGCAGTTCATCTAAAGCAGCTTTCTGGAGTATTTTTTGTATTAAAACCCTCTGTCCTTTGAAGAGGATTCCATTTTCCATGGTATATTCACAGCTAAGTTCAGGACTACTTTGAATTTCTTGCTTTATTTTTGACAAATGCTCATCAGAATCTGTTGCTGTTCGAATTGTGTCAGCATTTAACATGTCTGTTGATATTTCATTAATTGATACCATGCACACAAGATTTATTTCATTGTTAACTGCCATATCATTAGATGATTCTTTTTGAATTATTGGAGCTCTGGAAAGACAGTCTGCGTCTATGTTTTCAATACCCTTCTTGAAAACAACTTCATAGTCAAATCCTGATAAAAATGTGGCATATCGAAGTAAACGACCTGAAGTCATTGAAGGTAATTTTGTGCTTGGATGAAAAATTCTTGTCAAAGGTCGATTGTCAGTTATCAATTTAAAGTGTCTTCCAAAAAGATAGTTGAAAAAATGATTTACAGAAAATATAATTGCAAGAACTTCACGATCAAGCTGTGAGTAATTTTGTTCTGCTGTAGTTAGCGATCTTGAAGCAAATGCAATTGGTCTCTCTTGTCCATCAACGATGTGTGCAAGAACACCTGCAACACCTACTGGACTTGCGTCGGACGTAAGTATTATTGGTAATGCTGGATTATATGGGGTAAGAGTTTTATCACTTCCTATTTCGATTTTCAATTTTATGAAAGCAGCTTCACATGCAGCTGTCCATCGGAAACCCGAGTCCTTTCGAAGGAGCTGTCGAAGAGGATAGGTAGTCGATGAATTATTGGGCAGGAAACGAGAATAATATGTAACCATTCCTAGGAATCTGCGTAATTCTTCCACGTTTGAAGGTCGGGGCATCTCCATTATAGCCTTGACTTTCTGTGGGCTTTTAGAGATCTTGTTGAATTCTACAACATGTCCTAAATATTCGATTTTCTCTTGAAAGAATGAGCATTTATTCCGATTCAAGTGAAGATCGTATTTCTTTAATCTTTGTAGGCATTGATCAAGATTCTTTTGACATTCAGCTTTTGTTGTCCCGTGCACAATGATATCGTCAAAATAGGACATAGTTTTGGGCAAGCCTTGGAGAATCTGGTCAATGACGCGGTTAAATTCGCTTGGAGCAGTCTTAATTCCAAATGATAGTCTATTCATACGATAGGTTCCACGATGAGTTGACAAAGTTTGAATTATACTACTTTCTTCATCTACTTGAACATGAAGATAAGCTTTGTATAAATCAAGGCAGCAGAAATATTTTGAATTTTTCAAACTGTTGAGGATATCATCAATTCGTCTGATAGGATAGTTTGCATTGACAAGACGTTCATTAACACCAGTTTTGAAATCAACACAGAGTCGAACGTTACCATCTGGTTTTGGAATTATCACCAGAGGTGATCCCCAATCACTTGTAGCTATTTTTGAAATAATTCCTTCCGATTCCAATGTATCCAATTCTTTATTAACTTTATCTCGAAGGGCGTATGGTACATCTCTTTCTTTGTGAAATACTGGCCTACTTTTTTCGCGAAGTTGTAATGACACTTTGAGTCCTGGAATACATCCTACTTTTTGCACAAAAATTTCGGGATAACTAGAAATAATATCATCATTGTTACTTATAGACTGCACTTGCAAGTCACTCGATTTTTTTTTCTTTTTAGAATCAATTTCTTGAAGGTTGATTTCAAGATGTCGTATCCAAGTACGACCAAGTAATGTATCGTACTCTTCCGGAACTATATACAATTCTTCACAGGA
The DNA here is from genome assembly GCA_907164885.2 of Dolomedes plantarius. Taxonomy (NCBI): domain Eukaryota; kingdom Metazoa; phylum Arthropoda; class Arachnida; order Araneae; family Dolomedidae; genus Dolomedes; species Dolomedes plantarius. Next base: position 88,108,607 of record OU015498.1, read on the forward strand.
TGTTTTTCCATTGTATGACACATTTACTATAACCTTTCCATCTGGTATAAATATATTACCTGTGTATGATCGGAAAGCAACACTGGAATTTTGAAGATCAGTTGAAATGTTAAGTTTGTAGAATTTATAACGTGGCATGAAAGTGAACCCTGCACCTGAGTCCACTTCAAATTGTTCTTCATGGCCTTCAATGTTCACATGAACAAAATATTTTTCAGCATCTTGTAAACCTTCTTTCCAATATTGGAAAATATCGATTACCTGGTTGACACCATAACGATAAAGTGATTCTTCATCATCAATATAGTTTGTAGAATTTGGATTTGTGGTGCCACTATTTCTTTTTTCTTCAAGTAATGTCCGAATGCATACCTTCCGGATATGTCCCGATTTTTTACATGCACTGCAATGGAGTCGGTTGTAATCAGATTTGCAATTCCTTGCTGTATGATTATCTCGGCCGCAACGGAGACAAAGATTCTTAATTCCAAGTCCTTCATAATCGATTCTGAATTGTAAGTTTGAACGGGTGACTTTGGATTTGGTTTGCAAACTTGGGACTTCGATATCTCGAAACTTGGTTTACATTTTCATTAAAATCAGTTTTAGAAGCTGAATTAATCGAAAGTTCTCGACTATCAATTTTTGATGCTTCTAAGGCTATTGCTTTTTTGGCTATTTCATCAAATGTAAGGATTACAGACTGTAAAATCTGCTCTCGAATTGAGTTATCTCGAATGCCACGTACAAATTGTGCTCGTAAAAAGATATCCGTTATTGACGTTTTACATTAGCAAGGGGAAATAAATTCACAATATATAATATCTCGTCGAAGTGTTGCTATATAATCAGCAATTGCCTGATTTTCAGTTTGATATATTGATAAAAATTTATGTTGGGACACAAGAATATTCTTCTTCGGACAAAGGTGAGTTTCGAACGTATTCATTAGTTCATCATATGTCAATTCAGCTGGAGTCTTTGGCGATACTAATGCAGCTAACATATTATAATTTGATGCGCCAATTGAATTAAGAAGTATCTGAGCACACAATTCTTTGTTTGAGATTATTTTCTTCGTGTTAAGAAAATTTTCAAAACGTTGTCGATAAAATTTGAATGATTCCGTTTTAGAATCGAAACATTCGAATGTCTGAGGGAAAACAAAATGTACTGATTGTTCATTAGCATTTGACGATTGTGGAACGCTTGCTGCTTGCATTGGTAATAGTTTCTCAAGAAATTGTTTTTGCTGAGTTTGAAAAACAGCCATAAATTGTTGAAATTGATCAGCGTTCATATTGAGAACAAGTTAGAAATCGAGGTTTGAAACCTAGGCCTAACGCATGTACAGTACTTGAATAATAATAGTAGTAAAATATATGCAGGAAATAAATGTTCAATTTAAATATAAAGTGCATTTAAAAAGGTTTTTACCTTGTCGCCAACTGTTATGTCTGTTATATTTGAAGTTGACTTTAAATAAAGACACCATTCTAGAATGATACGCTACTAATTTAATAGCCGAACACATCACAACAAGAAGTGGCTGTTGCCATACATACAATGGAAATACAACAGTTACTAAATTGAAAGAGAATATAAACTGTTATTTGGTTCATCTTGGCAACATTAAACATCAATATACAGGCATAGCAGATTTAAAGAAGAATCTACAACCTAATGCAGTACTAATAATACATACAGACTTCAGTGAAAATTACTGTTGTAAGTATAGTGAAGAAATCCAATCAGTAAACTTTGATGGAGTTCTCAAACAAATTTCATTGCACAAAGATGTGCAACGAAACTGTGTTCTTTACCAGACACAAAAGGATTCGTTAACATTGATTCCTTTTTCCACGGCAAGCAAATGACTCAAACATGACACATCGGCCACCTGGGCTCATCTACAAACCATTTCAAAATATTTTTTTCAAGAACCAGCATTCAATTTATACTGTTCATGTCTTAGGTAATGGACCCTGTACACAATACAGAAACAAAATGTTTCATTTGTTAAGGTAACACATCCCAGCATCCAAAACGTGACATGGAATTGTACAGAGGCAGGCCATGGGGAAGGTGCATTTGACAGTATAGGAGAAACTTTTAAAGCGTACAACAGATAGAATTAATTATAGCTGAAAATAAAGAAGTCAACACATTTGAAACTTTAATCAAAATTTCAAGCTCATCAAATTACATTTAATTCAAGCTTATCAAATACATTTATTTTCTAATTCACAAATTAAAATTTTAAAAATTAAAATTATTGGGGATATTTGAAGAAAGTAAATTTAAAATTCAGTAATATACTTATTTCAACTTATTCATTCATTTATTTTGTTAAAATCCCTTTAAATCCTGTGTTATATATGTAGTTCAGATTTTAAAACATACTAAATTACGTAGAAGTAGAAAGAATGACGTATTTTCTTAATAAACATAGGAATACTATTTGAATATTTGAAGAAAGTAAATTTAAAACGTAAAATTAAAGTAAATTTAAAAATTATTGGGGACATTTGAAGAAAGTAAATTTAAAATTCAATAATATACTTATTTCAATTTATTCATTTATTTATTTTCTTAAAATCCCTTTAAATCCTGTGTTATATATGTAATTCAGATTTTAAAACATACTAAATTACGTAGAAATAGAAAAAAAACTTATAATAAAAAGATTCCCATATAAGCCAACAGATGGCAGCAGGAGCAAAACGAAACTGATGATGGATTTAGATTGCTGTCTGTAGACGCTTGTCATTTTAATGAGCCGTTACGCCAAACATTTCTCGTGCTCGTAAATGTCTTGAACATTCGTATTTCAATAAGCTGTTACGCCAAATAGATGCTCTTGTTAACTTGACGGTTGAAAATTATTTTTAGATAGTGATTTTCATAATTTTGGAATGTGGTCGCTGTCTAATCAAATTCTCGTTATAGAAATTTGTCGGAGATAGTGAATAAATGATTTATATGCTAAAATCATCTGTCATGTCTGTATACATTGATTTAGAAATTTAATAAAAACAATTGCAGGCGATTCCGAGATCTTTCTGGCCTAATCTTTATTCTTATCTCAGCTGACTGGAAATAGTTTCGAAGTTAAGTTAGAATAAAAGACAGCTGTGATGGAATTATTCGTTTTATCGGAAAATATCGTTTTTCTTACAATGTAAGGAGATACATACTCATTATTTTTTATATTATGGATTTATATAATCTCTTAATTAGATAGCATCATAAATGTAACATCTTAATATTCAATTATTTCATATTATATTTTCTAAACTCCTAGCATCAGTGATATTTATTGTAACTGAGCGATGTTTGGGATTCTACATTCCACAAATTATTTTAGTTCTAGAAACATGTAACGTTTTTGGATGTAGTTTTAAAATAGTGCCTAGTCTATGTTAGTGCTATGAGTAACATAATGCCAATCATTGGTAAATATATCCCAAAATTAAGTTTATATGTTAAATAAATCTTGACTGAGGACTTTGTTTCAAATTGCAGCAATTGATTGTTGAATTAACAAAGTTTGAATTGTTGTTATTATTAAAAATTGTATACTAACAGAGAAAATTTATTAATTGTTAACAGCTAGTTTTGAAACCGCTTTTAAATAATGTATTTGAAAATTGAGTTTCATACTTGATAAACTTGTTAAGTCTTGGATGAGGTTTTCAAAAAACAATTCTTTGAAAGTTGGTTATAGTATTTTTTTAAAGTATATGTTGTCAAAACAGTTAAATCTTGAATAAAACCCATACTCGCATTTGATATTAATATATTTCATTTTATATACATTGCGAACGAAACATTGTAAATGTTAATTGTTTTTTATTTATTATATTCATAAATTGTACTATTAATGCTTGCTAGGCCATGACTTTAAAAGTATATCATACATAGTATTTTATGAGCATCATGATTATCTTTTAGGATAATTGGAGAACTGATTAAACATGCTGTTATAAAAATGAAATATAAATATAATGCTGTGAAGGTGTGATAATCCTGATGAGAGAGAGTAAAAGATAAAATCATTCAATTTTGTTATAAATTATAGTTTGTTATAATTATTAAGTAGATAGTAATAAAAAAAATATTCTTACAGCTTTCAGTAGCAATTTCAATTTTTAAAGTTATATTTTAACCAAATATTAAAGGAAAGTACAAAATAAGATAAATTTTTTAAGACTACATTATTCTTTATTATTTTTGATCACTTATCTTTGGTTGGTCAAAATGTTCCTAAGTCATCTGCATAACATTTAAAACAATTATCCACCATAAAACATATATTTCTTGCTGACCAATAAAAAGAGATAGAAATAAAGATGAAATACTATTTCTCATTTAACTTGTTCTAACAAAAAAGTCAGCAGATTCTGTAAAAACAAAATAACCGAATTGAATTTTTTCTCTCTCTCATGAAACAAATTCTGATCAAATTCCTTATAACAGATCATACTGAAGTCTTAATACCCTGCAACTGATCAATTCTTTATTGAAATTTCCATAATATTTGATATGTATATCAATCAACAATTATTTTTTCTTCTCGAACACACCTACTACTTTGTTATATTAATGTTCATAACAGGCAGAATAAGCCATGTTCTTCTGTTTAAGTGGTAATTTTAAAATTTAAGAAAGTATGACTTTTATTTTCATACTTTACAATTTAACTCTTGATGCCGGCCAATTGGTACAGGGGTTTGGCCCACGGATTTTCATTGAGGGCCTTCACAGCCCGGTTGTGGGTTTGATTCCCACTTGTTTGAGGATAAGGCTGAGATTAGGGAGCTATGTTGGCTCACTTATATGGTGCTCCCACATTAAAGAAGCCAACAAATTTGCGATGTGGATGGGTGAATGTTGTATTTGAGAAAGTGGCAGCCGCATTGGTAACACCTTATGAGTCTGACACAAAAGAGCCGATTTCACAATGTCTTCTATATATACATTAAAAGCAATAAACATATCAAAAGGATCTAAGAAAATAGTAAAAATAGCTTGAGAGTTACTGAGACCAGTCGGAAAATTGTTAAAACAGTTTTTTCCAGCTTAGAAAAGCAGAATATGTTCCAGAGTGTCATGATCTTTACAGTATACTGGACAAGTATCGGTAGCTGCAAGTACTTTTAATGGTTTAAATATGAATGGTATATGTTATGTATTTATCTATTTTGATAATTAGTTTGAATGATGGCTAACAATTGAATGATAAAAGAAGTTAATTATACTATAAATTTTTTTCAGATTACTTATTTATAATTAGTTTCTTCCTTTGCAGCTCAGGTATATCTGACTCTAATATAGAATTATGAGAATTTAGTTCCTTTTTCTTTATACATTCAACTCGTATGTACAATATTTAAAGTGAGTAGCTGTCGGTATTTACATAGTGTTAAAAAGCAGAAATTTATTTTTATTTTTAATAATAGCATTGGATCAGTCTTTTCCTATACTTAAAATAGGTATGTAGACTGAATTCAAATTACTCAAAACTTTCATTACATAAGTATATATATATATTGTTTATAAGGCATTGATGCTTTACAAATTACTTTAGAACCATTGTTGAAAGACAAAATCGTTTACGTATTGATTGCCCTGAAAACATCAAATTAAAAAATAAATGAAAACATTATATTCATGAAGAATAGTTTAGATGCTCTGTGTAGAAAATTATATATATATTTATTCTCTTGACTTAGATTCTTCATCTCATGTTAAGATCATAAGTTATATAAATATCAATTTTTTTACATTTAAATAGTTGCAAATAGGACTTTTGATGTCATGCAACAATAACAGAGCAAAAGTTATTCTTGCATGATATATTTTTCTCCACTGTGCCTTTAAGATCTCATTACATATTCATAATTTATGTGCAAAATCATAATAAACGTTGAGTTCTGTAATTTATTTGCTACTAAATAATCTTAGTCATTTCTACATCCTTTAATAGAAAATCCATTAATTGAGAGAATTCATTAGTATTGAAAGTGCTAAAAATTTGATAAATTTTACTCATTAAACAACAATTTACTCATTAAACAACAATTTGAGTTCATAAAATTGACTTTCAGAAAAGTTAATTTTTCTAACAAAAACATCTTTCAAGTAAGTGTGACAGTAAGTAACATTAATTTATATACTTTTTTCCTTCACTGATCTCATATAAAGTTTGGCACTGTACCTACCTTGGATTCATACTGTAATTTCTGTGAAAATTTTGAGTCCTTTTTTAAGAAAAGTTATTTCCAAAGATAGTAGGGGAGAAATCATTCATGATTTTTTTTCCCATTCTGATTATGGTATGATATGGAAATCACCAAGTAAAAGTTAAAAGGTTACTAATACCTATCTGATAACTTTTTGTTGGAGTTACCAAGTTATTTAAAATACTAACTCAGCCATTTTGCAGATGAGCTTTGGTAAAACTCTATAAAGAAAGATATTTGGTTGTTAGATCTGCAGGTAGATGTGTGAATGCATTCAAGTTCTCAGTGATACTACTTAATGTGTTTTTAATTAAATGTGTGACAATGTTGAGATTTGATTTAGATTATTTGGCCTGAAAGAGTTATAAGTCTGCAGTATTCACATGCCAATTATGAAATTATAACTGTAGATAGTGACCTTATCATTCAATCCACAATCTCATTTATCACTGTTTACACTAAAATAATGCAAATTATAACTGATGGCCCAGTGTCCACTTTGGATTTTCTCAGTAAGTTATAATAATTATTGTGATGTTAACTTTAAAAAAATAATTGTGTACATATTTTTAATTCATTACACAACACATGCAAGTGTTTTCGCTTGACTTACTTTGCACGCTTATGATATCCCTACTCATTGCACTGTGTAAAATCAGTTGAAAGTAATTTTATAATGTGTTACACTACATAACTGTCATAAAATATCCAAATTGAGCAAAAATATTATATATACTGAATTGTTAATAATCCATCTTAAAATTCCCTCAAGTTTTGGATACATTGCAATTGACTCCAGTGAGGATCCTCTAAAATATTAAGTTCTATGTGTTAATAAATTATTTGAATTTGAAAATCTCCATTTAATTGCAATGGTACATCTTAATCTTTAAGAATAAAAGAAAAATAATTCATTATGCTGCTAAGAATGTTAATAGAAAAATGACTTACTCTCGGTCATCTTTCAGATTTTCATTAAGTTAATGATTTGTGATCTTCTAATTTTATGTTAATGGTGAATCAACTCATATAACTAAAACATGATTTTAAAAAGTGTTATTGCTGTTGACTGACATTTTATTAGTGTAAAACATGTAAGAAAGATACACCTTTTGCGTTCCTCATCAAGTATAAATTTTCATAAAATTTGTGTTTTATATTTAAAAGTGTATATGCTTACAAAAGTTCGCGTTTACTGCTCACGTGTTATGTTTATCGAAGTTTTCTTATTTCTCTTTGTTTTCCTTGCAGATCGTGTGTTTTTGTAACGTAAGATGTTAACTGCTACTTAACTCGAACTTTTCAGTAAATGACTAAAAAATATCCTTTTTCGACGAATCGCATTGTATCGATGAGTGTTTTTTATTCAAAAGGTGTAATATAACATAAGTAACTCATTAATGAACAGAATGGAAGAAATTTAGTCCAAAAATAACCGTATTTACTTACAAGACTATCATATATTCTGCGAACCGAAATACTTGTGTAGACCTCACAGAATGATAAAATTTCATATTATATTCCAAGAAAAAAAGGGTCTCTTAAAATGCATGTACCAAGGCAAGAGTTTACATGTTATCAAAGGCAAGAATGGATAAAGACGACGAGAACTTTGTTTTAACCCAAACTACAGAAAATCTATTAGAGTGTAAATTTTGTGAGAAAGTATTTTCCAAAAGGCATAATTTGAATGAGCATCTTCGTATACATACAGGAGAAAAACCTTTTGTTTGTGACGTATGTAAGAAAGGATTTTCAAGAGGGTCTGGCTTGAGAAGTCATATCCTTACCCATACAGGAGAAAGACCTTTTGTTTGTGATGTTTGCGACAAAGGATTTTCTAGAAGGTGTGACCTGAAAATTCACGCCCGTATCCATACGGGAGAAAAACCTTTTGTTTGTGATTTGTGTAACAAAGGATTTTCTAAAGGTTCAAATTTGAAGTATCATATCAACACACATACAGGCGTGAAACCTTACAAATGTGATGCATGTCAGACAGGATTTTTTAGGGAGTTTGACCTGAAAAATCATATTCGTTCACATACCGGAGAAAAACCGTTCGTTTGTGATCATTGCCCAAAGAAGTTTTCCAGGCAGTCTTATCTGAAAATTCATATTCGTACTCATACGGGAGAAAAGCCTGTCATTTGTGAACAGTGTGGCAAAGGGTTTTCTAAACGCTCTGATTTGAACATTCATCTTCGAAGCCATACTGGAGAAAAGCCATTCGTTTGTGATATATGTAGTAAAAAATTTTCACGGAACTCTTACCTGCTAATCCATCTCCGTTGTCATACAGGAGAAAAACCTTTCGTTTGTGATGTATGTAACAAAGGATTTTCTAGAAATTGTCATCTGCGAACCCATCTTCAAAGGCATACGGGAGAAAGACCTTTCGTTTGTGATATATGTTGTAAAGGATTTTCGAGAGGGCAGCGGCTAAGGAGTCATATGCGCACCCATGCCAAAGAACAAACAACTGTTTGAGATGTATATTTCGGTGTTTCTTGTTTTCAACGACTATTAACCAAAAAAAAAAAAAAAAATTACCTGATGTTATAACCATGGGTTACAACATCGCGAAAACTTTCTTACGTGATCAGTGGCGGCTCGGTGCTAAAATAAGTGGGGGTGCTGCTTTAGAAAAATGTTAGCCATTGTTTTATTATTGTGAAAAACGAAACAAACATATAAAAAAATACATTAAACTTGAAAAATACTAAACGAAAAATTTTTTGTTTATTTACTTATAAATTGTTACAGATTAACTTTAATCCATTCATTTAAATAGGAAATCCATCCTTCTTGTTTTACTTTGAACGAAAAGGTTAATAATTTTCTCCTTGATCCCTGGAGGAAATTTTTCTCCATTAAAAGCACTGCAAGTGCATTGAGTCTTTCAGGATTCATGGAAAGTTCCACATTGTAGAGAATGGACGTGGAATGATGAAGTCCATATGCTTCTTGAGAATGGAAACATGTTGTGGTAATCTTGAGAATAATGCCAAAATGTTTGAGAAAAATATTCTTACTTTCCGTCTAATACTTGCTGTTTTTCTCGTTTATTAAATTAAGTTGATGTGCTTAACAGTAAATGAAATGTGCATTGCTATAAACTGCTTTTATTTTTGCTTCAGCTCCTTTCGTGACATTTGCACCATCAAATGTCTGAGTTTTTGTCCATTTCTTTCATGTCAAACTGTTCTAGAGTACGTTTTGATATGCTATCTGCAGTTTGATTTTCTGGAATAAAGAACGTTAAAATATTTCAACACTTATTGTAGAATAATGATCATTTGAGTGTGTTCTGAAACATCTGTTGTGTCATCATCTATGAAGGGCTACAGACGAAGTTTCTCTAACTTCTGTCCTTATCTCCTCATGGTATGTTTGTAGCAGACAGTCAAGTATATCATTCTGAATGGTCTTGGAAACACCTTTGATGACCGTACTGGTTTCTAAATGATTCATCAAATCTGGATATGATTTAGATACAAAATTTATTAATCCTCTAAATACCCCTGGATTTACTGAATCATCTTTTTCATCATGTCCACGTAAAGGAGTTTCAAAGTTTCTACAAAATAAAATACAGTCTATTATTTTAGTTAAAACTTCACGGTTCTTTTTAACCTTCATGGTATGCTCATTGATTAACAGTCTTGTTTAACAGATGGTACCAACACAAGATGGCCTCACTAAATTTCTCCTTAATATTTACGTTTCCTAGAAGTGATAGTGAAACCCTATTTTCAATATGCATCTTCGACTTCTTATGTTTTTCAATTTTTTCTTCCATTTTGTTTGTATATCCAAAACCGTCTTTCATCCATGTTACACACCTCCAAACAGCAAACACGGGAAGTAAAAAAATGCATTTTTCACCTCACAGAGCAGAGCCAACTTTTCCGTTGGTACCATTCAGAAATAAAACCACGAATACATATATCTCTTGTTGTTGCTTATTCCTGGATCAGGTATTTGAATATCAGGTATTGACTTTTCTTGACTGTAACTTTCTCATGGACAACTATGAGACTTAATATGTTGAAGTTCACTTATTGTCACAGAACTTATTTCTTGGGGATTCGAGGAGGTCATGGATAATTATTAAAATTTTCTTTACAAGAAAACAACCCCCAAAACCCCTGAATTAAATAGAATAGCTATCGATAGTCATCTACAGTTTATCATATTCAAGAATATGGTACACGGTTTCTAAACACGACACACGCCGAATCACAATTAAACACTACCACATAGTCGGGCAACAGCGTCGGCACTGCGTGAGCGACTGTGCCGACCCTGGTCTACCCAGCACGAAAGAGCTGTAGTCCCTCGGACATACGTGCATGCGCACAACAGCCAAACACTGCATTACTGGAACTGTGAAGCGCACAGTTCCATACAAAGATTTTTGTCATTTTTCATGAACGAGGGGATGGTTGCTGACATTAACAATCTATATATATAAAACGCGTAGGTATGTGGCACAAAAATCTACGATATTTCTACACTCCGAATGGCAACGGCTTCAAGTACCGGATGTAGACATCAGCGGCCGTCCACAATTTCAAACCGCGTGTGTGTAGTGGTGACATTTGTTACAACTGCTGATCTTTTGATAAAATATGTTTAGATCTATCAAATCCAGTGTTTAGTCATGGACAGTTCTATGTAGGTTTATCTAGAGTCCGTTCTTTTGATTCTGTCACTGTGGTATCTCCTCCTCCTGAAATACTCAACTGTGTATATCAAGAAGTTTTATGAATAGCATAGTTGTAATCCACACTATATTTTAATACTTGCTGAATTTTTACTCCATTTTAAAAGTGAAGATATTTTCCCAACAATTTATTATTTGATATGATTAAGCGGAGATATCCGAATTGTGAACAATAGTAGATACAGAGAGTTATGTAATGCTAGTAATGCACACTATATTTTAGTACTTGCTGAATTTTTACTCCATTTTATAAGTGATGAAATTTTCCCAACAATTTATTATTTGATATGATTAAGTGGAGGTATCTGAATTGTTAACAATAGTACATACAGAGAGTGATGTAATCCACACTATAATTTAGTACTTGCTGGATTTTTACTCCATTTTTTAAGTGAAAAAAATTTCCCCAACAATTTCTTAATTGATGTAATTATAAAGTGTAGATATCTTAATTTTGAAAAATTGTACATACAGAGAGGGATGTAATATTACAAATCATTGGAGTTGGTTTTCACTTTTTTATTATTAACACTGTTCTGGAGTAATGGAAATAAACATTTTTTAATCACGATGTTTTAGAATCGGTTTTATAGTGAATTTAGCAATGATTATAAATTGTTTTGGCTGAGCTCCCACTTCCCCTTAACAACGTATATTTATGATGACAGGTAATGGTAACATTCCTTACATATATTACTTTCAGTTGAGTTGTTTTACAAAAGAAAACATAAAACTAAAAGCGACCATGCTGGTCGCGCAGCAGCTAGTACAAGTATAAACAATGTACGCGTATAAAGAAAGAATCAAAGGAAAAAGATTCACATTATACCTCCTGAATGTTATTGATAATACCGAGTGAAAATAGGGGGTGCTGCAGTTCCGCAGTGCCGATACACGATCCGCCACTGTACGTGATGTTTGTAACCATAGGGTTCAGGCTTCACACCCGCAGAGGTTACAAAATTTATAATGCTCCGTAATAAAGGACTCTCTTGGTAGTATAAGGGTAGCCCAATTGAAAGTGAGACTTCTTTTTCTGTAATGGCTTATCGGTTGGAATATGTGAACATTCAGGTAGCAATAGGGACACATAAGCTACATATCAGTAGCACATAGTCGTCTTGTCGGTTTAAGCTAGTGTCCAAGCGCTGATTATATTTTGAATACCTGAGCGGAGAATACCCGTGGTTGTTAGCAGAACCAGTCTTGAACAACGTTACGACTCTCTGCATCATAAGCAAACTGACAGACTCAAAAGCCTTTTCCAGTGAGCCGAAGGTGTGGTAGTCGCACGGTTATAGGTCGGGGCTACATAGGAAATGGTTGAGGACCTCCCAGCGGCAGTGGCGTAGCATATCTTGTCCCCACCAGTCGTTTCCATGGTGACGGCCAAGTGTACTTGAGCAGGCCCCGTGCTCACATGTCCTTTACGAAATTCATTTTGATTCTGTACACCAGGCATGTCAAACTCGCGGGCTGCATGCGACCCTGAACGATTATTTGGGCGGTCCAGCCAATATAACCGTATGTAAATATCGTGCGCCTTACGCACAGGTGCACCATTTCTCCCCACTAGCAGTGAGTGGGTTAGCAGCCGACTATCACATGCCAGACCAATAGTCTGGTCAGTAAATAATATTGTACGAAGTGATTTGATCAGTGGGGGGTGAAACGGGTTATATTTCGCTTTCCGGGAACGCTTATTAATTTGTACAATTATGCAATGTCTAGTGAACAAGAACAAAAAGTGTCAGGGAGAAAACATTGATATTATTCTTGTTCTTGATTTTTTTGGTACTATACTTTTCGAAATAAACCTACGTTTATACGAAAATTGATTTTGAAGTTTTTCTTATTTCTGCGGCCCACATAAACATAACCTTGTTCATTTCCATTTTTCTTTTGTTTGTTTATACCCATCCCTCCATACGACGATAATTTTCGGCTTCACTGACACCTTCTGTTGACAAAAATTGAATAACTATTCGCTTTCGGACGAATCCATGTCGCGACCGTACGTAGTCACCTTGATTAAACGCATTCAATCAGATCATTGGCACTTTCCGTCGATAGCAGCTGTATTTCGTATTATACAACATCATTTACTGGCGCAAACGTAAAGCTCTGAGTATTGAACTACACTGCCGCTGAAACAAAAGTCTCATTTTCATTAGGTCCATCCTCATATATCACGCATAACAGTGGCGCACCCAGGGGGGCCTGCCCCTCCCCCAAAGAAATAGAAATTGCATTATGAATATTGATTTTGCATTATAAATATTTTTATCCGTTCATTTCGCCCCCCCCATGCATTATAAATATTTTATTCGTTCATCTCGCCCCCCCCCAAGAAAAAATCCTGGGTGCGCCACTGACGCATAACATTCATCTTTATTGATTGCGTGAATTATGCCCAAACTAGAATAGGGTCCTGTTTCTGACGAATCCGCTTTACGACTGAGAACATACCTTTTATGAAGAGCAAAAATATAGGGAAGGAAAAAAAATTTTTTTGAAGAGCTATTTCCTATGTTGTCATATTTAAGTCTGTATGTTGAATAACTCTCATATGGGCGTGCTATAAAGGTGCTATTTAGAGTTTTATACAATATAGAAATTATGTTGTCGTAATTTCAGTCCTTTGCGTTGTGCAATGTATATTTGTATAGATTTTTCATTGAAAAAAAATTTTGTTCAATGATACCCTTTGTAGTTTATCAAGTTATAAAATAAATTGTTTGGAATTGTAAACTCCAAATACATATTTGTTTTTAAACCTTATACAAAATGAGATTAACTAAAAGTACTAGTGGGTTTGTTTGTTCTTCTTCCCAGTGTGCAGCCGTTAATGGATAACTTCTTAAAATCGTGTGTGTAATTAAAATTTTAGTTAACTGCGATTCAATGCTAGAACAATTTTACTATCTATTGCAATTTGAAGACTTCCCAATCTGCAGCTGTTAGGGCATTCTTTTCCACCGTAGTGTGAGGGAAACTACATTTAGTCCAGTCAAATTGTGTTTTTCAGAGGAAAATTTTGGGGTAGTTTTGATTTCTTCCATTTTATATGTTTTTTGGGGTGCTGAATCCGAATCTGAGGTTTGTTAACAAAATTTCGTGACGCAACATTGAAGAAAATGCAAAAAAAGGTAAAAATTTTCATTTTTTGGCGGTTTTTTGCTTATAACTCGGAAACTATCAACTTTTCGTATATAACCCCATTTATCAAAATTAAAGTACATAAAATTTCCTACAAATTTCACTATTTAGGTTTCTTTCTCCGATGGATCGTTTGGGCTCAAGCTATTTGAAAATTGGCGTATTTCGGCTGTCTCCACAAAAACCCCCTTTTTCCACTCCAAAATTCTAATTTATTATTAATGGCTGTCAATTAGTGAATTCCTCCCAGTTCTCTGCACATACCTTATTTAGATCGTATATGTAGAGGTACAGGTAATTTTTTCAAAAATAAAATAATGTTCAAGTTATTTAAAGAAGTCCGAAATTGTACAAATTAGTTGTAATTGTCACAAAAAAGTTGAAATTCCAAAGAAAAATCTTGAAAAATTATTACATTTTATTATATTGTGTTACAATACATATGATCATATATTACATTATTATATGAGACGTTGTCGTTTAGAGGGTCCTGGCTGAGGTTCTTCGAAGGCGGCGAGTCCTGGCACAGGTTCGGGTTGTTCTGTCGTCAGAGTCGGGGCTTGTTCATCTGGAAAATGAAAGAGGTGGTGAGAAAACAACAACTTATGATCATATCTTAAGGAGAGATGAGTGATTACGAAATAGATTGTGAGATTAGACATACCTTCCGCATCATGTAAGCGTATTTCTTCAGTCTGTTCTTCAGTATGTACCCATGACGTGAAAGGTGCTGTATCCGTCGATTGTATGTACATTAAAATCAGCATTATCGTACACCTGATGTGAAAAGCACGGCTGGTTAACTTTCAGCGGATCGCTGCTGACAGCTGATGCTTCCAGGTGGACAGCCTCTGTGTAAGTCGAACAAAATCCCAATGAGGAAACCACATCGACTAATTTCCTTGAGCCGTACTTCTTGTACAGAAACACTGCCAACCCTACGAGGACTGGTGAAACGAATGATCTGGGCCTCACTGCTGCTACAAGACTATGAGCCAGTGCTGTGTTCTTCTTCTTCCACATATCATGGTCCCCACGTTTTTTTGTTTAGTACAACTGTTTCCATAAATGTACGGAGACTTTCAGGAATAAGTTCCTCATTTCCTTCCAAAAATTTATCAGGTGAGGGGTACTGATCTGTCTCATAAACCTGGCTCCGGATATCCTCAACAACAATTGCAGCAGCCGTCTTAATAATCCGGAGTCTTTCCTCTTGTTCATTTTTTAACGCCTGCTGGTACCAAGCATCATTTAAAATTTTATACCCTGGGTTTTTGAAACACACTACCAGCTTCTTATTTGGAGAAAAGGTCATTATTATATCGCTTCCATATTTTTTGAGTAGATGAGCTTTAACTGTCTTTATGTCAGGACGATAATCACCCTTGATTTGGTCCACCAACTCGTCTAGCGTAAACTGACATTCTCCATCACTATTCTCAAGATAAGTGTAGACATATTCCATTGCTGCTTCAACATGATTGGCGAATGAACCCCTTTTTCTCTTCTCTTGAATTTTTGGGCGATTGTACAATTTTCTCATGCATAAACTATGATACTGACAATCAGAAACCACCAAGTATGAGTCAGGCAAAAGACGTTTGATTATGGCTTGTCTATGCTCATCACCACGTTCTTTTGCCCTTTTTATGATAGTTTCCTTGACTTTCAAAATTCTGCTCCGCCTTCTTCAAATGAGCTGCAATCATTCTTTTATTAATGTAGTTCGTACGATATCGCTCATGAACATCAACTGCAGATTTTTCACGTAGCTGAACATGCTCACCATCCTTCCTCTTCTTGCTTGACTCGATAAACGTTTTCAAACCTCTTTGCCGTACCGTTATCACCTTCTCTACGTTATTATCCAGCACTTCATCACAAATAAAACACACATTTGAAGCCATTTTTAACACTACGCGTAAATATAACTTTTGAATCGTGTTGTCGTTGGATTCTAACACTGAACTACTTACTTCCTTCGCACTGCCACTGGTAGGAATCGGATGGCCGGTGTTTTTATTTATTTATTTATTTTTTTTTGGGGGGGGGGAGGAAACCTCGTGAACAATATGAAGGGACTTGAGACTGGGTCAACACCCCCTATATCGGATATAGGGGGTGTTGATTGGGTACGCATGTACACGGTGACGTAGTTGGCCTTGAATCGTCTGTGAAGGAATCGAATGGAAGGAAAGAGGGCTTTTAAACCAAACGGGGCAGTTATAAAATCATTTGGTGAGGCTTGCCGAGAATAAATAACATGAAAAGACGTACAATACGGAATTATAGTTACACAGAATTTAAATGCAATGTGATTTTGAAAATCCTACATTGTATTGGAAGAAGGAATTAAATGACAGCCTTTAATGATAAGTTTTGGAGTGTAAAAAGTGGGTTTTTGCGGAGCCAGCCGAAATACGCCAATTTTCAAATAGCGCTTGAGCCCAAACGGCCCGTCGGAGAAAAAAAACCTAAATAGTGAAATTTGTAGGAAATTTTATGTACTTTAATTTTGATATATATGGGGTTATATACGAAAAGTTGATAGTTTCCGAGTTATAAGCAAAAAACCGCCAAAAAATGAAAATTTTTACCTTTTTTTGCATTTTTTTCAATGTTGCGTTAAGAAATTTTGTTAACAAACCTCAGATTCGGATTCAGCACCCCCAAAAACATATAAAATGGAAGAAATCAAAACTACCCCAAAATTTTCCCTCGAAGGCCCCTTTTGAGCACAAATTGACTGGACTAATTAAAGTATTAAAGTATCCGCAGATGTGATAGATCTGATTTCATAGATATTCTCCAGTGGCTGTTCCTCATGAGATTGATGGTTTTGCTTACACATTAATGCGGCAAAAGGCCACATTAAAGATCTTACATTAAAGATAGTAGTGTTTACACATAAATTTGATTAAATGTAAGAAGGGGAAATGGTTGTGTATCAGTGAAGCTGGTAATGAATGATTAGATATGCACGTGTAGATAGTCTATAGTGATAAAAGATATTTTCTTAACGGGTAATTTGCATATCCGCTTTTAAATTAGTAGCTGATAGAAGATGGTTTTAGTATCAATTCTATAAAATTTATGCGATAGTGTTGCCAGCTTTTGAAAAATAAGAAAATGAATTATTTCGTTCTTGGTATCTGCTTGATGAGGAATAGTTTGTGAATATTTTTAATGCATCGCACTCATTCCAGAGTTTAAATTTAAATAATCCTACTTCTAATTTAAACTGATTATAAATACTTGGTAGAAGATTGGAAGATTAGATTATTAGATTATTATATAGGATATTAGATATTTATTTTTTCTAGTTAGCATTTAACGGTAGTTTTAGTATAGTACACACATTACTAAGATGTCTAATTTTGCAGAGAAAGGTGCTAGTTCTGATGATGATATTTTTGTAAATATTTTTAAATTTTATTTCTATTTGGATGTTTTAAAAAGAATAATGATAATAATGTTTATAATAATAATAATTTAGTATTTTTTTAATTTAAACTTGTATTTTTTTAATATAGATGACTATTAATGTAAACTTATTATATTGTATATTTTAAACTTTAATATATATACATATGTTAACTTTATTACAGTGTTCTGTATAAAATATTTTAAATTTGATCTTGTTATAAATGGTTATATTTTTTAAAATTATAATAAATATTAACTTATTATAATGCGCTATATATTTTAATTTATTTATATTATCTGCTTAGAAGAAAATGAGGAATTGATGGATACATCTATTGGAGATACTTCTAATTTTTCTGATGACTCTGACAACTTCGTTGTAAGTATTTTTAATTATATGTTTTAAACACGAATGATGTTGATTTAGTATATTTTTAAACATATATTTTTTTAATGTAATAATCCATTATATATATATATATATATATATATATATATATATATATATATATATATATATATATATATATATATATATATTAAACTTTATCATAATATGTTAACTCGTACTTCGCTATGCAATGTTTTCAAATTGAATATAATAGTTTTAAAGTGTTAGGAATGGTGACTTATTATGAATGGTTTTAATCTAAACGTATTATGATTATTTTTTAAAGCAAATTAATTTAATAAAATGAAGTAGTATAGTCTGCTTATTTAAAAAAAGTTTATTTTTATAATTATATTCTTATTAATTTATATATTTTTCAGATTATCTCCTCTGGAGAAGAAGATAATGGTAACTTAGAAAGATTAAGGCAGGAATATAAAACACGTATTTCACATCCATGCATATTACGAGAAAAATGGCTTAAAGATAGACAAAAGTACATAAAAACAAGAGAAGTTGAAGCCTGTTGGGAGTTTTAAACAACACATATATTTATGTTATTCGAGATCATAAGAAAGACGTTTATATAAAGATTAAAAAATATACTAGCAAACCTCATATATTGAAGGTAGATGAGATGCTAATATGCTTACCCACATGGTGGGATTTTGCGTATAAAATATTGGACTTTATTATAGGATTAAATTGTACATCGTTTGTCGCAAATGAGGAGCTTTGCGTCATAGACAGCGGCCAATGTTGCCATATACAACAGATGCATTTTGATGAAGATTGTGACGGATTTAAATTGCAACCGACATCTATAAAATTAGATATAGAACAGCTAAATATACTTAAAATGAATATATATAATATAAACAGGATTATTCAGGAGAGTATACTTTGTGAGTAACGATTTATAATTATTTTTTTAATTGCATGTAAAAAAAACTATTTTAAACTAAAGTATACCAAGAATTTTAATTTAGCATCATTTATGATATGTATATTTATGTTATTAAAAGGAAGTCTTATGCTCTTATGTAAATTAAGTTAATATTTGACTGATGTGTAGAAACTGTTCCAATTTAGGTAGGATTTATAAACATCTTATGTAAAATAAACATCTTAAAACCTGTGAAATAATCTGTGGAATTTAACAATATATCACAATTTGGATAATCTTTGAAAGCATATAAGGTTTAAAATAATGTATTAATAATTTACATTTATGGATAAGATATAATATTTAGGATTAAAACT
This sequence comes from Dolomedes plantarius, assembly GCA_907164885.2. NCBI lineage: Eukaryota > Metazoa > Arthropoda > Arachnida > Araneae > Dolomedidae > Dolomedes > Dolomedes plantarius. Next base: position 88,127,820 of record OU015498.1, read on the forward strand.
TGTAAATTTTATCTTTTAAGTCATAAAATATTTTTAATTTTAGTAAACGTCTTAACTTATAATACAGTTTTAAAGTTGATAAAAGCGCTAAACGTTACAGATTGCAGCATATATATATATATATTTTTAATTTTCAGGTTCTAGATGGTAATTGTATAATTTAAAGTATTCAAGTTAAGTTTATATTATTTACAGTCTTATAAACAGTATTTAAACAAGTAGTATGTTAACTACGACTGTTTGATATATAAAAATATTGTCTGCACATATTCTCCTATCGTAGTAGAATAACCATTTATATGACTGTGTTTCCCTGTGGGTTTTAGCTGTATGCTATAATTACTATACGCTTCATTAATAGAAGCGTCTATATCAGCATATGAACTTGGAACTTTATCTATTATGACACTAATAAAACAGCACAAGCACTTTATAAAACTTAAATTAGAATCGGAATCAACCTTGTAATTGAAAATTTCGATTAGAACTAATTTTTACAGCATGCATGCCTTCTTATTCTTATCAATTGTTTAACTTTGATTAAACATATTATCTGATCTTTTCCCACAGTATACATCTCGTGCATAAGATAATGTCAATCTACTTCCTGTGTAAACACTAAGGGTTAGATTTTTGAAAGTCGTTCTACAATCGTTGCCAACTCTTGGCAACTATTGAAAAATAAATAAATTGAATCATTCACGTTATACCATTCTTTAACTGACACTAAAAATAATTATTTATCTAAAAATCGATTCATTTTAAGGAGATAACTGTAACTGCAACGGAAGTTTAACCGCTGATAACATACAGTGACATGCATATTTTACTCTTGGTTCTCGCTTTAAAAGATTAATTTTTTTCTCGTGAAATAGCAATTAACGGGATTGAAGTTCCTTACGAACGCAGCATTTCACAGCCGACGTGGAACAATGAAGAATCCAGGCCTCTAACAGATTCTGAATCAGGTCCCTCCGCGTCACATTAAGGACGTAAGACCACTTCACATCACGGCCTCGTAAGTTTATACACGTTTTGAAAATTTATTTTCTAGTAAAACATATTATTTAAAATGCTGTGTGAATATTAAAACCTCTTATTTAAAGAAGAAATTTTAGAATCAAACAATTTTCAATGTAAATGTTATAGATGTATACAATTTTATTATACTGCGTTAAGTTAAAATATATATTTGAATGAATTTACATAAAATTGTTTAAGTTTTATGTTAATATTAAAATAATTTTTAAAGAATAAAACAATTTTTAGTGAATGTGAATTTAGATAAAACCATTTCAGAATTAATTGTGTTTTGTGTTAATATTAAAAGCTTTTATATATGATTGATGAAGAAATATACTTTTTAAAGTGTTGATAAATTTCTTGCTAAAACTTTTAACGGTAGGAAGTCATTTTACATGTTTATATTTGAATAAATGTTGTAATTTCATAACGCTAAGTAAAAATAAGTCTATATTTCAGAGAATTACTTGGTATATATATTAAACCGTATGTCTGTGTTTTCAGAGAATTTTGATTAATATAAAATTTAAAAATTTCGAAACTGAAAAATATAAGTATGAATAATTCAATAAATTGTTTGATATGTATTTTTAAGGTGTGTAAATGTGTATATATTTCTAAAATGTTTCTAAGTTGATATTGAACTTGTTTTTTAACATTAAATGGTTAGATATACCTAATTTAAATAAAACTGTATATCTATGTTTTCAGGGAATTTTAATTAATATATTCAAAATGGTTTTATGGTAACTTTTAATATAATGAATAAAAATTTAGATAAAACCATTTCAGAATTACTTTAACTGTTTTACCAGTATTAAAAGCTTTTATGTATGTTTGAAGAAGAAATATACTTTTTAAAGCGTTGTTAAATTTCTTGCTAAAACTTTTAACGGTAGGAAGTCATTTAACGTGTCTATATTTCAATAAATATTGCAATTTCCTAACGTTAAGTAAAAATAAGTCTATATTTCAGGTAAAAATTTTAACTATTTATGGTTTTGTTATCTGTTAAGATTATAACTGTGACGTTAAACTACCTTTATCGACATATAAAATTGCATATCTTGGTAGAACTATTGTATTTACCCATTCAATAGCAAAGAATTCACTATTCAATTTAGTTGATCAAAAAGTGTATATTATTTAATTAAATCGTGTTTTGAAAAAAATATATGTACAGTTTTTGTATAAATTATAGATTTTAAAGGTAAAATCTAATGCTAATTATTTTCTATACCAAATGTCTCATAGCATTTGCAGAATATTTAAAACCTCAATGTTATATATCAAGCGACGATGTTAGAAACATTCTTATAATTTAAGTTCGACGTAAATTTAGCATCTTCCATTGTATATATAATAGTATGGTTCAAAGTTTCGAATCTTATATTTTTTAATTATTATTTTTAATAATTATTGTTTGTGGTTAAAACATCTAAGTTAATATATGTTTGATGTTCATTTAATATTAAAACTTTATTAAATGCATACTACTAATAGACTAAAAACTATTTAAATGCTTAAGATATTAAGTCTATCATAAATTAATTTAAAGTTTCCGTAATATGTTTTATTACTTTTTATAGAATATTTTTCAAAGACGTATTTTATTATATAAGTTTTATAACGTATACGTTTTTTCATGTTAAAATTAGAATTAATAGTAATTTTAATTCTAACTATTACTTTGTATGTAGAAAACTATCTTATACGAAAGTATACCAAGAATTTTAATTTAGCAACATGTATGATATGTATATTTAAGTTATCAAAAAGGAAATCTTATGTTCTTATGTAAATTAAGTTAATATTTGGTTGCTTACGCAGTTTATGTTGTTATGCAGAAACTATTCCAATTTAGGTACGACTTATAAACATCTTATGTTGAATAAATACCTTAAAACCCGTGAAATAATCACATTTAAGATGTGAAACCTATCATAAATTAATTTGAAGTTTCCATAATATATTTTATTACTTTTTATACAATATTTTTTCAAAGACTTGTTATCTGTTTAGATTATAATTGTGAAGTTAAACTACCTCTATTGCAGTAGAATTCAAACTCTGATCCATTTACTTCTAAAGTTAAGTGAATTGATTTAAATATCTGCAAATCTTCTAAACATAATAAAGTCTATATTATTTCTGTTCTTGTATGTAAAAAAACTATCTTATACGAAAGTATAACAAGAATTTTAATTTAGCAACATGTATGATATGTATCTTTAAGTTATCAAAAAGGAAATTATATGCTCTTATTTAAATTAAGTTAATATTTGGTTGTTTACGCAGTCTATGTTGATATGCAGAAACTATTCCAATTTGGATAGGATTTATGAACATCTTAGGTTAAATAAATATCTTAAAATCTGTGAAATAATCTGTGGAATTTAACATTATATCGCAATTTAGGTAATAGTTGAAAGCATGTAAGGTTTAAAATCATATATTAATAGTCTACATTTCTGGATAAGATATAATATTTAGGATTAAAACTTGTAAATTTTATCTTTCAAGTCTTTATCTCTATAAGATGTTTTTAATTTTAGTAAGCGTCTTAACTTATAATATAGATTCAAAGTTTTAAAAGTGCTTATGGTTTGAAATAAATTCAAAACTGTACATAAACTATATAAAGATACTTAAATTGATGCATATATTTTTAAGTTTCAGGTTCTAGATGGAAATTGTATTATTTAAAGTCTTCATGTTTGCACATACCCCCTACTGCTGTAGGATTCAAACCCTGATCCATTTACTTCTAAAATGAACTCTTGTAAATATCTTCTAAACATAATAAAGTCTGTATTATTTATGATAATGTAAGAATCTTCTCTATTAACATCGCGAGACAAATTTGATACCTTCTCTTGCAGATTTAATAGTATGGATTGTTATGGTATGTATATTTAATTTAAAGAATTATCAAGATTGAATCATATTTTAGTTTTTATTTCTAATATTAAAAGGAAAAAATAACCCTACTGGGGAATTCTCGCTTTGTTGAAATAATTTTATGTGTAAAAATATCCCTTGTTAGCTTTCATGGAATGTTTATCAAGGTAAGATCAAATAATAATTTTTTCTATAGTAAATGTTACAATGGTTTCAAAGCTCTATCTAAATTATATTATACTGCAAAGTAATATTCTTAAGAAAAATTAAAGATATTTTAAACTTAACGCTTGTCGTAAATAATTTCATGTGTAAAAATATCCCTTGTTAGCTTTCATGGAATGTTTTTTTTCAAAGTTCAAATAATATTTCTCGTTTTTTCACACTAATATGGAATGTTCTGTAATAGATACACTTTTTTCCAAACTATTAAGTTGTTAATATGTTTTAAGTTTAAAAACCTAATAAAAAAATTTAAAGTAAAAGAAAAAAATATTCGTTTTAGCCTATCTATGTAAAAATTTATTATTATTTTGTATTATTTAACGAATGTATCTATGTAAAATTATATATCACGTTAAAAAACATAGCAAAACAATTTTAAAGTCCTGAAAATAAGCCCTTTTTTTAAACTACTAAGTTGTTAATATATTTTAAGTTAGAATTCGACTAAAAATATTTAAAGCTATTTTTTAACTTTATACTACTTAAAGTTAACAATGGTACTAGTCATTCGAAAAAAAACCTTTGATCTAACACTACATTTTATAATGTTGTGATTTGATTCCCGTTGAAAATACTGTTAAAAATTTCTAAGTCCAAATGTAGTTCCCTATTTAATCAACAGATGGCAGCAGGTCAAAACTATCCTCTGCTCCTTGTATAAATTTTGTTCCATATTTAACCGATAGGTGGCGCTTCGCAGAGCACCTACTCACTCCAAGATTCTGCTGAACTACAAGGTTCCACTTTTTCCCGCTAGGGGGCGATAGCAGCGTTGCCGTCTCCTGATTGGTCCAAATCGACCACCAGGTGGCGAGCTGCACTCTGATTGGTCCACGTCACTCAGTTAGCTCCGCCCACTTTAAGCCCCTCCCCCACAATCCGGATAATCCTGTTGCAGAACTCTCATTTTTATACTACTCCCCTCTATAATCGCCTGTTAAAAATCACCCTTCTCCGCTCTAAATGGGTCTTTTTCGTCGCCATTGGCCCTTTACATCAGCCTGTTCACATAGAATCCGTCAGCGTCAGCTTAAATTTTAATTAACCAATCATATATCCATATTTGACCAGGGGCGGCTCCAGTCCCGAGTTTTTTGGGGGGCAACGTCGGCTCTTAAAGTTATATATATATATATATATATATATATATATATATATATATATATATATATATATATATATATATATATATATATATATATATACCGTAATTTCGCGCGTATAGTCCGCGGACTATCTGTGTTTAAAATGCGAATTTTTGAAGCTGAGGACTATCCACCAGTGCGGATAATACGCTGGTTGTTCACGGTTAAAATCGTTGAAATTTAAAAAACACGCTGTCGTGAACTGCCGATGATGCTGTCGTGAACTGCTCGATTGGTTTCAAGAAGTTTGGAAGAAGACAGAAGGTGCCTTTTTCAATTCCAAAGGAGTACTAATTATGGATTCCATGAGGGCACACATAAAAGACAGTGTAAAGGCTATTGCTAAAAAAAAACATCGGTGCTGAACTTAGCGTTATTCCAGGAGGTTTAACAAAAATCCTGCAACCTCTGGATATTAGCGTGAACAAAAGTTTCAAGTCCCACGTACGTGCTTGCTGGGAGAACTGGATGTCGGAAGGTTTACATACTTTCACAAAAGGAGGAAATATGAGACGAGCTTCATACACTGAAGTTGCCGAATAGGTCGACAAATCCTGGAAAAGTGTTAAAGTGTCAACCATCCGATCGGGATTTATAAAAGCCGGGATTGTTAGTTAAAGCGAGGAAATCACTGACAGTGAAGATAGTGATGCTGGAAATGAACTTTCGGACACTCTTCCCGAAAATATATTAGAACTGTTTAATTCTGATACCGATGAATCGGACTTTGAAGGTTTTCGTTAATGTAGTAGAATGTGTGATTAATTAAAATATGATTAATTAGTAAGCACTGTTTTTTATTTGTATTTAGCGTTTTATTTCTGAAGGTATATTAGTAAGTAAGTACTTTTTTTCTATTTATACTTAGTTCTTTGTTTCTAAAATACATTAATATTGCCGTATTAAAATAACGTAATTTCGGACGTATAGTCTGCAGACTATCCGGTGGTGCGGACTATCTGACGATTTTTGAAATTTTTTTTATATAAAATCGGGTCTGCGGACTATACGATGGTGCGGACTATACGTGCGAAATTACGGTATATATATATATATATATATATATATATATATATATATATATATATATATATATATATATATATATATATATATATATATATATATATATATATATATATATATATATATATATATATATATATATATATAGTGGAATCTCGATCGATCGTTCCCCGAACGATCGTTTTCCCGTATGTATCGATTATTTCACCCAGTCCCAAATAAATTCGATGGAAAACAAGCAAAAACAGACCGCATGGATCGTTCCTCGATCCATCATTTTCCCGCAATATTCGTTCAGAATATCGCAGCTTTTTATAAATTTATCGGATCGATCGTTTTTTCATAATAACTGAAACTGAAATATAAAGGTCTGGATTGGGCTAGAATGACGCGCTAATTAAACAATGAGCAGAACATTTGAGATGCACGGTCTCGTATTTTTGTTCTCTGCTGTTTAGCCTGGTTTCGCGTTCTCGTACCATTCCCATTATTCGTTCGTCGTTGGTTCCTTAATTCTTTAGCCTCTAGAGTACCCTATTTTCGGCAACTCATTCCAAATTCTCCGACTATTCAACATTTCTATTCTTATCAGCAATGGCTCACAGTCAGCCGACCTGAGCTGTTTCTGCTGCCGTCTGGGTTTTCTGTTGGCCTTGGGATGGAGGTGCCCTGGTGTTTGGCCTAGGGTGTGAGAAGTTTCTGATTGCTGCAGTCCTACACTGGCCTATGAGTTTTTCACCCAGAAGCAGAACTTCTTGGTGGTCTTATGTCGGACCCCATCCAGTGCAATGTAATGGTTCTAGTTACAAACGATTCACGGCTGCCGCTTCTTTATACTCTCACACAATAACCGATACCGAAAATAATGCAATTTGCAACACAGAAAAAATATTGTTTACTTGTGGAGAGAAAACCGCCAAAAAGCAAACGAAGATTAAGTACTTTTATTTAAATCAAAATTCCTGTGTATCTACGTGTATTTCTTTTTTTATTATTACCATCTTGGATTTCAGTACAACTTTGTAATTTTATCTTCAGTTACATTAAAGGTATGTATGCATTTATGTAAGTGAGTAAATATATTTTAGGGATTTCATACTTTAAGGTATATTAATACTTTTTTGTATGTTCCCGCATCTATCGTTTTCCCGCATCCATCGTTTGGTTCAGTCAGTCCCTTCGAAAACGATAGATCGAGATTCCACTGTATATATATATATATATATATATATATATATATATATAAGGTTTGGCATCACGTACATGTAGGCTTTTTTCGTTCTGTACACTGCCCCGAGAAGCTGTAATTCCGGGCTTCTTATTAATAAAAATGTAATTCGATATTCTTCTGTATTGTGGCTTTCCTCGGTCAAGACTACCTCAATTTTTAAATCTTCACGGTGACATGGGGAACCCACAAATCTTCTTAATTCGTTCTTCCGGGGCAGGGTTCCCATGTGATTACAGAAGTCGTCAGGGGATTAATGGACTTGTTTTTCCTGGAAATTTTTGCTGCGGGGGAAATCCCACGGAGTTCTAGTCATTTTTCTGGCCGCACGACTAGCGAGAAAAGCCCGAACGAAATGGTTTACTCTCCCAACGCTGCTTGCCTAATATCGTGGAACTGGATTCCAGGACTCGTCATGCTTTCTTCTGTGGGTGTTTTGCCGTGCGAGTGATTTTAAAACTAATCTCGCTCATTCAGGACCCAACTCTTAAAACGGAATCGAAAGCTATAGTTGCCGTTCGAGGGAGTTCATCGTTCGTCACGATCTCCGATTTTTCCCCGCCCATCTGCTCGTGTGGTGCAGGAGATATTTTTTTCTCTCTTCTCTCGTCTTGGCGTGTGATGACCAGTGATTGTGGATTTAAATTCATCGTTCTTCTATCCGGATTTCAAGATGTGCTTTTTTTTCTTCTTGCCGTGTGACGACCAGTGATTGCGGATATAAATTCTTCGCGAGTGTCATCAACAAGAGTGTGCGCGAAATCGAAAGTTATATTCCAGCCATGTTCTCCGTAGTGGAAAAAGTGGATCAGCGTTCTATCGTGCGGTGTTTTGTCAAACAGCGTGATCATCTTTTCTTTTTTTTTTTAATTTTATTTTGTGTGTCTCTCCAATGGTGCTTCAGAGAAGAGGAAAAATGTTCCTGCATCAGCAACTTATTCCAGCATTTGGATTTGCAGAAAAATATGTAATAATCTGCGGTAAATCTTCACTAAAGTAAATTTATTTTGTGCCATATAATAAAATTCGGTCTTAAATCAACAAAATTTAAAGGTAAGACAGATTGTCAATGTAATTTTAAAAGTTCTTAGAATGTTATATGAAAAATTGTATGTAATGTTTAAATATTGGGATTTTAATGATATTGATATTCTGATACAATTAGAACAAATTTTAACGAAATTTAATAATGATTTTGCTTAATATAAATTTGATATGGTTAGTTATTTGGCCTCTGTAAACATGAATCGTATATATTTTTAAAATGTTTTCAGTTATTTCTAATCATGATGTACTTCTGTTTTCTCGTCCGTTATAAATTTGGTTTTGATTTCGGGGTTTGATTTCAAGTGAAGAATTATAATTTAAGTTTTGTGTATTTAAATTTCAGTGCTAGCCACATGAATATTTACTATATCTAGAAATTATAATTGTTTAAAAAAATTAAGTATTTTTATATTGCTTTTGATTTTGAACTCTCGTGAGTATTTTTACGAATTTAAGTAAAAGAGATTTCCGGAGGTTAAAGTCGACAATTAAAGGCGTAATTGTAGTTTTCATATAAACGGAACGTTCTTATGACATGACTTAGGGTGCCAAAAACCCCAATTGGAGAAGTAAAAACCATTGTATGTTATATTTGGTTCATCCGCCCCAGAAAATTCTCGAGATAGAAATATGTTTGTGAAGATATTAAAAAGAAAATATGAGTATGCGAAAAATATAGCGAGGATTCATATCAAAATGTGATATAAGAAAAGAAAAATTATTTTTGGCTTATCGATTTCATCGTGAACTTAAGAAAACTGAGATGGGTATTGGTAAAAGAATTTTGGTTATTTGTGTCAATTGATAGAATAATAGTTTGGAAATTGAAATTTGAACATTAACATTAAATTATGGCAATTGATAGAGAATATTGAGGTATTATTATTAGTATTAGGAGTATTTTATTATTATGTGTATTTTTTTAATGTGAAATTTAAATATTTGTTACAAATTGCTCATAATGTCATGTCACTTCATCACGTGATTTTTAAAATTTTTTTGCTATAGCTAACTTTTGCTGACAATACTTAAAGAAACTATTCCAAATTTTTTTTAATGCCCATTCTTCTCACTCATCTGAGTGAGTCTGCCCTCCAATGCAGGCATTGTAGGTCAGCCTCTTCTCGGACGGGAGGGGGGGATATTCTATAATATTAAAAAACTAGTAATTTCTTAATTCAACACTCTTAACATTTAAAAACTATTAATTCTTCAATTTAGTATTCAAAATTACATACCCCTTTTTAATCTCTTAAGTTATTTAATTCCCTTTGGGCATTCGTGTTAAATTCCGAAAAATAATTCCAAATTCCAATATGGTCGTCCCAGTGAAACTTATGTAAAAATCCCATTGTTACAATCTTTGGTCACCTCAGGCAATATCATTAAAGATGGCTGTCTTTTTAACGGAAAGAGACGCGTCGCGGCGTCGCTACAAATTTAAATCAGTTCTGCACATCAACAACAACTTTAAACCAATCAACTATTAAGACACACCCTTTTGTCACGTGATGGATTGAAGTTTATATAAGTTCTGACGTCCACAATTAGGACGCACTCCTGTACTTCTTCTTGCCGCATTCATCCCGACGGAGCGGTCGGCGAATTTAATACATATGTAGTTCGAGAAAGTTGTGTTATGATTTGTGTGTCCGAGAGTTGAGATGATGCGGGAATGGATTTAAACATTTGTGATGCACGGCCGGGCGACAAGTCGTCCATTTTACCCTCAATTAGATGAAGCAAGATGAATCATAATCAAAACTATGCCACTCAGCCCTTCATTCTTCGGCCCGCGTCCGTGTTATTACATACATACACACACACACACACATATATATATATATATATATATATATATATATATATATATATATATAAGAAATAAACATTGTCTCATTTTAAATTTAAACTCATTTAGTGTTAGATCTACGATTATATAATTTTAGGCTATGATAAACAAATACGCCGGGTATTTTTGGGAGGGGCAATTGCCCCTCCTGCCCCCCCCCCCCCTTGGAGCCGCCAATGTCATTGACCCATTTATCCAATCAGCCGCAACGGATTCTTTAACGTTGACGCTGATGGATTCTACGTGAACAGGGCCTAAAACAGTGGGGCGCAAATATTTCTCGAACGCGACCCCAATGAAAATTTATTGGTATTATCACTTTTTTTCCCCTTAAGATTAGTAAAAGTGATAACAAACAAATAGAAAAAATAATTACAAGATAAAAAGAACTTTTTATATACCATGTTTTTAAATTTTCTGTTGAATAATATAAACTTGACAATTCTATGTATTAATAAATACTTTTCTAAAATTTTTTGATGAATTATCCCAACAACTAGAAAGAAATGAAGTTAATTGGAAGTGAACTTGCGTTTAAATTTTCATTCCCGTCCCGGCCGATAGATGGCTGCACCATTCTACAAAACAAAATTAATTGAAAAGGAATTCAATGCTGCTTAAAGATGGCTAAAAGTATCAAAAGAATGCATTGTTATCGTGTTCTGAGCTATTCTAAAAGTTTCAAATGTCTAGCTAGTCGGGAAGTTAGTTAAAAATCGATTGCAAGTTTTGTACTGGACAAACACTCAAACAAACAAACAAGAAAGCGAGTTAATAAAAACATGGAAATGATCAAGCAAATTTCCATAAACTAATTTAAAAAATCAAGGAATTGCAGAGTTTGTGTATAAATTTACTTTGCATGGTAACAATAAAATGAAAAAGTCTTGCTTACCTTCTACATTTGTTTTTGCCAAATTTCGTGTGACTAAAACTTTATATTTAAAAATTAATACATGTTTGTGTTTCACTTAAGTCGAACTTCACGAAAATTGCAGTTAAAAAATAGCAGGATTTCAAAATTTTAAGCGTAATTTTAAACATTGAAAATTATAATTTCATTTATTTATATGAAAATTAAAATAGAAAAAAATTAATAAAATTGAAAAGGATGAGTCTGGACCTCAGATTATACTTGTTCAGCATTTGGTGAAATGATTGAAAGTGCTACTCTCGTATCGTCTTCCGGGTTACTTCGTTGTTTGGCTTTTATGACTACTAATTCTGAAAACTCAGTCTAACACAGATTAGTAGTAGAGGATGAAAACAATGAAAGTATAGCCTTGTACGACTGGCACTTTATTTCACAATATCATATACAGGTAACCTTCCTATAACACGGTAGATTGGTTCCTAGAAAGTGCCATGTTCTGTGAAACCGTGTAATATGAGACCCAGAGCCAATACAAAAAGGGGGGTTACGTTCCGAACACTTATTATAAACAAACTTTTAAAAAAAAAATTCCATATAAGCAATTTAATTTTTATTAAAAATATAAATGTATGTGTAACACAAAACGAAAAGAAACAAAAAATATTATTTTCACTTAATGCGACTTTCATTTAATAAATTTCTTCCTCATCGCTGCTCAGTACAATCGAACGAGGCCGTTTTTTCGGTATCACCTTCACTTTCAGAACCTTTTTCTTAATTTAGATTTTTTACACCTTCTGTCCTCTGAAAAATCTGTAATTTTGGTTTGTTTCTTGGTTCTTAATAGGTCATTGTAGATTTCACGGTATGGAGATAGATAATTTTGCAGCCCCCTTTTGAATTTTCGGCTTCTTTCAGCGGAATTGTCTGCATTCAAGATAAATGATTCAAGATTTTCAGCTAAGCTTAGGCCTTCTTGTAATTTTTTAGAGTTATCAATGAATAAATTATAATTTGTTTATACGTTTTCATGTAAAGCCACTATAGTTCATTTTTCCTCCCCGTCATTATTTTAAGGTAATTTAGTTTTTAAATGTGTTAAACAAAAATCATGTTATCTAGTGCTGTAGAAGTACAGTGTTGTACAAAGGGTTTCGCAATTTTTTTTATCGTGGTAGAGCGATACCGTGTTACAGGTTGCAGTGTTATACGAGGGTTACCACAATTTATCCTATCGTATTAGAGTGAAACCGTGTTGTAAGATGCCGTGCTGTAGGAGGGATACCTGTATATTTTTTTAACATATAAAATAATGTAAATAAAAATATTAAAATATGTGATTATATAAAATTTAAAGCATATATTTTAATTAAATAATTCAATGTAGTATAAATTTATTTCAAATTGTCCGTGAGCCCTCCAATTTTTTTCGCGACCCATAATTTGTGCATCAATATAAAGGGGACTGGGTGCAAGAAACCATTTGGGGCCCTAAATTTTTTTGTAAAGTAAAAAAAATTACAAACACTAACATATATTACTAATGCATGTTCATTTAATGCGAGATTTTGGTTTTGCTAATACATTAATTACTTCAGAAAAATTACATTTTTTTTGCAATTTCTTTTTCGATGCTTAATATAGCAAAGCCATTTAAGCGTTCTGCACACATGCTTGACATGAAGATAATTCTTTATTAATTTTAATTTGCTGAAAGAGCGCTCAGCACTTGCTATAGTAACTGGCAACGTAAAGAAAAGTTTTAACACAGTTAATACATTTAGAAGTAACTCATTACAATTATTATTTAGTATGGGCTGCAATATGTCTTGTGCGTTATTTACATCCCTTTCTTTCAAAATCAAATCCCGTGGCAAACCAATTTCCTGGATCAGGTTTTCATCTACATCTTTGTTGTAAAACTTTACAAAGTTTTGGAACATTTTTGTAATTCATGTTTTTTTGTCATACTGACAACGATAGGAATATTGTCAAGTTTTCATGTGCAAGAGTACATTATTTTAGTTCTTGATTATGTTGGGCCCCCCTAATCGCGGGGGCCCGGTGCATAGCATCCGCCGCACCCCCAGATGGCCGGCCCTGTGTATAGTCTGTTGAAGTGCATATTTATAATTATATAGGTGTACTAGCTGAAAACCCGCACTTCGCTACGGAGTACATTCAAATTAAATACAACGGTCAATGTATGCAATTAATGCCAAAAAATATAAATATATATATATATATATTTATAATAAATACGACGATCAATGTACACAATTGATGTAAACTATATATATATATATATATATATATATATATATATATATTTATAAAAAAATCGTTAGGGATATTTTTATAGACAAAATAATGTCCAATCGTCTGCCGCATTAGCAAGAAAAAAATATTTTTTTGTCTATATAGTTGTTATGCACGTGACGATAAATTTATTTAATGTATCAGAAAAAGAAATAACGTGATCAGCATTTAATAAATTAAATTCTAAAAATTAATCTTTAAAAATTCACCAAAAATCAGAAAATCGAAGTAAAGATTCGAAAAAGATCTCATTTTAAAGGAATTTTTATGATCTTTCTCGTGATATAAATTTTATAACCCTCAAATTATTATTTTAAATGCAAACTTAAAAAAAGTTATTAAAACAGCTTAAAAATTTAATTTAAAAAAATGTAAGAAGAATTTTTCAAAAATCTCTCTTAGTGCACCCCTACACCATAAGAAGAATCGCCATGCAAAATTTCAGCCCTTTAGGTTCAGCGGTTTGGTCTGTGCGTTGTATGTCAGTCAGTGAGTCAATATTTGTAATTTACATAATTTTGTTTGTAAATTTTGAGAAGATTTTTATTTGACAGAAGATGCGATTATGTACTAAAAACTGTGTAACTTATGGAAACAATTCCAGGATACCGGATCCATCGAGAGAAAGCCTGGGCAAGGTCGTCCAAGAGCCACGACGGCCAGAGAAGATCGCCATTTGTCGATAATAGCGAGGCGTAACAGGAGTGCTACAGCTTCTCAGCTCTCTCGTGACTTGTATACAGCCACAGGAACCCGTGTATCAAGGGTGACTGTTTCCAAAAAACTTCATGAGAGAGGGTTGTTTGCAAGAAGACCTGCTGTTTGCGTCCCGCTCACTTCTACGAACAGGAGAATCCGTTTATCATGGTGCAGAGAGCATAGAGATTGGAGTATGGATCAATGGGCGACCGTTCTCTTCACTGATGAGTCCCTGTTCAGCCTAAACATCGATTCTCGCCGTACGTTCATATGGAGAGAACCAGGGACCCGCTACCTACCCTCCAATGTCCGCGAAATCGACCATTATGGCGGAGGAGGTTTAATGGTCTGGGCAGGCATCAGGTTGGATGGCCGCACACCTTTCCATGTCTTTGAAAGAGGCACTGTGACTGGTGTGAGGTATAGGGATGAGGTTTTGGAGCCCTATGTTCGCCTTTTCAGGGGTGCAGTTGGCCCTGAGTTAATTTTAATGGACGATAACACGAGGCCACGTAGAGTTCTTCTGGTCGACGAATTTCTAGAGAGTGAGGATATTCGCCGGATGGATTGGCCAGCCAGATCTCCAGACCTTAACCCTATAGAGCATATCTGGGACGCTCTGGGGAGGGTAATTACAACTCGCAACCCCTCTCCGAGAATCATCCAGGGAATGAAAACAGCGTTGCTGAACGAGTGGGACCAATTGCCACAGGAAATGATGAATAGTTAGCACATATTGAATTAGGTGTCCATTTCTAAACATGTGAATACATTCTACATGTTGTTTATAAATCACTACTAATAATAAAAATATTCTAGTATTTTCTCTGAATTTTTATTTATTTCACACTCTGCCTATCATACCCCTGCCCATTTCTTAGTGCAGGATTAACTATAGTAATTTATTATAAATTACAGTAAGTCCTTGACTTACGTGGTTAATTCGTTCCATAACATTTCGCGTAAGTCGAAATTTTCCATCATTGATATCATCGCAGCGTTTGTGCTTTAAATCTTCAAAAATACTTAACGCTTCCGCTTATATTAGCATTAGACTTGTATTAGACTTATCGGTATTCGTTTGCGTTATAGATCTTCAATCCAAATTTACCAATATCTGTACTGTTTACCCGGCGTTGCTCGGGTATTTATTTATCCAACTTTCTATTATGCAGGAAAAGGAATGAATTCTACCTATAGTGTAAAATCTAAGTAATTTTATTTACAGGTATTTAAAAGTATATGTACAGTATACAAATTTTAAAGTAAAATTACAAATTCACTATAATATTAATTTAACTCAAAACTTGATTATAAACAACATTTTTGGTTTCCCCTATTCATCTCAATGACCTCGAAAACTATTGATTCGACACTACTATCGGTCATTTTGAACATTTTATTTTTACCCCTTCTTCCCCACTCCCCCCCCAAATGGTGATGGAAGGCTGAACTTGCACTTAAACGGCATCAGGAGTGTCCCTATTCATGTCAGCGACCCCTAAAACTATGGATTCGACACTACTTCCGTAATTTTGGACATTTTATTTTTCACTCCTTCTTCCCCTTCTCCCCCCATGCTGTTTGGGGCTGAACTTGCACTTAAAAGGCATCGAGTGTATGTATCACTGTTCATCTCTTCGACCCCGAAAACTATTTATTCGACACTACTCTCGGTCAAAATGACCGAGAGACATTTTATTTTCCCCCTTCCCCCCCCCCCCTTGCAATGCTGACGAGAGGCTTAACTTGCACTTAAACGGCATCGGGAGTGTCCCTATTCGTCGCGACCCCGAAAACTATGGATTCGACATTACTTTCGGTCATTTTGGACATTTATTTTTCACCCCTCTCTCCAATACTTATGGGGTTTAACTTAAACAGCATCGGGAGTGTCCCTATTCGTCGTAGGGACCCCGAAAACTATGGATTCGACACTAATATCAGTCGTTTTCGATCATTTTATTTCCCTCCTCCTTCCCCCTCCCCCTCCCTCCTAATGCTAATGGGGCTAAACTTGACTGTAACGGCATCGGGAGTGTTACTATTAATCTCAGCGACCCCAAAAACTATGGATTCGACACTAATATTAGTCGTTTTAGATTATTTTTACATGTCCCCCTGCCCCCCATGGGAGTGTCTTCCCCGCCAGTGTTTCTTTCCGGATTGCAAGTGATATGTGTACCAAGTTTGGTTGAAATTGCTCTAAGCATTCCAGAGTGATGCTGGAACATACATATAAATACCTCCAATGAACGTTCTCGGAAAATCCGGCTCTTGATTAGGCGCTTCTAACCTGAGGCTCCACTTTTAGACGACTGGCTTAGCGTTCGGGCGCAACGCCATAAGCATGGCCTGATTATCAACGCTGGGGGCCCCTGGGCAGATGCTATTAGGGGGCCCCCTTACAAACATTTATAAAAATAAGAACTATCCATGGGCTATACATACTACTAGAAGTACTAGGTGCATACACCAAGGGAATTTTGGGTCCCCTCCCTAGAATCAAGGGACCCTGGGCAAAGTCCCGATTTGCCCATGCGATAAAAAAGGCCCTGGCCATAAGCGCTTCCGGTCATTTATGTCGCTAAGTGCGGCTGTGCAAAGGTAATTTAAATTTATTAAGTGCACAGGGCCGCGATACAAGGTGATCTCCTGGAATTCCACGTGCTGAGGAAAAAAATTTACGTTACTGTACAGGAGTCATTACAGCATTTCTAGGAAGCGGGTCCGGGATTTTCATCTTCGGACTCACAAGAAAGAAAAACCTCTCTCTTGTGATACAGGCATCGAAGAATTTTCGGTAAAGCCTGATATGAAAATCCATGTTCGTTCTACTACAGGAACACTTTATGTATGTTATGTGTGTAAAAAAGGATTTACTACCGGGTTTGAACTAAAAGTTAATATCAGGACTCATACGGGAGAAAAACCCTTCGTTTGTGACGTATGTAACAAAGGATTCTCTAGAAGCTGTGACCTGAAAACTCATGTCCGTAACCATACGGGAGAAAAACCTTTTGTATACGATAAGTGTAACAAAAGATTTTCTAAAGCTTCATATCTGAAATATCTTATTTTTACCCACACAGGAGAAAAATCATACAGCTGTATAGGATTTTCTGGAAAGTGTGACCTAAAAAAATCATATTCGTAACCATACAGGAGAAAAGCCTTTCAACTGTTATCGTTCTACAAAAGGATTTTCTAGAATATCTTACTTGACTATTCATCTTCAAACCCATACGGGAGAAAAACCTGTCGTTTGCGAACAATATGGTAAAGCATTTACTAAGCGCTCTGATCTGAGCAGTCATCTTCGTACATACACGGGAGGAAAAGCTTTTGTTTGTGATTTATTTAACAAAATATTTTCTAGATTTGTATGGATTTCTGTTACGCTGTAATAAAGATTATGTAGAAATGCGCCTCTAATTTCTACTCTGTGTGAACTGCATCAAATACGCCAAACTCTCACCTGCAAACTCATCTTCGTAGTCATACCGGAGAAAGCCTTTTGTTTATGATCTATGCAGCGAATGATTTTTGCAAAAAGCACTGCTTGAATGATTATCTTCGCAACCATACAAATTAAAAATTAAAAATTATTTCAGATGCTGAAATACATCTTAAGTTTTTCTAGAGGATTATGTTTTGTAGTTGTTGACAGTAAAAATATTTATACGTGCCCATACGATTGAAACACTTTGCGTTCGCCAATGTGTGTAACGAAGAATTTTTTTTCTCCTAAGTCCGAGTTTTTAACCCAAAGAAAAGATGCAGTCTATAAAGTTATGGAAAAAAGGACTTCCTAGGAAGCATGACTAGAGAATAATCATATCCACAGTATTGTTCCGTTTTCTGGGTTCGATAGGATTGAATAAAATCTCTTCAGAATGGTTCACACAAAATAAAATTTATTATTCTCTAAATTCTTCAGACGCATACACAAATATTAATAGAAAACACGTATCAACTGTCTTCTAAACAACAGAAAACTCTAAAAACACAAGTCAGGATAACAGAGTCTTCAATACGATACTCGCCTAGCGCGTTTTCAATGCATTCAATTCGCAACAGAAGAGAACACTGAACTAAAATGCCAATCTCAGTTATATTTATAGACTTCCAAAGCGCCCCCTATCGGCCGGCAGCTAGAAATCACTGGAAAAGTCCAGAAAGGCCTGGAATGTTGGCGACCATTTGGCGCCAGATCGCCAAATTTGGTGACCAAAATAAGTCCCCTAATCCATCGCTAATTTGGCGATAACTCTCATATTTGGCGACATTACCATAGACTGGCAAAATTCGTAACATTGCTCCCTCCTCAAGGACTGCACGTCCAGGGCAGTACAACTCTTGGGCAGGAAGCCTTACTTACAATACTTAATATAACTAACTTACAATACATAATAGAATGGACTATACATAATAAAAACTAAACTATAAAATCACAACTAAAATTAATACAAAATTAACACGCATACAGACAAATACATATTTAATATAACTAATAAATACATACAAAGAACATTTAATTACTTTAAACAACATAAATAAAACAAAAAAATTAAGGATTATTTACACTAAATACAATGTTATATACAAAAAGAGAACTACCATGGTCTGTACATTTCTTTAATCTATTAACTATGCCCATAGTAAGGAGCTAGCCTATCATAATGCACTATTCTAGGCTTAGAATTAGATGATTTTCTTATACGATCCACGACGTCATTCAGTCTTTTTAGGACTGTATACGGACCATCCCAAGACTACTGTAACTTGGGAGAAAGTCCTTTACGTCGAATTTGGTTTCAGAACCATACCATGTCACCTTCATGGAATTCATGTCTTGTTGCTTTCGTGTCGTACCGGGTCTTCATCTTCTCCGCTGCGATGTTGATCCGCTCACGGGCGAAGTTATGGACGTCTTCAAAACGGGCCTCGAGTTCACTGATGTACTCTTCAGGCGATGAAGGCGTGTCTGGAGGGCGTCCGAACAGGAGATCACATGGCAGACGGAGGTCACGACCCAAAAGCATCTGGGATGGTGTATAGCCAGTAGTTTCGTGGACAGCACTGCGATAAGCAAGTAGGAACAGGCATAACTTTCGGTCCCAGTCTTCTTGGTTTCTTGAAACCAGGAGGGAGAGGTTATTCAGGATGGTTCGATTAAAACTCTCAACCATGCAGTCCGATTGTGGGTGTAGAGGAGTTGTTTGGGTTTTGTTGATTCCAAGTAGCTGACACAGTCCCTTAAAGACAGCAGAGGTGAAATTCGTTCCTTGATCGGAATGAATCTCAAGTGGTGTTCCGTATCTTGATATCCAATTTTGAACTAGTGCCTCTGCTACTGTCGTTGATTCTTGATCGGCAATTGGATAAGCCCCAGGCCACTTCGTGAAGTAGTCCCTGACCACAAGAATGTATCTTGTTGCCATTAGTAGTCCGTGGAAGAGGACCTAGAATGTCGAGAGAGATTCGTTCAAAGGGTGCTCCTACATTATAACGATGGAGCTTTCCTCGACTGTGTGTCTTTGGTCCTTTACGGGCCACACAGGCGTCACAGGATTGACACCACTTCTCGACGTCATTTCTCGCTTTGTTCCAGAAAAAGCGTTCCCGAACCTTCTGAAAGGTTTTAGTCACTCCGAAATGGCCTCCGGTTTGACTACTACGTTCTTCAAGAACGTTAGGCATCCTTGCTCTTGGGAGTAGAAGCTGCCACCTAGATGCTTCACCGTCATCAGATTCCCATTTTCTGTACAAAACGCCCTTCCGAATGTGAAGTGAGTCCCACAGAGACCAATATCGCTTTGTTTCTGGACTCAAGTTTGATATATCTTGCCAGGTAGGTCTTATGCTGGACTCCATAAATTCTAAAATAGGCTTTAGTTCAGGATCTTCAAGTTGATCTTTTCGAACCTCGTCATCCCTCCATGGATCTGGCTCTGGTGATGTAGAAGCTGTAGTTTGTCTTGCTACGGGATTTATAACATCGAATTTCTTTTCCCCTCTGGAACAATAATGGCAGCTTCCAGAACAGGGTTTCCGTGATAAGGTGTCTGCATTCCCGTGCAAAGATCCTTTACGATGACGAATTTCAATGTCGTATTCCTGGAGTGTTTGTATCCATCTGGCTATCTGTCCTTCTGGGTTCTTAAAGTTTAATAGCCAGGTCAAAGACGCATGGTCAGTTCGGAGCAGAAACTTTCGGCCGTGGCCGTACAGATAGTGATGGAAGTGTTCTACGGCTTTTACAATTACGAGCAACTCTTTTCTGGTGACGCAATAATTTCTTTCCGCTTTCGAAAGGCATTTGCTCCAATATGCGATGACATGTTCTTCACCGTATTTTTCTTGGGATAGTACGGCGCCAATACTCTCGTTGCTCGCATCTGTATCCAGGATGAATTGTTTGTTTGTTTGAGGATACGACAGGATAGGCGCAGATGTTAATGCCTCCTTTAGTTTCTTAAATGCATCCTCACATTCTTCTGACCACACGAACTTTTGTTTATTTTTTTGAATCTATGAAGGGGTCGTGCGATGTTAGAAAATCCCTTGACGAATCTTCTATAGTACGTGCAGAGCCCCAGAAAACTTCTCAATTGATGGGCATCATCAGGACGACTCCAATTCTTTACTACTGACACTTTTTCTGGATCGGTTCTGACACCTTCATCAGAGATGATATGACCGAGATAAGTTACTTCACGACGAAACAGGTGACATTTGGAGGGGCTTAACTTTAAGTTAATGTCTCTAAGTTTCTCCAGCACCTTTCGGATGTTTCTTAGATGTTCTTCAAAACTGCGCCCCACAATGATGATGTCATCCAAGTAAGCTAGACAAGCTTCAGAAGAGAGTCCCCTTAACACTGTCTCCATGAGGCGCTCGAAAGTAGCAGGTGAGTTACACAGGCCAAACGGCATGACCTTAAACTGCCAGAAACCTTGCCCCGTAGTAAAAGCAGTCTTTTCTCGGTCGTCAGGATGTATCTCTACCTGCCAGTAACCACTCTTTAGATCTAATGTAGAGAACCACTTGTGCCAAGAAAGTGTGTCCAGTGTGTCGTCAATTTGAGGAAGAGGGTAGCTGTCTTTCTTTGTGACGTCGTTCAACCGGCGATTGTCTGCACAAAACCTTGTAGAGCCATCCTTCTTTCGGACCAATACGATGGGGGAGGCCCAAGGACTTGAAGACGGCTCGATGACGTCATTCTGTTGCATTTCTTTTAGAAGATTTTCCACCTCTACCTGCTTAGCAAATGGAAGTCTTCTCGGGTTCTGTTTGACAGGGGAGTGATTCCCTGTATCAATCCTGTGCTGCGTTAAATTAGTTTTTCCGACTTTGTGAGATGTTCGGGAAAATAAATATTTCAATTCTTCAATTAGTTTTTCTGCAGCACTTTTCTGTTCATCTCTTAACTGTGCACTCTGGAGTAATTCGGTTTTTAATATTTTAGAAGACTGGGCCAAGCTGTGTTTTGGTTCCGGTTGATGCAGGTAACTGGAGTACAAGTTGCTATCACTTCACCTTTCCAAATAATTTTCTCCTTTCTGGTAACATTAACTATCCTCAAAGGCACACTGCTTCTCGAAAAGGTCGACAAATGTAAAAGCTACCAATATTCCTTTCGGGTTATTTTCAACATTGGGATATTCGATGATGCCAAATCGGAAACTATTGTCTTCAGCTATTGTTCCGGGAAATAATATTTCTGTTCTTGAAGGTAAAGTGGTGTCATCTTTGGCTATTATTTGATGAACGTATTTAATTCCTTCAGTTTTCATATCAAATATTGCAATGTCTTCCGATGAAGAGCGCAGCTCATTGTTATTAAAGTCCAAAGTAAAGTTATGTTTTCTTAAAAAGTCCAGTCCTATAATAAAAGCGTCCGTAATATCTGCCACATATGCCGTATGTTTGTAAACGGCATTCCTGAATGCGATGTTAATATGTATCATTCCGTGAATCGGAATTTTGTCACCAGTCACAGTTTGCAGGGTAAAGCATGGCGGGGTCCAGAGAAGATCGACCCCAAACGCTTAGCCAAATCTTCTTGAATGATCGTCACATTGGCTCCTGTGTTGATTATCATGCGGCAGGGAAATCTATTAACATGTCCAAAGACGAAAAGTCCATGATCGCCACCGCTCATGGAAGAAATTTGTAGTACACTCATGGACAAAAAAATTAGCGCACCAAGAAATAATTGCGGGATCGTAACGAAACTTGCAATGAAGGTGCATGTCGGGGAGATATGCAAATGATTAGAAATGCAGCGTGATTGCGCATTACGTATAGCCGGTAGAGGGCGTTGCACATCGTACTCTGTGGAGTATAAAACAGGTAACCAAAGCTTGTTTGAGTGTGCTGAATCATTTTACAAAGGAAGAGCTGAGATAGACATGCCATTACGCCGTGTTCGAAGACAATATAAGCAGTTGTCGCAGTTTGAGAGGGGGAGAATCGTCGGGATGATGGAAGCTGGGTGGTCAGCTAGGCGAGTAGCTCGTCAATTAGGCCGATCTGATTGTGTTGTGAGGAGGTGTTGGGACCAGTGGACCCGAGAGATGTCATGTACACGAAGACCAGGCTCAGGACGCCCTCGACAGACCAGTCGTCGAGAAGACCGCCACATCGTAAGAAATGCACGCGTACAGCCAACTGCTTCATCGGCCGCCATCCAGGCACAGGTAGCACCTTCACTAGGGGCCTCTGTGTCTTCTCGAACCATACGAAGGCGCCTGGCTGAAGGACAGTTGGTATCGCGGCGCCCATTACGTGTGCTGCCCTTGACGCCCACCCATCGACGCCTCCGTTTGGAGTTTTGCCGCGCACGAGGAAACTGGACTGCAGCGGAATGGAACCAGGTCGTCTTTAGCGACGAATCCAGATTCAATCTCGGCAGTGATGACAATCGTGTTCGTGTGTGGAGAGCCCGTGGTGAACGCTTCAATCCTGCCCTTGCTGTACAGCGACACATCGCCCCCACAGCTGGTGTGATGGTATGGGGTGCCATTGCCTACAATACACGGTCACCCCTAGTATTGTTCCGTGGCACCATGACAGTCCAGCTGTATGTTCATGAAATCCTGCAACCACATGTGTTGCCACTCATGCAACGGCTCCCAGGAGCCATTTTTCAACAAGACAATGCTCGGCCTCACACGGTAAGGGTGTCACAAGACTGTCTCCGCACTGTTACTACCCTTCCTTGGCCTGCCCGATCCCCAGATTTCTCTCCAATCGAGCATATCTGGGATCATTTGGGACGACGAGTTGGGCATCCCACGAGTTTGAACGAACTAGAGGCAAGGTTACAGCAAATATGGAACGAAATGTCTCAAGACATCATACAAAACTTGTATGACTCAATGCCCGATCGTATCGCATCGTGCATTCGCGCTAGAGGGGGGTCCAACGGAGTATTAACTCCTCCGTTCTTTTGCCTTTTTCTCTGAAATAAATTATCCTTTTTCTTTGATTTTCTTATCATTTACTTATATCAAAGTAGTCTTTACGTATGTAAAATTTCGTTTCATTTTGACGACTCCTTCTTGGTGCGCTAATTTTTTTGTCCTTGAGTGTACTTTGAACTGGGGCTTTTATTCTCCGGCAACCGCCGCCCCTCGAGATGGCCAGAGTCTAGTTTTCTTGCTCCTGTTTCTTGGAAGTGTTCTTGACTCCCGAATCGTGGCGCAATTGGCAGTTTCTTCGGGCGTGACCTTCGCCGCCGCAACTCCAGCATTTTATGACTTGTCGTCTGTCAGGCTTAACTGATCTCATAGCATTGACCTGTTTTGACAGCTCGTCTATTCTTTCCATTAAATGGTCCATTGTACGTTCGGAGATTCTGTAACGTTTGCAACCCTAATAGAAAGGCGAGGTTTTTGTGAAGCTTGTTGGGCTGCTTCAAACTTCATGGCATAGACTAAGGCGGACTTCAGATCTTTAACGTTCGCCATTCGAAGTGCCTTCGGTATTTCAAAGTCGCGAACTCCACCAATAAAATATTGGAAAGCAAGATTTTCCCGTACTTCCGCAGGGCAATCTGACCAAGCGAGATGGAAGAGCCTTTCGACGTCTGTTGCAAGTTCTTGTAGTGATTCATTTGGCTTCTGTTGGCGAGATTTGAGCTGGAGCCGGCTATAGTCTTTCAAACACTTCTCGCCAAAGCGTAACTCCAGAGCACTTGAAAGTGCGCCAAAGTCTAATCTCTGCTCTTCTGGGATCGTCTGCAAAATATCCGCCGCTTCAGTTCTCAGGGATGCAGCCAATTGACACGCTTTTGTTACAGAGTCCCATCCGCTGGCGTTCGCCATAATCAAGAATTGAGTTTTGTAAACTTGCCAAGAAGATTTTCTATCATAGGTTGACAGCTTAATGGTTGGCCGGGAGATGACAGATATACACTTAGAATCTTCAGTAACATAAATATTTGACAATTTCTGTTCTAAAATCTGTACTTTCCTTGAAACGTCGGTAAATTTTCCCTCTAAATTTTCTTTTATATCGCCAAATTTTTCTTCCATAGTTTCAAATTTGTTTTCAACTTTATCAAATTTTTCCTCCATATTTTCTTTTATGACGCCACTATTTGCTTCAAAAATATTAAATTTGTGTTCCACATTCTGGAATTTTTCTTTTTCGGGAATTTTTAACGATAGTTATAACCTCACACTTTAATTCTTCCCGACCAGCCGATATTTCCTTCTTTATCTCTTCTTGACCTGCATACATTTCTTTCTATATCTCTTCTTGAATGGCTTTCATCTCTTCTTGACCTGCAGATACTTCTTCCCTTATCTCCTCCTGACCTGCAGACATTTCTTTTATTTCTTTCATTATCTCCTCTTGAATGGCTTTCATCTCTTCTTGACTTGCAGATACTTCTTTCTTTATCTCTTCTTGACCTGTAGACATTGCTTTCTTTATCTCTTCTTGACCTGCAGACATTTCTTTCTTTATCTCTTCTTGACCTGCAGACATTTTAGTCATCGCAGCAATAAGCTGCTGGAATTTAGCTTCCAAATCTTGAGCTGTAACATTCTGATCAGCCATTGATCTTGTAAAAGGCATTCAATCCCTACACCACTGACACCAAAATGTTCCGTTTTCTAGGTTCGTGTGATTAAATAAAAATCTCTTCAGAAAGGTTCACGCAAAATAAAATTTATTGTTCTTTAAATTCTTCAGGCGCATACACAAATATTAACAGAAAACACGTATCAACTGTCTTCTAAACAACAGAAAACTCTAAAAACACAAGTCAGGATAACAGAGTCTTCAATACGATACTCACCTAGCGCGCTTTCAATACATTCAATTCGCAACAGAAGAGAACACTGATCTAAAAGCTTCAGGAGCTTCAGGAAGAGTAGTGGTAACTACAGTACATGGGCCGGGTCCTCCACTGTAGGATGATATAGCAATGCATAAAACTTCAGTGATCAATAAAAAACGAAAGTAGGAAGGAAAATAGAAAGTGGGGAAAACAAAAAGCTTCGACAGTACAAGTAAAGCTAAAACATGGGGGAGAAAAGAGACTGAGCGAACAAAGAACAGGACAAACAATTAAAAGTCACGAGCAAGAATGGCACAGGGTCGTTTCTTGTTAGCTGGGTCAGCAGGATCGTAATTGGCAAGATTTTTAATAAGATCATTTGGTAAATTTTTATGGAAGTTAATAGCAAGATTTTGAAGATAATTTTGAATAGTGGGGAGATTTATCTCCCTATAAATGTCAACATTGCAAAAATACCATGGGGAGTTAGTGATTTGCCGAATAGTCATGTTTTGAGCAACAGCCAGAATTTTAATGTTGGAATCCGCTGCATACGACCAAACTGGTCCAGCATACGTAAGTAAGGTTCTTAAGAAAGATTTATAAATGAGCATTTTGTTACTAAAGTTCAATTTACTATTTCGGGCAATTAAGGGGTAAAGTTGCCTTTTAGCATTACGAAATTTATTACGATTATTAATGATATGTTGTTTCTAAGTGAGTTTTTTATCAAGGGTTAACCCTAGGTATTTAACAGTGTTCGACCAGGGGATAATGATGGAACCAATTTTAATATTGCAGTTAGCATATGTTTTATCGAATTTATGAGTGAACATAGTGGCAATGCACTTATCCGAGTTAATTTTTATTTTCCATTTAAGGAGCCAGGAATTAATAAGGGCAACGTGGTCATTAATAGCTTTGACTGCATATTTAATTTATGATTATGATTAGGGGCAAAAATAGCTGCGTCGTCTGCAAAAATAGCAATTTCGGTCTTTATGTACTGCGGAACGTCGTTAATGTAGATATTGAACAAGGTTGGACCAATAAGAGAACCTTGAGGAACCCCAGTAAAAATGGGGTAGGGGTCGGATAAAGTATTATTGATTTTTACTTAAAAGGTACGATTACTTAAGTAGGAGGAGATAATTTTAATAAGCTGGGGGGGGGGGGGGGAAGTTGTAGTTGTTAAGCTTTTGGATGAGACCATCAATCCATATTCGGTCGAAAGCGCGTGCTACATCCAGAAAAAGGACAGGGGAGGACATTTTATTAATTTTAGCTTGGGTTAGGATCTCAGTGATACGGTAGGCCTGATGTGGAACAGAAAGAGATTTTCGAAAACCGATTTGATAAGGCATAATGATGTTATTGGCTTCCAGATGTTTGTTGATTTCGAGGGCAAGAAATTTTTCAGTAATTTTACTAATAGTGTTTAATAAACTTATAGGACGCTAAATATCGGGCGAGGAAGGGGGTTTACCGGGTTTGCGAACTGGAACAATAATGGAATTTTCCCATTTAAGAGGTAAATACTCAAATTTAAAAATAGAAATTATGAGAACGGTAATTTTGTAGATATAATGAGGAGGGAGATGCTTAAACATAGTATGAGTGATACCATCATCTCCACGGGACTTCCTTCTGGGGAGATTTTTAATAATATCTTTAACTTCAACAGGAACAATGTAAGGGGTGGGGCTATCGTGAGGCGTATTATTAAAGAGATCCAAATTAGTTTTGACAATGTTTTCAGTGCTGGAATTTTGAAGGGGGGTTGGGAGCAAAATATTGAGAAAGAGTTTTAGCAATAAGGTTATATTTTTCGAGTTCAGTGCTAGCATGAGAATTGGAATTGGGAATTTTAAGAGGGGGAATGGTAATAAATTGGTTTTTGAATCTTTGGGCGCATGCCAAATAGAATTGCTTGTAGTGTCAAGAGAAGTAATAAACTGTTCCCAGTTAGAATTGGCTTTGTCTTTTAAGTAATATTTAAGGTCCTGCTGAGCGTTATAGTTTTATTAACATCGGTTTTATTATGTTGCCAATTCTTACGCGCTTTGTTTTTGTTGTTTATCAGTAATTAAGTTAGGGTCATCGTTAGATTTATTACTAGGGGGATTATTTGGGTACTGTTAAATAGGTTAAAGTTAATATCATAAGTGATACTATTGACGAGATCGTCAATATCATCAATACCATTAACAACAGGGTGGACAAAGGGGTTACTAGCGAGGATGTTTTTGACTTTAGACCAGTTAGTAAACTTTTTCTGTTTAATATTAAGAGGATTGTGATCAAGGGAGATTTTAAGTAACACAGGATTGTTGTTAGAGGACAGGTCGCAAATGGAGTCAATGTACAGATCATGAGGGATACCTTTAACAAGGAAGTCCAAAATGTTATTTCTGGAAAAGGAAAAGTGGGTAGGGGTGGTAGGGGCAATAATATCGAAATTTGTATTAGCCGTGAAGTTATTAACGACCGCACCATAGGGATTAATGGGAGAATTAGGGCCGTTCCACAGGGGATGGGTAGCATTTAAGTCACCGAAAATAATGGTATCGTTATTGATATTATTAAGGTTTTTAAAATCTTCAAGGATATCCATACAATTTTGACAGGGGGAATGTAAGTAGAAATGATGGTATACGGTGGGTGGTTCCGGAGACACACGTTAATCGCATTAGCGTTGATAACTTTGAGCGCGGGCAGTACAATATCATGGTGAGGGAGGGTCATTTTAACGGCGATCGCAGTACCTCTTATAGAGCGATCATTACGAGTGGGGTCAACATAGTCGCTACGGTAAACAGTATAATTAGGAATTTTGAACTTATCCCGTGGTCGAAGGTGAGTTTCTTGAATAAGGATAATATCGGGGCAATGCTCATTTATAAAAACCTTGAACTCCTGAATTTTACTAAAAATGCCATTGGCGTTCCAAGCGACAATGGAAAGATATTTAAAAACATTCATGGCACGGTTTTAGAAGGAAGAGTGAGCATAGAGTAGATGAAAGCAACTACCTGTTCATCGGAAGATTTGGCTTGGAGAATGCGTTCCTTAGTCTGCCTTAGTGTAACTAGCAGATCCGAGAAGTCAGTTACTCCAAGGATGTTTTTAATGTCGGTCATGATAGAACCGATTTCTCTCATTTGGTCCAAGAGATTGATAATTTCACTATTGTTGGGTGTTCCAGTGGCACTGGTAGAAGGTTCAGGGATAGAATCAGCATTAGAGGAAGCAGAATTTACTGGGGTAGGAAGGGAATGCGAACCAGCAGCATTAGCATAACTAATATTAGGATTTAATTTAGATGTTTGTTTTTTCTTAGGTTGAGGTAAATTATGGGGGAATTTGGGGCATCCTCTCCAGTTAGCAGGATGATCACCAGAGCAGTTGCAACATTTGGGGGTGGGAGTTTTTTCTTTAATGGAATGGAGGCCTGCGCATTTAACACAATGTGTTTTCATCAAGCAGTTGCTCGTGATGGTGAAAGTAGTTACAATTATGACACTGTTGACTCTTAAAGGGGGATTTATATTTTTCAACCGTTATGCGGATATGAAACAGAGAGGTTAGATAATTTATAGTTCTCGTTTTATCAGATGGGGTAAGTTGAACTTGATAAAGAGGGATGAGAGTTTTATCTTTCTTAGTTAATTGAGTGGTTTTGAGAACAGGGAATTCAAGTATTTTGAGTTCCTCGTGAACATCAGTAGCAGAAATGTCTCTAGGTAATCCTCCGATGACAATTTTAACAAGACGAACAATACCAAGTGGGAGAATAAAGCCTTCAATATTACGATCTTTTAAATATTTTGAAATATTCCGACGATCAGTTTCGGTCTGGGGGTCAAGTCGAATAAATTCAACTCCCACCTTCGCTTGGAATTTTCTACAGTTATTAGTACCAGCTATTTCATTTAAGACATCCCTATAATTTGGAATTTTTACGATGGTAATGTGCTTAATTTTAGGCACATTATTACTGATTCTAGGCGTTGGTTGGGAAACATTAGGGTCATTAAAAACTTTTTCCTTAAGGACATCAAATTTGTTGGATGCAACAGGAGCATCAGAGTTAATGGGTAACGGAGTTTTTGAAGTTAGTCTTAAGCAGGGGCGGATCCAGGGGGGGGGGTGAGGGGGCTGCAGCCCCCTCAGCCCTTTAGGTCATGTTTTTTAATTTAGAGAAAGAACTCAAGATTATAAGAAGCAAAGAAAATAAAGTAACAAATAATACGTAGCGCTAGTGCCAACTTTTGGGTAAAGAAACGATAAGTTTAAACGTGCTTGTCTATTAGAAGTGCGCCAGTGCAGTGCATTTCGCTTGAAGGTCAAGTCTAGTGTACAAAAATACGCCGCGCCCCATCACCAGTCGCGCCAAGATCCCTTTCCCTGCCGTCGCACAGCGTGACACATAGACAGGTTCCGTGTGTGTTGACTTGTGGTTATTGAATAACGGGTCGCGTAATACAGGAAATTCAAACCCAAAACGAAGGAAATTTCAGAGAACTGGTGCGTTTTCGTATCGAGTCAGGAGATGAGAATCTTAGCAAGCATGCGCTCTCCAGGAAGCATGCGCTAATGTACTATTGTACTCTAGTAAAACGATTCAAAATTAATTAATCAATTGTTGCAGAACTGAAGTCCGAAATGTCATACTGGAACGAATCCAAGCTGCAAAATACTATAGCATATTATTTGATGAAACAACAGATGCTGCTCATGATTCACAACTGACATTTTCCACACGCTACTGCTACGAAGAAAATGTTTATGAAGATTTCCTGGACTTTGTGGATTCCAGAAAACTCGTTGAAGCTTTTGCACATGAAGAAGACATAAATTATTTAAGTGAACCCTCCTTGACTGGTGAAGTGATAGGAATTACTGTGCTTGGATTAATTAAAAAAATAATTTGGACCCAGAAAACTGTGTAGGAATAGCCACTGATGGATGTAGTAGTATGGTGTGTGAGGTAAAGGGAGCAGTAAATGCTGTGAAACGTTGTGCTGTCGACGCCACCCATTGCCCGTGCTTAAACCATGCTTTGAATTTGACCCTGACAAAGGCCTCTAAGATTCAAGAGGTCATTTTCTGAATCATCATTTAAAAGTGTACACTGTTCTATATTTGTATTATTACAACACCTATTTTAAAGTTTACTTTCAGACCAAAATGACTCAAAGATCATTTAGAATTGGCTAGTGTCCGAAAACTCATCTTTGTACACCACAAAAGTGCTTGTCACAAAAAAATACTGTTTCATATACATTGAGGAAAAAGAGAAAAAGGTGTTGTGTTCTTTTCAATCTTAAAACATTCAAAATACTAAAGCTTATATTTCTTTTATTTCAGGTATGTGATCAGGGCCTTTTTATCGCATGGGCAAATCGGGACTTTGCCCAGGGCCCCAAAACCCCCTTGGTGTATGCACCTAGTATTTCTGATAGTATGTATAGCCCATGGATAGTTCTTATTTTTATAAATGTTCATAAGGGGGGGGGCCCAAATAGCATCTGTCCAGGGGCCCCCAGAGTTCATAATCGGGCCCTGTATGTGATTATAACATGAAGATATTGGATGTCGTAGCAAGATGGCCTGGGAGCACTCATGACTAATCTATTTGGAAGAGCAGTGCTCTCCGAGAGTTGTTTTTAAGTAAAGTTATCCCTGAAAAGAACTTCTTGCTTGGGGACAGTGGTTACCCATTAGAACCATGGCTGATGACACCATATTTGGATGAATCCTCACAAAGCAAGCAGAAATTTAATGAAAAACACAGAAAAGCCCAAAATGTCATAGAGCGCTGCTTTGGGGTATTAAAATCAAGATTTATATGTCTGGATCAAACAGGTGGTACACTTCAGTATACACCTGAAAAAGTATGTGAAATCATTATTACATGTTCTGTATTACATAACATCTGTTTGAAATATAATATTGAAAGTGCTGTACAAACATGTGATAAAGAATTTGATGATACTGGAGTGTTTCCATCTGTGGTAAATTCTGATAATCAGAATACTGTGAGAAACAGAGGAAAAATGTTACACGAAGAAATTTGTGCAAATTTATAAATTTAATTTTTTGTTAATTATTAAATAGTTTTTTCACGCTTGAACTGGTGTTTTGTCTTGTCAATTTTTAACATTTCTTTGGCACAATTTTAATATGCCATTTTAACATTTTAAGATGTTGACATACAGACATACATTGTATTATATTATTATAGACTAGCCTGACTATGTTCGGGCCATCCGTCCACCAGACAGACGGCTTTGAATTGATTGACTGAGAGGGAGAATTTTCATAAGAGG
Organism: Dolomedes plantarius; assembly: GCA_907164885.2. Taxonomy (NCBI): domain Eukaryota; kingdom Metazoa; phylum Arthropoda; class Arachnida; order Araneae; family Dolomedidae; genus Dolomedes; species Dolomedes plantarius. Next base: position 88,159,787 of record OU015498.1, read on the forward strand.
CACTATTAATTTGAAGTCCCCCCCCCACAAAACAACAAAAAGAAAAATGTGTTATCTGTATTAACACCCACCACCACTTGGTATGGTATGAGCATACCTGCAATACAAAAAGATAAATTTTCATGTGAAAAGAAATCGGCTGGCTACTTTAGCCTATATTCCTGCAATACAAAAATTCAAATTTCCTTAAATTTGTGTCATTGGTGAGATAATAATGCAATGTACATTGAAATTATATGAGTGCATGTATTAGGCAGAATTGCCCATGTCTATGTTGCAAGATATTCTGTATTCAGTTTAGTCAAAAGATAAGCACAATTGGAATATTAAACAGGCTTCCGGAGCATATGGTATTGTGGAAAAACAAATAAGCACCAAAATTTCCTAAATATAAATATTTATATAACGAAAATGTGAATATGCACTTTTTAAATATTTTTGCGTGTAATCAACAAAACAAAGAAATGGTGAACTTCATACAAAAATAGCTTAGTAGAATATTTATCTAAAATCAAAAACTAAACTAATCAGCAAAGAAAGAAATATATGAAATATGAACAGTTTTGGAAAAAAATCAGTAATACGAAAATAAAAATTAAAGAATTATTTGTTGTTTGGACATTTCAAACATGATCATTGTCAATTTTGTTAGGATAATTAAACTTTTATTTCGTTATTGTTAAAAGGCTTGTCATGTATACATTATTTTGAGCATCTTCAATAGTTTTAACATATACCTTTTTCAACAAACATGGCTTTTACTGCACAATAAGAGTAAGATTACTATCTGTTTCACTAAAAGTAATTTTCAAGATAATAAATAAGATCTATAATAGAACAGTGAAACTTAAGGGAACTTAAATTTTTATAACATTTGAAGTAATTCTAAAACTAGTGTCATTTACATGATACTAGATTTTTTTTTATCCTATGTTGGGGAAAAGTACATTAACCATAATTCCCCACTGGTAACTCAGTAGAGGTGAGATCTATTTCAAAAATCTGTGACTGAAAAGTACTTGTTTTGAAGAGAGGATCACGTTAAAAGGTGATTGAAATCCATAAATTCCCCAGCAGAATAAAGGTGGTAGTCAGGAGAGGATGCAACGCCAATGCGGTGCAGGTAAAAAGCCGTGAGATTGTTCTATAAAATTGGATGAACTATTAATACACACGCGAAATGACACAACCGTTTGAACAACAAACACTTGAAAAGACAGTTGTTTTGATAGACATACACGGTAACTCAGACACTCTAAAAGCGTTCTCATTGGCTGATTTCCGATGAAAATCGATTATATCTCGATTATTACTCCGAGTTATCGAAAGATTCGGTTCGTTTTGACAGCGTGACGTCAGTGGATGCGGCTGGCGGAAATTGTTTGTCGTGAATGGCTTTCAAGGTGGTTTTCCCTTTTCAATCGCAGATCTCCCTGCCTTGCGGCTTGCGGACTGCAAGTCGCTGGCGTTTGTCGTGAATCAGGCCCTAAGTCAAAAAAGAACGGTAAGTGCCCAGTTCCCTGGAATGATGTGACCAATAACGTTTTCCAGCAATGTAAACAAAGTTTGGCTAACGCAGTAACGTTACAGTACCATTCGCCTAAGGGTCTGTTCACATAGAATCCGCCAGCGTCAGCGTTACTCGTATTGACATATTTTAAACCAATCACAGGCCATAACAATTTCGTAGTTAATCGTTTGGAGGTTTGTAATTGGTTAAATATAATTCAATACGAGTAACGCTGACGCTGATTGATTCTATGTGAACAGGCCCTTACTCTCGCCTTTCTGTGATGGTAGACGCATCCAATATCGCCATTGGAGTGGTTCTACACTCACAAACAAAAAAGGCCCCATGCCTCTCGCATTTTTCTCAAGAAAACTATGTCCCGCTGAACAGAAATACAGCACCTATGATAGAGAGTTCTTAGCAATTTACTCCGCGATAAAACATTTTAAACATAACTGTGCTATTTAAAAACACTAATAACAGGTTAGAGAGAGAAGTAAGCTTTTAATAACTATTTTGTAGACATACATCATGCAACGATCGAATGTACAAAAACTTTGATGCGATGCCAAATACAAAAACAAGATAACGTGTTGCCACAAAACAAGGAAATAATATCACATTCACCCCCCCTTTATTTTTAGTCCCTGACATAGTCCTTCAAATAAGCAGGAGGTTGTCTAAGGCAAACAGGTCGCAATGGTGGAGTGTCCAAGTTCGTTTCAGCTATGTCTCCTGATGAGATAACTGAGTCATTTACTGGCTGCACTTCAGAATCCAGTAAAAAGCTTTCTTCGTTAACCCCTTCATCGTTAGAGAAATTAGTAGGATCTCCTTTAGGAGCTAAATGCCTAAGAGAAACGGTTGTCTCTCTTCCATCCGCAAGTTTTACATGAGCGTAATCAGGGTTTGCCTCAATTAGTTCAACTTCTTGGACAAGTGGTTCATATTTGTTCGTACGCACCTGATTTCTCATTAGAACTGGACCTGGCTTAGTAAGCCACGTAGGGATAGAACAGCCATTATGTGATCTCCGAGGGTGAGAAAACATTCGCTCGTGGGGAGTAGCATTAGTTGTAGTACACAACAAAGAGCGAATGGAATGAAGGGCAGACTGCACAACTCCTTCCCACTGTTCAGTCCTCATGTTATTAGACCTTAAAGCAAGTTGTATGGTCTTCCAAATTATTCCGTTATAGCGTTCCACCTGTCCATTTCCAGCTGGATTGTAAGGGGTCGTACGGCTTGTAGCTATTCCATGAGATGTTAAGAAAGATTTCAACTCGCGAGACATGAAAGCTGATCCCCTGTCAGAGTGAATGAATGATGGCATTCCGAAGATGGGAAAAATATTCTGTAAATTCGATATTACAGTAGTTTCAGAAATATCATTACAAGGGATGGCAAATGGAAATCTTGAAAATTCATCAACAATGGTCAGTTATAACGGTTTCTTGAAGCACTAGGGAAGGGTCCCTTAAAGTCCAGATTCAGCCTTTCAAATGGGGATGTAGCTTTCACAAGCGTTCCTAAAATTTGCAAAATCTGGGCTTCAATTCACTACAAACCAAGCAAGAATTTGTGACTTTCCTCACATCGTTTAAAGAAAATGGAAGATTCTTACAACGAATCCAGTGGTGCATTCGTGTAACTCCTGGATGACAGAGAGAGTTGTGCAACTCACTTAAATCTACTCGGGAGGTTACAGCCCCTGTAATGCGAGATAATGTATCGGCAATTATGTTTTGTTTTCCCGGACGATAAATTATGTCAAACTTAAAACTTGCCAGTTCAAGTCTCCAACGGATTAATTTTTCATTTTTAATCTTGCTGCTATGTCTCTGATCAAACACAAAAGAGACAGCTTGTTGATCCGTGAAAACTTCGAAATGCTTTCCCATCAAGAAATGTCTCCAATGGCGCAGAGACTCGACGATAGCATATGCCTCTTTTTCTGGGGATGAATGCTTCTGCTCAGACGTGTTCAAAGTTCTTGAGAAAAAGGCAACCGGACGGCCAGCTTGACTTAATATAGCTCTAATTGCAAAGTCTGATGAGTCCGTTTCGACTCTAAATGGAATGTCGTCTTCGATTGCGGCCAAGGTAGCATTAGCCACATCCTCTTTGAGCATATTAAATGCAGACACAGCCTCTTGAGAGAGAGGAAACTGTTTCTTCCCCAGCAAAGGGCGTATTTTTTCTGAGAACTTTGAGATCCACCGGCAATAATGGGCAAACATACCCAAAGCACGTTGTAAAGCCGAGGAGTCTCTAGGGACATGCATATCCATCAAAGGTTTCAGTCGTTCAGGATCGGGTCTAATTTTACCATCACTTACGATGTAACCCAGCAACTGGACCGAATTAGCTGAATAATTACACTTTTCTTCATTAAGGATCAAATTATATTTCTTCACCACAGCTAAGAATTTTTTTAGGTTATCATCATGTTCCCTTTGATCTTTGCCACAAACAGTAACATCATCGATGAATGGATACGTAAGATCAACTCCTTCATCCTCGATAATTTTGTCAATGACTCTCTGAAAACATGCTACACCATTTGTAACACCGAAAGGGACACGCAAGAAATGATACAATTTACCACAAGCTTCAAAAGCTGTATAATGTCTTTCGCTGTCAAGAATAGGAATTTGGTGATAAACACTTTGGAGATCGATCTTACTGAATACTTTGTTTTTTGAAATTTTTAATATTATATCTTCGATCTTAGGCAGAGGGTAAGCATCTAATAAAGTGAATTTGTTAATTGTCTGTGAGTAGTCAATTACCATTCTGGGTTTGTGATTTTCTCCTCTCATCACAAATGCTTGAGCTCTCCATAGAGAGTTACTCGATTCAATGACACCTTCTTGAAGAAGTTTCTGAATTTCCTTAGTCATAAAATTATTGTCTTCATACGTATGACGTCTTGACTTAGTAACTACCGGTTTACAATCTGGATTCAAATTTGAAAAAAGTGATACGAGAGGCACTTGTGCAACAGCTAAAGAACAAATTGTTAGGGGAGGTTTGTTACCCTCAAATCCAATCTCTACAGATGAATGTCCTTTTAGGATGTCATGACCTATCAAAACATCGGTGAACAGGTCTTTCATAATTAACAGTTTCGCATCCTGATAAGTGAAATTTTCTATTCTTAAGTTTACTTTGCAACAACCTACTGCTTCAGTAACCATAGAGGAATTAGCCATCGATATTTTCCCAAAATATGGTTCTATTTTGACTTTACATTTAGCTACATGTTTCTCATTCAAAAAACTTAGGGAGCTACCCGTGTCGATTAAGGTGGCTATGTACTAAAAAAAAATAATCTCCTTTCCCATTTCCAGTCCTTCCCGACTCTTGTGGTGGGAGGAGTCCAGTTGACAGTTCGAGAATTCCACCCCCCTTAGGGTTGACAGTTTGAGGGATTGTAATGACCGTCTCTCTATAGGGGGTCATGCGCTTTCCAAAGGGGGTCATGCGATATCCTTGCCTTTCCAAATAATCCCCGAAAGAAAATCCAAAGAAATCGCAAACTGCTGGTTGTAGCGGGCGAAAATTTAAACGGTTCTACGCTTGATTTTGCCATGAGTTTACTCACGGATACGATTGGTCCCGCCATAAGCATAAATGTAAAATTAAGACTGACTTTCAGAAAATCAACGAGAAATTAAACAAAGCAAAATATACAAAATATAAATTTTACTGAAAGAAAGTTCTGATTTTGTGTCTTGAAAGCAATGTTGTAAATTATCCTTATCTACAGAGAGAAAGTTAGTACTTTGAAACTATTTATTAATATGAGTTCATTACAGACAATAGTAAATTAAGGATTTTAATACAGAAAAATTGGGATTTGTCTGTGAAAATGAAATTAGGTTTAAAAGAAATAATCTCAGAAAACTTTGAATCTTCAAGGAATTGCTCATAGGATTCCGATAAATTAAAGATATCTGCAATATCGCACGTCGGGGAGATATTGCAGATATCTTTAATTGTAACTTCGATTTAATCATTTGGAAATCATCAGTCATTTGCTGCTAATAAGTATCCTGTGTATGTATTATAAAACATGACTGTAATAACAATTTTAGATATTTTATGTTCAACTATCACAAATTTCAATCTATTCCAATTCAAGCGAATACAGGTCGAAAACTGCCACATCTTACTTTATCCTTCTGTTGAAGTTAGTAATTTGTTGTCTAAAAGAAAACTGCTTATCTTTTGTGTATTATAATATTCGGAACTTTAATGCGATAACGTATCTGTATTTTCTAAAATTTGAGAGCCATTAAAACGTATTTTGAATTATTTTATCTAAACATAGTCAGAACTACATTTTTTCCTTTAATTTATATGTATTTAATTAAAAACCATTCTTCCTGACGTCGTCTTTGTGTGCGTTAAAGCAAACAAACACTAACTTCTTGCACATAAACTTCAGAAAAGGTTCGATATCTTGAGAAAATTGTCTAATATAGGTATAATAAAAGTACATATATATAAAAGTACTATATATATAAGTTATATATATAAAAGTACTATAAATAACTGTGCATGATTATTGAAAAGTTTTCACATGACACAAATGTAGAAATTCTAGAATAATTAAACGGTAGATTGTTTTTGTTGTAAGTTTCTCTAAATATGGTGGGTCCCATGGATAAGACATTGAAAGAGGCGCCAAAATGAGGCAGAGTAAAAATACGAAATTATCAACAAATAACGATAAAATATAATAGTAACTAATAATAGCAAATTCTTTCAAACTAGTTGATATAGTTTAGGCCTCAGACAACGGTGTTTAATGCATTTATGAAATTTTTCAATACATTCAAAACTCCATTGATTCGTTCTTAATATTTCTTATACTTTAAAGATGAACTTGAAAGAAAGTTTTCGTATATCTGTCCTGTATATATTTACTTACCTTTTTCTTTTTTTCCTATATATACCTAAAACTAAATACCCGTGCTTCACAACGGAATACATAACTTCAGTAGTAAAGTGTTTTCATTTCTTTGAGGAGATAACCCTATAATTTAATGACCCCGATCCAACATTAAATAAGGGTTTTTAGATTTATATTTATTTCTTAATTTTGGGCGCCTTATGCCCCTTCTGGATTTTTTAGCTTTCTTAGTACCTAGGGCCTTAGATGAGCCACCATGCAAAATTTCAGGGCCTTTTTTTTCCCTTTTGCTGAGGGCCACCTTATCCTAAACTTGCTTATTTTTTCATCTTACCTTCTCTAAATTTTTAAGTTAACTCTTTAAACTTAAATTCTCATTCTTAATAATTGCTTAATTTTTTAATCTTAAATTTTCTCTTCCCCT
>OU015498.1:88176641-88184141 GCA_907164885.2 Dolomedes plantarius
ATAACTTTGATTTCAGAAAATATTCATTATAAATTTAACATTTTATAGACCTATAAAAATGCATGATGATTGCTAAGAATGTTTGAAATCACTACTATAGGCATTTACTATGCGTATCGTAAGTTGCGTTTTACAGCAAAAAAGTTACATGCATCCGGGAAATTCCACGAGCGCAAGTTAACATTGGCGCAGAATCGAGGCAAATATTCGGGATTTTTTTAAAGCAAGCGTAGTATTTAGAGTTTCATATTCCCTTTATTTTGTGCAGTGTAAGGATTTGAAGTTGATTCTGTAATGAATGTATTATATAATTTTTAAAACATATTGAGTGCACTGGAGATTGTAATTTATTGTTCCGTTTAATTGACTTTGTAAAATTTATGGCTATTTTACTAAATTTCTTATATACAGTGTGCTTTTGGATTCATCAACGTAAAATTTTAAAAGTAAATGGTTTGTTTATAAATTATTATGTTAATTAAGGTTGCAACAAACAAAATAATATTTACTTTTATAACGTAAGAAAATAAAATCGTTTTTAAAATTTTAAAAGTAATAAAAAAATTATCAACAATTAACAGATATATTTATATATATTCTGTTAATCAAATTCTGTTAATAAATACCATATATTTATATATGTATTGTAGGTACTTAGAGATGTCAAAAAAAAAACTAAGTGGGGCTCAGTTTAGAAAACGAAGAATAGAAATGTAAGAAGCCGAAAAGGAAGTTTTAATGAAAGTTGCTAAAATATGAACATTTTTTAAAACGGTCGATTCAAATAATACACTCGTTGAATTTTAGTGGAAACAAATCGCAAGCTCAAGGCAATAATTCTCCAGACAAAACAGATACAGACATTAGGAATATTTCTGCGCCTGAAACAATTCAAACAGAAAGTGAAATTCTTCCACAACACATTGATATAGAAATAGACTCGTCTGACAAAGAAAAATTTTTAGAACAATTATTTTGATAATTGTGCAAAGTAAAATACTCGAATCTATTAATACAGTCTCGAAAATGCTGCAAGGTACTCATGAAGATATAGAGAAATCCGCTGAGATGCTTTCGTCACTCCTAACCCAATTCCAGAACTTATGGAATAATTGGGAGTTTGTTAAAAAACGATACCCTTGAGTTATCAGCTGTATGGAATATTAAACCTTGTTTTCCCCAAAAAAGATGAGTCTTGTGAAAAGATTCTTTGCTTAATTACAAGTAGATGAACTCATTGAAGACAGTGAACCATATTTCAAAGTCGAGGTGTTTTATAAAGTAATGGATTTAATAATTAATCAATTTACTATTAGATTTGAATCCATTTGACAGTTATGTACACTTTTTAAATGTTTATCACTTGCATATCTCACCGCGTCACTTGATAAAAGTATTCTGGAAGGATCAGAATTGTTACAATCGGCATATCTTTCCAATATTTCACCTAATTTTGGACCTCAATTGCTTCGATTTAAAATGTGCTTTTATATTCAATTAAAACAAATTACTTTAATACGCGAAATTGCTGAACTACTTTTAATTCACACCCCAGATTCAAGTAGCTTCTTTGACATAATTACAGCTTGCCTGATATTTTCACTTTACCGGTGACGATGACGACAGCAGAAAGAAGTTTTTCAAAGCTTAAATTAATCAAAACATTTTAGAAGCATCATGTCACAACACCGTCTTAACTCATTGACCACTATATAAATTGAAAAACAATAACTTTCCAACTTTATCTGGAGAAATTGATTGATCGATTTGCAAACGAAAAAGTGAGAAAACGACAAGTTTTTATGTGGAAACTAAACATGTATAAGTGCATTTTGACAATACAGTTTATAAAATATGTAGTAAATATTAGTAGGTACTCCGTACTTAAAGAATAATAATTTGTTTTATTATTATAGTAATATTTATTAAATTGAATATCTTAATGTTGAAATGTCTTTAATTTCAATTTAAGTGTTATTAAGTAAGATTTTAAATCTAAATAAGAGGATCAGATAGAAAACAAATTTCGCCAGAACTCTTCCGAGAAACAAGGGGGCGCACTGATTGTATTTGCTCCAGGGCGCTGAATATGTAGCTACACCACTGCTCTGCATACTCATAAAGAAGAAATCTAGATGTCTTAAGGGGATGGTGGACTTTCAAATTACCAAAAATCGAACAAAAATTGGAATTTTTTTGGGGTGTATTAATATTTTAAAAATATGTAAATATTGGAATAAAATGCATTTAAAATATATAATGAAAAGTAAAATGAAAACTTGGTGGTATTAGAAAAGTAAATATTAAAGGTAGGGGAAAAAATATCTTTTAAAGGGCTTTTTATCAAAATGAGTCATTTCCAGATTTGCAAGTCTTTGAAATGCTCCTTGAGTCAATTTTTGACGAAGTCGAATATTCCTTAGTTCGTAATATAGACTAAATATGCTTTGGCTTACGTATAAGTATATAGTTACTTATATATTCTTGGAACTGGAACTGTCATTTCTGTGACGGCTCTTTCTTTCAGTTTTGAAGATAAAGTTTTTTGTTGGATTTCTTTAATAGCCACCGTGTGCATGAAATCCGGAGGAACTCTTAAAAATATCTTTCTGTAAAACTATACGAGCTTTACATTTTGAATCCGAGGAGCACTTCCAGTAGCTCAAATTTTCTCTTTTTCTTTCTATGCGGAAAAGGAAATTTTGGTACTGCACTAAATTTCCGCCACGTTTTGATTTAATGAAAGAAATGTCGCTCATTTTATCTCAAAATCAATGAAGTTCGACGCAAAACCCAAGAAATTAGACGCAAACCAAAGAATTCGACGCAAAATCAAAAAATTCAAGTTCACCATGTGTTTGTGCACTTGTGCCTGCAATCTAGTTCCCAGAGCTATTTCCTGCAATGTCGAACCCACCAACCCTCTTCGACTTGAAATCCCTAAATATCTCAAAAGGGAAGCTTGAACGGGAAAAAAAGGGGGGAAGGAAATTTTGTGTCGGCGAAACGGGGTGGACACCGACACAAAGGAATCTTACGACCCCAAGCGAGGCGCAGCACACAGCTGGCCTAGAGGGGGGGGCGGATGCGCGGTTAAAAAAATTAAAACTAATTTATTAGTAAAATAATGAATATAAAAATATTATCATTATGCTAGATAACTACTTAGAGTTAAAAATGAATTTTACAAGAATAACTGGAAATAAACAAAACTACATTGGTTTTAAAAACGCTACTCCACGTAGCAACCAGTTGGAAAATACATTTTTCGTTTTTGTTTTAACACGTTTTAACCCATCAAATAGCGTCGGTTAGGGCGGTTTTTGTCAGGTTGCAGGAAAATACTATTTTATGCCCTGAGCCTATAAATCACGGCCCGGGATAATTTGCACTATATTAATTTTGAACGTGTCCACCTCAACAACTGAAAAACAAAGCTTTTTGTCTCTAATTTTTGTGCTGGATTTTGTGATTGCTGACCAATAAAAATATTTCACAGGTAAGGAAACTTGATGATATTTTTTCATTAAAATATCAGAGCACCTCACTAGAATCAGCAGAAATCCATCAAATATGCCTCATTATTTACAGTGGCTCCCAAAAGTGTTCGTACACTTACGATTTTCAATGAAATAGGGGTCTATCCATTAATTAAAATGAATATTTCAGAATGCGTATTTAACAATAAGATGTATAATCTATTCTTAACAAAACTACATGAAATATTTTAAAAACATAGTAAAACTTTATTTTTAAGAAACCAGTAATCAAAAAGTAACAAAAACTTTATCCCACAACAGTCATCGAACACTTGTAAAAAAATCTCTACTTATAAGAAAATATTCTAATTTTTCGTTAAATTAATATTTAGTAGGATATCCTTTAGCATCAACAACAGCTTTTAAACGTCTGGGAATAGATTGCACTAGTTCTTTTGTAATTTCTGCATCAATGTTCATCCATTCTTCCATCATAATTGTTTTTAGTTCGCTTTTTCTTTTAAAAATGTCGTGTTTTCGTACTCGAACCTCCAGTTCTCTCCAAAAATGTTCTATTGAGTTTAAATCTGGCGATTGAGGTGGTGTTTTCAAAACTTGTGGACAATTATAGAGACACCAGAGGCGAACGTTGAGAGCCGTGGGCTTAGAATCGTTATCTTGATTAAAAAAAATTAAAAATTTCAAATACCCGAATTTTAGGCTGATAATTTTAAATTGTCTCTTAAAATATTTATATAAACAGAACGATTCATTATGCCATCAATAAATACCAAATTACTTAGTCCTGATGTTGACATGCACTCCCACACAAGGACACCTCCACCGCCATGCTTAACTGTTTCTACTAAGTTCTTAGGATTAAGTTCCTCATTTTTTCTTCTCCATACAATTATACGCCCATCGGAACCAAAAATGATAAACTTGCTTTCATCGGCAAATAAGACATTATTCCAATATGTTTGGGGCTTATTCATCATTGATAGTGCGAAGGAAAGCCCGAGCTTTCTGTTTTTCTCACTCACAAAAAAAATTCTACGGGCAGAACGCCCATATAATCCAGCAGCTCTGAGAACTCGTCGAACAGTTTCAGGTGAAATTGAAGTAGAAAATGTTTCATTAAATTCTGCAGAAAGTTTTACAGCACTCAAACGTAGATTTTTCACAAATTTTCTAATTAGAAATCTCTGATCACGTTTTGTTAACTTTGCCAGACGACCTTTTCTTATCTTGATTTTGATCCGATTTTCTTCTTTAAAGCGTTTTATCACATACTGCACAGTATAATGGGATAAATTAAGTAATTTAGCAACATTCCGAACTGATTTACCACAACTATGATGAAAAATAATCAATTTTCGATCAATGCTGTTTGTTGTTTCTTTGCAAGCTATTTTTAAATAATAAATAGAATATTACGGAATAGGCAAGCAAAAAGTAAAGCCAAATGATATTTTAAATGCCACCACAATTCAAAAATAAAAATAAAGCGCCAGGCGATAATTTTAGTTATGAATTTATCCGAAAATATTTCAGTGTACGATGACTTTTGTGAGATAGTTTTTGTTACTTTTTGATTATTGGTGTTTTAAAAATAAAGTTTTACTATGTTTTCAAAATATTTCATATAGTTTTGTTAAGAATAGATTATAAATCTTATTATTAAATGCCCATTCTGTAATATTCATTTTAATTAATGGATAGATCCTTATTTCATTGAAAATCGTAAGTGTACGAACACATTTTGGAGCCACTGTAGGTGTTCATATTCAAAATGAACTATTTCCCTTTTGGAACAAAAAATAAGACATGAAATAATATCACTCTTAAAATTTTGTAAATATTATTCTACTATTTTAGATTCCACCCCTGATCTAAGCAACCAAGACCGACTTACTGTCGTAGTAAGATTTGTTCTATTAAGTAATAAATCAAAGCAAATGGAAATTAGGGAGCATTTTTTGGGGATTTATTTCAATATCAGATTTCCTTGAAACAGATAAATCAAATAGGTCTACAAAATGTAAATATGTGGAAAGTATGTTACATGATCCATTTAAAAATGAAAAATATATTATAGCTGAAGATTTATGCGATGAAACTGACAACATTGCCCTCTATATTTCCCTTGAAATGAACGCGTTAAATGTGATTCAATACCTATTTACAAACAACCTCATCTATCTGTGTCCAAATTTAGTGATTACCATACGAATTTTATTAACATTGCCTGTGACTGTGGCTAGCGGGGAAAGAAGCTTTTCAAAACTTAAAATAATAAAAAATTATTTGAGGTCTACAATGGGACAAGAAAGGCTTTCAGACTTTTCTATTATTAGCATCGAAAAGGACATTTCGGAAGATATAGATGATCAGATATTATAACAAAATTTGCATTAAAAAAAGCAAGGAAAGCAAAGATTATCTTTTTGACTGACTTATTAAGTATATGTATTAATAGATATGTGTTGTATGTATTTAATATAACGTATTCATTTAGTTGTTATATCAATACATTAATAATTATTATGTTAGGTTATAAAATTAAAAAATAAACTGAATTTATAATATTTTCTGTAATTCGTTGTTTCATTTAAGGTAAAAATATTTCAGAGAAATTTCAATTAATCCATACGGTATGAGGGGGGGGGAATTATTCTCGCACACGTATGGCAGCTACCCTAGAAACTGCCCTGTATTTACTAGCACATTAAAAGCTACTAAATTACTGTCAACATTTACATACATACAAACACACACTTTCTAATTTTATCTCTGATGAGATGGAGTTTGTTTTTATGAAGCATATTCGAAAAATATGAATACAGTTCATATCAATGGGTGTTAAAACTTATAAAGTATTTGTACCTACATTTACATATACGTTGGTCTGCTATATGAAATTTATTTTCAGTCATCAATTATTTATATTTCATTTCCTAGATTCATTCTTTATTGTTCTATACATCACTAGCTATAAAGTATGCGAATAAATACTGTAAAAATGACGAATAAAATTCAATGTACCTCAATATTTTAATAACAATATTATGACTGTATAGAGGTTTAAAAATGTATGATATGTTTTTAGTGTTTAATCTGTTAAACATTTATTGAAATGCATTCGGACGCAATTTCATTTAAAAGAGAACTGTCACTCGAAGTATTTTACTTTATGCTATGAATATATCTATCTTCTGATAAATAAAAACGGTCATGTTATTCATTACAAAATCAATATACTTACCCCCCCCCCCCCGCGAAAAAAAAAGTGCCGAAAATAAGCTAAAATGGTCATGTTTCTATAAAAAAAAATGGCTCCAATTCCTGCGTCACGAAATATTTAAATCATGAAATAATTATCAACACCATCACCGAAAAATTTGAAGTCCAAATAAGTGTAACCCAGCGGTCTACCAAAAAACGAAATGTAGCGCCTAACGAAATTGATATTGGCCCAATGCAACTGGTGGTAGGGTTGCCAAGTAAATCGCAGAGAACCTGAGTATGAAATGAAGCGCTAGATAGATACCCGCTTTGGCATCCAAGAGAGTCTGCCGAAAAGTCCGTCTTAATCAAAATGAAAAACAAATTTAGGCAGGTACTACTCTTTACTCTCTTGTGCATAAACTCTTGATCGAAAAAATTATCCATTTGTAAGTGGATGTTTATTTCATTTCTATATAAAAGCCAAAAATAAATTAATATAATCTAACAATAGTTGATGTCTGTCAAAACACGACGGCTAGATAGTAAATGAATGTACTAATACACAAATTATATTCAACACATCATTGTCAAATGTTGAAAATCATAATAATGCGCAGAAACAAATTGTGATTAAGCGGCTTCGCGCTTAGTGAGTATCTAAAGACAGATTTAAAAATGTCACTGAGCATGTGCAGAAAGCAATTTTTTTAAATTGTAAATTATCGCTAATTAAACAGCATGAAATAAACAATTTCCATGAGGTTTACTGTTGTATTTCACAAATATAATTATC
>OU015498.1:88189141-88366641 GCA_907164885.2 Dolomedes plantarius
TCGACGATTTCAAGTTCGGCAATTGTGTTTTTCTTGTGGTTTTTTCAAAAAAACGATCAATTATGCCTCGTCGAAAACAGCGATCATCTTTTGATCAAGTATCCGAGTTCGACAGAGGAAGGATAGTGGCCTACCGAGATTGTGGATTATCTTTCAGGGAAATCGGTAGTCGTGTTGGACGAAACCAAACAACTGTAATGCGGATATGTGATCGTTGGCGGCAGGAGGATACGACGGACCGACGAGTTCGATCGCATCCACCTCATCGCACCACTTCACGCGATGACAGGCAAATTGTGCGCATGGCAGTGACGGATCGCTCAGTCACATCACGAACCATAGCACAGCACATGTAGTCTGTAACGCATCATCCAGTGTCTGCGCGTACCATTCGACGCTGTTTACAGCAGAGTGGTCTGTCCGCAAGACGTCCATTGCTTTGTCTACCCTTGACGCAGAACCACAGACGTCTCCGCCGCCAATGGTGCGATGACAGAAGGATGTGGCCGGCAGAATGAAATGAAATTGTCTTTACTGACGAGTCACGCTTCTGTCTGCAACACCACGATGGTCGCATTCGAGTCTGGAGACACCGTGAAGAGAGGATGCTGAACAGCTGCGTTATGCACCGCCACACTGGTCCTGCACCGGGTATTATGGTATGGGGCGGTATTGGATATCACTGTCGCACACCTCAAGTACGCATTGCCGGTACTTTAAACAGCCAGCGCTACATCTCCGAGGTGTTGGAGCCAGTTGTCCTTCCTTACCTTCAGGGTTTGCCCACAGCCATATTTCAACAGGATAATGCGCGACCACACGTGGCACGCATTGTCCAACGGTTCTTCGTCAATCGCCAGATTGAATTGCTTTCCTGGCCGCCTCGCTCTCCGGATCTTTCGCCGATAGAAAACATGTGGTCCATGGTTGCTCTACGATTGACCCAGATTCCATCCCCAGCTGCCACAGCAGATCAACTTTGGCAACGTGTGGGAGCTGCTTGGTCTGCTGTACCCCAAGAACTCATCCAAAGTCTCTTTGAATCAATGCCGAGGCGTGTGGCAGCGGTGATCTCCAACAATGGCGGCTACTGTGGCTACTGATTATGGCAGGAACCACACTTCACAGAAGTCTATAAATTTAATCATTTGATACTTGGTCAACATGTTATCTACAAAATAAATTTTGTTGTGATATCTCTTGTCTTTCTTGGTGTTGCAATTTGGGTGGCCAGCAGTGTATATACATCGTTATATTATATATATATATATATATATATATATATATATACATCGTTATATTATATATGTATATATATAATATACATCGTCTAAAATATGTGGGAACAGCCTCTGTATGTGTCACTTTTTTTTAATCTTTCATAATCTTATCCTTCTACAGAAACTTACAGTTTGACATCTTTTATAATGTTTACATTCGGAATAGGTATGCACGTAACATTCGATTAAATTGTGTTTTTAAATTGCTCATTCATATTAAAAATCATTCTCAAATGCTATGTTGTGTTTCTTTGTTTTACTTTATCAGTTTAATGATTTGAAGTTTATAGTTACGATCTCCATTTATCCGTTCTTAATTTTACTTATAATTAAGGATGAACTTGAAAGAATATTTACTTTGGTTATCTGTTAAAAAAAAAAAATTGAGACGTCTGGGATATGACAACGAACCCAACACGAGGGGAGTTATTTCTGATATTCATTTAAGAGTTACATAAATTAATCCCAGATCTTTTCTGTTTGTTTGTCTCGTTCCTGTATTCCAAAGTTCGGGGTTTCAGAAATCCTGACGATAATTTCCCCCTCGCGGGTAGCAAGTCGGGAGCGCTACCCCTCGGTGTGATGGGCGGTCCCGTCAAAGTTATCAATCATCCCCCCCCCCCCCAACAGACGAAATTCTCAGCAAATTTTTTAAAAAAATCTTTTTTTGTCAACTATTTACAGCTACATAAATGCTGATAATCAAATAAAATTGGTATTGTCAGATAGCCTGAACTTTTCTGCAGTACTCTACCGGATTCATTTTATAAATTTCGTCCACCGAAAGAATTTATGAGCGTTTAAAACACACTATACCAGATTTTTCCCCGAATAATTTAAATTTAAAAATATTAATTGCATTTAAAAAAAAAACGAAAGCGGTACACAGGTGTAAAATTTCTTTCTCTATGACGGAGTACAATTTTAAAAAAAAAATCTTTGAATCGAAGTCGGCAATCCGTGGACAAATTTTCTCCATAGGTTAACATTGAGGTGAGCGAATCCAGTGGGGTTTGTACATAGCAGCCTTAAGGCATTAAGCTGAATATGGTTGACTGATGCCCTAATTATTGACTTCTGAAGGCAATGAACAGCTCCAGAAACATATGCCGGTGTGTTTGTACATGCTGTCACCGTAGGGTTTCTAGCAGACCTCGCTTTACAAACCCGTTGATAGTGTCTCTTTTTGCCACACTTTCTACACATGGCATCTCTGGCCGGGCAAATGCTTCTGGAATGAAGATCGTTTCCGCAGAAAAAACATTTTTGAAATTTTGGTGAGGGAGCAGCTGATGTAGGTAGAGTTTCATCTTCCTGAAAAGAACGATCTTCAACCGCCGCAGACACCGCAGAATTGGAATGTTCCAAATATGAGGCCGCCTGAACTTCAGCCGATTCAAGGGGTCTGGCTTGTTCAAAAGCTTGATCCAGAGTCATAGAAGTATTCTCAAGGAGTCGTTGACGGATACGCGGGCACCTTAATCCCCGTATGAAAGCATCACGGATATAATCTTTGCGATAATCTTCCGCTTTAACATCAGTAAACCCGCAATCTTTGCTCAGTTGGTTCAGGATTTGTAAGTATTCGCCTACTGTTTCACCTGTTTGTTGATTTCGCGTCGACAAGCAATGTCTAGCGAATATAATATTTCGTTTCTTAATGTACAACTTATCCAGAATTGAAACTGCTTCTGTATAATCTGTGCAATCATTTATGAACTGAAACACGGTCGAACTAACATAATTGCACAGTAGAGGTAATTTATTATCTTCTCCGATGTTTGTTATTGTTGCAAGGAAGTTTTCGAAAGTCTTCTTCCAATGGCTCCATTTTTGTTCCGCGTTAGCGTACGTAGGATCAATATCAAATCGTTCTGGTTTAAGAAGCTGCTCCATGATAAATCGTTCAGCATTCAAAATTTCAACAAAAAAAAATTAGTTATTAAAATTGTGCTATTTAAAAACACTAATAACAGGTTAGAGAGAGAACTAAGCTTTTAATAACTATTTTGTAGACATACATCATGCAACGATCGAATGTACAAAAACTTTGATGCGATGCCAAATACAAAAACAAGATAACGTGTTGCCACAAAACAAGGAAATAATATCACAATAACCTTGAAGGTCAGTGTTTTACAATCTTCACTGATCCTAAACCTCTAACTTTCGCGTTCAGGAAACACTCTGAATCATGTTCCCCACGTCAAAAGCGACATCTTGATTGCATTGCCCCATTCAGCACAGACATTCAACATGCCTCGGGAGCTGATAACGTCATAGCAGATACTCTCTCTCGAATAAACGAAGTATCTACTTCAGTTACAATTGATTTCGTCACTATTGCCGAACAACAGAAGAATAACATCGAACTACGTTAACATGATAGCGGATTACTGCTGGATATTAAAAAGGGACGATCCTCAAGCTGTCCACAGCAAGAAGAGCAATAAAAGAAATTTTGATGTGAAGCAAAAGCGCTTCTACAAGGACTTTTGACTCTATAGTTATGCACTTGTTCAATATTCTGTTGTGTAAATGTAAACCATGGCATCTTTTATCTGTTTATCAAAATGTAGAAGCTTTAGAAAAAATGTGCAAAGTTTTTCACCCAAAATATACACCCTTTTTGCGAGATAACCTGACGTGATGGGAAAAAATGGATTTCATTTTTGAAAACAGCACTGAAAAATACATAGAAATCAGTTATCAAAGTACAAACAACTTTAAAAAATATTTTTTTGCCAGACCTGTGTAATGAATGAATGCAATGAGTGGCACTTGCCAAGGTGAAGCCGCGAATTTCTGAACTTGTCTCTAAAAGGCAACACCAAAAGTCGCATTGATTTCCAGTAAATATTCATAGTTTTGTTTTTGTGTGACATTCATGTTTTGTTGGTTTTGTTCTTTGAACACAGTGATTTTATGTGCAATTGATGCATGGTTCATTTTGTGCACTTATAAAATATATATCTCTGTTTAATTTTTTTTTGAATGATTTATATTTGTTATACCATGCGCGGGCAGAAGTACATATGTTGCATAATCATCGAAGTTTTTGAGAAATTCTGCATGTATATTGCATTTATACTACTACTTTTTTTCTCCTGGCATTTCTAGGTCTTTTAATTTAAGTTTTTAACTCTTGTTGACTGAAAGGTAAATCGAAAACATCAATAGACATACTAAGGTAACCAATTTTTGACTGTAGTTGTTTTGATGTTTCAGTGTTTATAATCTTAAATTTGTTTATGAGCATAAACTTCTTTTCTTTGTGATTGGTAACAGGACTGTCGACATTGGCGGCTCCAAGTGGGGGGGGGGGGGGCAATAGGGGTAATTGCCCCTCCCAAAAATGCCCGGCATATTTTTTTCATATCCTAAAATTATATAATCGTAGACCTAATACTAAATACTAATACATTTTCCCAATGGTTGATGACTTGGATTTAAAGATTTTATAAAAAAAATTAAACCCCATAATAGAGAAATTTTTTTTTACTCTTCTATCTTATTCATTTTAAAAATTTTGACCTCCAAAGGAAATTATTTGTATTTAAAACACTGTATACCACATTTTATCCCCGAATAATTCAAATTTAAAGATATTATTTACAGTTCTCTTAATGAATGAAAAAGATACCTGAATAAAAAATTTCTTTCTGTATTATGGTGTACAATTTTTCTGAAAATCTTAAAATTGTAAGTCAACGATTACTGGAAAATTTTTCTGCATAGGTTAACATTGAAATGTGCGAATCCAAAATGGCTTTATCCTATAGAAATCTATAAATGATATTGAAAGCTCACCCAGCTTTTGTTTTTGCTGGAAAAAGAGTATTGAGATGCCTCCAGACAAAGTTAGGTTATTAATAAATGTGACTACAACCCTGCCTCCTAACACTACCCTAACCATTGATAATTCCACCTAACACACAACTGTCCCTACTGTTGTTTTGCTAATTAAAATGGCACAGTTTATACATTATAGGTTGCATATGTTACTTCACCGCTTTTATTATATGAAAATATATTGAGCAATATATACATATTTTCATTTATATTGTCTGATGAAATTACAGATACCTTATGATTTATCCAGACCAACAGAAATTACATGGTTCAGAATACTTACAACTGTACAACTATCTCTCAAAACACCTTCATTGTACTGGACTGGTAGATTCCTCAGTTTAAGTTTATATAGATTTTCAGTAATGACCGACTCATTTGGTGGCCAAGAAAGTGATGTCATAGACTTGATTTCTTCAGAACAGTTTGCTGTTTTAAACCCGTATCACACTGAAGAATTTGGTGAAACTTTAAGCTTTTCGTCAAGCATTTCTCCTCGCGGAGTGTCTGTGAAGGGTTGCTGGAGTTTGACAAACGGATTCGCAAACCGAAGCGGACGGGTTACCGTACCAATCCTGTTATCGACCATTAGGCTTTAGGCATAGCATACAAATTTCTTAGCGCATGTATTACGAATCGATTGCTCACTCGGACATAACTTATTCAAATCATGGCTCCATCCAATTTTATGAGCATATCATCTAAAAAAACGATATGTGCTAAAATAATTTGCCTTACAGCAGCATTAATTGCAAGAAGAAAAAAATCTGAAAGAAAAATTTGGACAAGGGAATGGTTAAAAAAAAGAAATAAACTAGGATGTTATGAGAATTTGATGAGGGAACTGGCACTTCAGGTAAGATATTTTCTTTCAAATTTTGCTAGAATTAATAAATTATTATAGAAATAATATTTATAGAATTATTATGCAGAATATTTGACCCTTCTTTAAGTCCCCTAAAAGAGGATTATTTCTTTTTCCCCCAACTGTTTGGTTTTAGTGAAATGTTTGAAAAGGTTGCTGTAATATCTTGCTCATAGAAATTTTCTATACATGAAATACAATTATGAAAAATTAAACATATCTTATTTTTTTAATACTAGGATACTGAAGGCTATAGAAGGTGGATTAGGATGGATACAGCATCTTTTGAGTATTTGCTTGAAAAAGTATTACCTTTGATACAAAAAAGAAATACACAAATGAGACACAGTATTCCTCCTGGTGAACGTTTGGCACTCACTCTCAGATATTTAGCTACAGGTAAAGATATAGACTTTTTATAAACATTGCTTTTTTTAAAATCTTAATATTGATATTAAAGACTAGTACAAGATTATCATTATCATGATTTAATGAATATGATGGGCAGGACTGTAGAATATAAACACAGTCGCATACAATAAAATATAAGTAGGATTAATTATTTTAGGTAGTATAAATATGGTCGATACTAACATACACATGTACTTTTACATATTCTAGTGTATTTCGGTTTTAATACTTTGATTTATATAATATATATTATGGCAATCTATTTTAATCAAATTTGTTGCTGATCGATAATTACCCCAGAAGTGACCAAGTTGGTCACACAAAATCTATAATCATGAAATTGACAAATGTATTTGCATTAAAATAAACATTTTATTATGTGGGTGCTTACTGTGCAAAAATTGAAAATATTATATTTGATAGTTAATTAATATAATATAGTAGACTCTCTTTAATTCGCAAGCACCTATAATCCACACATCATAACAGATGTAAACATTGAAATTTGATGTTAAGTTTCAATGCCAATCATTGACAATTCAATAGCTAGCATGTAAAAATATATATTGTGACATTTTTTTAAAAATCATTAATTGTATATTTAAATAAATTCAAATAAAATCATTGTACAATATTTATTATAATATTTCTGTTATTTTAATTTGTCATTAATTGTAAAAAAAACTGTTGATTGGTTTTACTTACAATTTTCAAAACAAACAATAGAATGACCTATAATCCACACTAGCATTGGTCCCAAGCTGTGTCGATTACAGAGAGCCTACTGTAATTAGATGTTAGGTTTGGCATGTTAGGCACATTAGAAACTGATGTTTTATTGTTTATGTTTTCTGTACTATTCTGTTTTGAACAAAATTATTATGACAGATCTTTAGATGAAAAAATACACCTATGGATCATTAAAAGAGAATTGCTAAAATGTTTTTCTTTTAAGCATTACCTGTGTCTGATTCTTTACTGACAGTATTTATCTTTATTTTTCAGGTGAAACGTGGCAATCATTAAGTTTTCACTTTCACATTGCTCAAAACACCATTTCTGGAATCTTGCCACTAGTATGCAAGGCAATTTTTACAGTTTTAAAAGATGATTATCTAAATTTCCCCAGTAATGAAACTGAATGGAAAGCATTAGCTGCTGACTTCAATAGAATGTGGAACCTGTTCCATGTCAAGAGCAAATGTGCAATTTACATTGAATTTAATTTTTAATAAATGTACCTTGTTCAAAGTTAAGATTGAAAATTTTTTTGTTCTGTATAACTTGTAAATAATAACTACACTGGTTTCAATTATGAAAACAGCATACGAAAACTTAGTCTCAAAAGAGGGGTTAGAACGACCATTATTATTTTATGTTAGAACATAACTTTGCCAAGTACCAAAATAATTTGATTTCTTTTTTCTGTACCCATATAAATTGGGTTACCCATATGGATCTGATCTTTTGTGGTACAAATGGAAAGATTAGTTTCTAGCAACATTCTTAGCACAAAAAAGTGTGAAATAAAAAAAAATTCAGATAAATTACATTCAGATTTTAGTACAGCTCATATTCAAAATATTAGAATAATTACATTACATAAAATACTAACACAATATTAAAAAAATGGACATCTACGAAAAGGTTAACTCTCTGATATATCAATAAATTTTGGAATAGTATCATAAATAAATAAATGGAAAATAATTTCTTATTACTTTTTCTCAGTTATTATAATTTTTTGAATCTGAGCTGTATGCTACTGCTATATATTTTTCAAATGCCAAAATACCTATAAATACCAGTTATATGCAACATATCAGCTATTTGTAAAATTAAATTATGGTCAATGAAATCAATGAAATGAAACATGAAGTAAAAAATTTATTTAAAAAATTATTTATTATTATTAAAAAATTATTTATTATTCAAGTCTGCAATGCAATATTTATTGATAACACCTTGGATTTCAACTCTTGCCTTTTCTTTTAAGTTTACATCTTTTAAACTTTTAAATGTACATCTCAGATAATTAAAAAAGGCATCATCGACATTGTCTTTATCCTCATTTATAGATGCCATTAATTTCTTGACTTGCTCCAACGTGCTGGATATTTGCTTATCCACACTTTCCCCCCTTTTTTTTAGGGGGAATTAATGAAGTTTCCATCACTTTCCTTTTATTGGTCTGGGGGCTATTCATTACTGCATTTTCATTGACTGCAGTAACCGATTCTTGGGTAAATTCCCCAAATTCACTTTCTGTATCCTGTAAAAAATAGACATTAAAATGGAATATTGAAATGTAATAATAAATTAAAAAATGAGAGCTGTGATCAGGGTTCCAAAATATCGAAAATATCCGATATTTTGATATATATCCAATATTTTCAAAATTGTCAACTTATTGCTGATGATAAATATTTACAGATTTAATACAACTTAAACACCAATACATATTACACATTATATATAAACTAATATAAAACATTATTCTAATATAAAATAGTACTTAATTTTATATATATAATTATAAATAATTTTTTTTTTCTTTTTTTTTAAAGCACTCGTAACAAAATTTTAAGTTAAACATTTTTCTCTTTCAAAACACAAATTTTAAAACTCTCAAATTTTAAGAATGTTTTATTTCTTTAACAAAACTTTAAACACAAAATGAAATTTATTTATTTTTGTTCAAAAATTTAAACAAAAATATAAGTGTTATTATTGTTGTTATTCAGTTGCATGTAAACTGAATGTTTACTATCATAAGTGATCCATAAGTTCGTAAATTTAGCTTACCATAAATACTAGTGTCAGTACAGTAAATCAATGCAACCACAATACTTAAAATCTTAGCATTAAAAATATCTCTTGCATTATTGAACAATAATGATAAAGCAGGGTAGACTATTAATGGCTTTCAATACAATTAACTTTGTTAAATAAGAAGTTATTACTACATGATTAAAAATTCTGATTGATTGTTTTCCGAATACAGAAAAAAAAATTGTAACTTGTTTCAGTGCAATATCCTATGCACGAAGATTATTTCTGTTGACAAACATTGGCGAAGTTTGGCGATAAAAATGACAATTGATATGAATCCATATCAATGATCCGAAAAGTTCCGAAAGATCCACAATTAAATAGAATTATTTTGAAATTATATCAAACGTGGCAATACTATAAATAATTATTAAGTTGTTACGGATAAGAAATGTATAAAAGACATGCAAAATCTTACTTACCGCTAGTAAAAGAAGATTGGTAATGAGGCCATTTCTCACTCATTATCTCCCCTATCTCTTTACAAGTCAACCGCTTTAACGTCCTTTTCTTGTAATACTAATGACTGTGGTTCCACAGATTTCACGAATTGTAACTTCGTCGATGAAATAATTTAAAATTTCTTCTTTAGTCCACGGATCCGTGTTGGCGGCCATATTTTATTCCTTGCTCGATCGCGAGTCACGTGAGCCAAAAACCTGCCCTGCTATTGGACAATTATGTGCAACACAAGCTTTTCGTGAAACTTTTCCCATGTAGAATGGGAAAAGTTGCAGTTAAAGATTCATAGAAAAACACTCTATCACACAGTATTTTAGTGCAATAGTTGCAGGTAAAACAGGTTTAGTGAAACAGTTGCGCTAAAAGCTTGTGCTAAATCTTTAGTGTGATACGGGCATTACAGTATATTAGTGCAATTTCAGGTTTTATATATCATTTGGCAGATTATCTTGAGGTCTGGGAATGTTTTTTTTCAATAAATTAATGAAAACTGCTTTTTTATATGCTATTCTGGCTTACAAAATATTTCACAGGAACTCTCTAACTTTCAAAGAAAGAGGGACGCTTGAATTTCAGATTTTTGAAACACCATTCTACAGATTCTTTTTATAAAAAAGTTTTATTTCATAACCAACCAATAACATAACTGTCAAATAAAACATGAATTTTACACCATCCCATTATAGTATGAACGAGTTTAGATTATAATTAACTAAAACATGTTATACAACATTATTTAACACTACTATAAACTGAAAAAAAATCAGTCACAGGTCAAATTATAAAAATGAGCATTAAGACAGGTAGTTTATGACTGTATATTAACAAAGATATTCAAACAAACTTTTTCATTAATAGTACATACAAAAGCAGGTACAATTTTATTATTTATAACATTTATGAATATAAATAAAATATTACATAACTATAGTTTGCATAAAATATCTACACCAAATTCGATACATAATTCTCCAGAGTGATATTTCTTATTAAATTTTCATTTTATTGTCTTACAGTATAATTACAAAAATATTAATTTCATATCACTAAATACTAGTATGGGCACTGTATTTTAGATTATAACTAACCATATTTTTTGCTCAAAAACAATCAAATCAATTAATACTTAATATCATTTAGCATCACAAAAGCTTAGTAACAATATTTATTATTCATCGGCATTAATGCTTCAAATTATTTCAAGAAATGAATAATAAATATTAATTACACATTTTCCTTCCATAATGAACGTTTTTTATAATACTAACTGAAAGCTCAATTATTAATAAATAAATCTTTATCAGTACTTATAACAAGAACTTCCCCATTAGCTGACAACAAAGATTGAATACATGCCCTTTCTTCCTCTGTTGGAATACTTAATTTAAATTTTTTGTTGTTGCTAGGTTTTTTAGGGCCATATAAATGGGCTTTGGGAACTTTTTTATAAGAATGATCAGTCCTAGCTTCTTTCATTTCTTTAGATTTGCAGGGTTCTCTAGATTGGTTAAAAAATGATATGATATTGTCCAGAGTTTCTTCTACGTATTTGCTTTCTTCTTTATTTAAGCCTCCGTCAAGGATTTGTTTTATTTTATTAAACTTCTGCTTTAAAACAATATTTTGTGGTTCAGGATCTGGTGGATCCATTGCCCCAGAATTTTCATTAACTGTATCATCAAGTGGCAGTGTTCCATGTCTCTGTGCAATGTTATGTAAATCCTTGCGGGTTATTAAGTCGATTCTTTCTATATCAGTTCTATTCACAGAGTCTCTTCTGACTTCATCTAAAATCTGATCAAAGGTTAAACCTTTTCTAATTTTATCTGTAAAAATAAGCATACAGAATAATAAGTAATCAGAGGATATGACAGAAGTTAAAATCTAGGTAATATAAACTTAAGATAAGTAAGCCAACAGCTCAAAGAACATTTTATAAGCTTGCTGGAAAAGTGACATGTGGAAAATAGTTTAAAATATATAGAGGTACTAATAAATATACCTGCTCACAGTGACAAGACAAAACTTGCCCGATACTAACCGTGTTTGTGTATATAGTCAATAAATAAACAAATAAATACATAAAAATGGGAATGAGGGTTAACTTACTAGCGATAATAGTCTTCTCTTCCTTTGATAAATTTAGGTGTCCAAGGTCACACCCATGACCAAAGTGTGTCTTCCAAAACGTCACTTCTACTGAATCACCTTTCATCAAAACATCCATAGATGATGGACAATAACCACTTATCTTTTTAGAGCCTATACTTTTAAGTTTGCGCTTCCTAGTTGGAGTTAGAATGGATGAATAGAATCCAGACCTATTTGAGAGAAGCAAATCCAAACACACAATTAGTACACCTCCCACATTTCAATTCACTTAACTACTGCTTTAGTTATAATTATTGAAGATTACTTGCCTATGACATATTAAGTATAATATTTTTTTATCTTCAGACAGATTTTTTGCAGACTGCCTTCTTACATATGAACATTTTGTTTCTTTTTCGATCCCTTCCTTCCATAATGTGAAATCTAATGAAAAAGTTATAAAAAGGTTCACATTTAATTCTTGTTAGATTCAAAGATTTAAGCAGTATTCAATTAACAGACTTTTGAGAGAATAGTATAATAATAAAAAAGTACATAATTAAAAATATCAAACTTTTTCAAATCCAACAGAAAGGAAGTCTTACTCATTATGGGAAACTTGAACATGAGAAATGCAAAGACATCTTCTGTATGTGAGAGTCATACATACAAGATGGGGAAAAATTCTGTATCTAACTGTTTTCATCAAAAACTACCACATTGAAAAATGAAGCAAAATTCACAATGTATCTGAAATGATATTCTGGTAAAGGATTTTTGGCATCATCCACAAGACTCCTTGTTGGAAACTGGGCAAAAACATTCCTGGTAATTTTTATATAATAAAATTAGCCACCTCCTGATGCTTGTTTTTAGTCATAGATAGCTTCACTTTGCTCAACTTGCAAACTTCCCTTTTGTTATTTACCTTTATATAGAGTAGCAGGGGAAAAAAAGCATTTGAACAAAATAAAATATGTATTAATAAAAAATTTAACATACACAATGAATTTATTTGGAATTCACTTGAACTTAATCTTTTTAATGAATAAATTATTTTTTCCTTAAGTTATAGAATATAAAAATTAATAGTTGTTGAAAGATAATTGGTTAGTTTTATAAAACTTCACTATTATCTTTTAACTTTACGAGGCTAAACAAACTGGGACCCACAATCCACTTGATTTCAAATGGGTTAAAATTGATGTCACAGACACTGGTACTAAAAGCTAGTGTCCAGACATTTTAGCTATTATTCAGTCTGTCAAAAGAAGAAGAATATCATAAAAGGGCTAGAAAACTTTTGAAATTGTAACATGTTCAATTAGGCATGTGACAAACTTATTACACATTCTTACCCAGTTGCATACTGGAAACAAATGTATATGCTTCATGGATATTTTAACTTGTCTTGGGCATGGGCTGTGGTAGCAAGGAAAAATTATAAGCTCGCAAAAAGAACCTAATGCTTAAGACACATCAGCAATATATACTGCTGGCCATTAAAATTGCAACACCATGAAGGAGGGATGATACAAATGTCAAATTTGCATGAAAGGAAGAAGATGCTGCGATTTGCAAATCAATAGCACTTAAGCACAATTGAACGACACAGGCGGGAGAAACAGCATCTCAAACTCTCTATAAAAGGAAAGTTATGCTGTGGGTTTCACATTCGGAAATTGCACTTGAATGTTCATTGTTTGGGAGAAGATTGTGTTATGCCTCGTATAAGAAGGAAAAACGACTACCCACATGTGTTGGAATTCAATAGCAGCAGGATTGTGGCCTATCAAGAGTGCGGTTTATCATTCCGTGATATTGCTAGGAATCCAATGACTGTCATGCGAATATGGAATCGATGGGTTCAGGACGGTCATACTAAATGCCACGCATGATCTCAACGGCCTCCCATCACTAATGTCCGAAAGGACACACATGTTGTCAGGTCGGCATTGCAGGATCATACAGCCACATCACAGACTTGAGTCAGGAAATGGGCTTGTTTACAGCATGACAAGTATCTGCATGGACTGTCTGCGTGGCGACTATTATTGAGGCTGCCCTTGACACTGCAGCATACAGATGCGCGGCGACAGTGGTGCGCCCAATGACAAAACTGGATACAGGAGTGATACCATGTCGTTTTTTCAGACGAGTCCCAGTTTTGCAGGCAACATCATGATGAACGTATCCGTGTCTAGAGGCACTGAAGCGAACGCATGTGGCCTGCTTGCATTTGATATCATCATACGGGCTGTGCACCTTGGAAGCCATTGGATACACGACACGAACACCTCTTGTTCGCGTCGTCAGTAACCTGAACAGCAATCGTTACATTTCTCAGATCTTAAGGCCGGTGACTGTGCCTATAAGTCCCTAAACACACATAAGTTAGCCAATTTGGAGAAAAAAAAAATCAGTATTACATGATCAAAGAATGCACTCAATGTACTTAAACATTACAAGGTTATAGAAAGTGAATTTTACAGAGGTGAACCCCTAAATGTATTGAGAAAAATTTGTCCCAAAATTTCAAGACATTGCCAGATAATACAGTGCCCAAAAACAATGACAGGACAGTGTTTCTTTCAGACTGCCGAAACTTCTAGAACTTTCATAGAAGTATATTAACCTCTAGTTTAACAAATGTGAAAATGAGGGACTTTTTTTTTTTAGCAATATTATCACATATCAAGACAGACATTGTTGTATTAGAATATGTATAATGCATACAGCAAATAAAAAGATATTTTAATTTAAATGAATACCTTTGAGGGCAGGGTAAGTAGAGCAGTTTAAGAAAGGGAATTTTCCTTAGAAATGAATTTTTTTAATGGCAAAGTGACAAATAACATAATAGTATAAAGAGACACATCAGTGTTATATAAATATATATATAGTGGAGCCTCGGTTGATCATTCCCCGAATCATTGTTTTCCCATCTATGTTGTTGACTTCACCCAGTCCCGATGATAGTTTTCCTTTATTATGTTCCTGCATCTATAGCTTTCCCGCATTTATCGTTTAGTGCAATAGTTCCCTTTAAATACAATCAATCAAAGTTCTGCTGTATATATATGTGTGTGTGTGTGTGTGTATGTATATATATACACAGAGAGAGAGAGAGATAGAGAGATGTATATGCTAATACTAAAACAATCTATAGCTGCTAAATACAGAATTCTTACAAGACCATACCATAAATATTATTTGTTGATGAATTTAATCATTACACCAACAAGAAATCTGAAAATTACCTTCAAAAGTTGGAAATGTCACTTCTTCAACCTCCAGGGTAACATTATGAGCATCAACTATGTGCTTCCGTAGTTGTTCCCTGTTTCTAAGCGATACATCACATGTGGGTTCTGGGCACACAATATTTGTACTGGAAGCCATGGAAGGCTCCATATTATGAATTTGACGAATATGCCTGTACACACTTTGACTGCGCTTGAAAATTTTATCACAAACACCGCAACAATATCTTACCGGAATACCAGCCATATTCTGTATGTTTAAATTTCAAAAAAAATAAACAATACTACTGCGAAATTAAAAACAAAATGCGAAGTAAAAAGTTTAAAAAAAACATATATAAAGCAATATCACTGTACTGCTAACACAACAATGTTAACAGATTCTATCGATAGCATTGACTATCAACAACAGGAGCGATTAGTTTGTTTAAAGAAGTTCGAATGTTTTGCCAGCCAGAGGGCGTTGCTATCGTCTATCCAAATCTGACCCACGGCCCACGAAATCTGTGCGACGATCACAGAACTTCCCACGTTTGGGTTGGGTTGGGTTCAATTTGCGGTGCCTCGAACAAAACTATGCTTCACAGATACCGCCACGCGTGGGCTGTGCGTGCTTTGGGTTCAATTTGCGGCGGGCCTAGGTCTGCCGCAAATTTCCACGAGCCGTTAAATCTCCAACCGGCTGGCAAATCTGATTGGCTACTGAAAATACGTTTTTCAGTGTTGCCATCTATCGGTCATTGTGTCTAATTATTTATCTAAGACATATAACGTTTGTTTACATGTGTTTAAGCAGGGAATGGATATTACAAGATACGGATAATCCACTTGAGATGGAAGATGAAGTTCTTATTACAAAAATTTAGACTGTGCAAACATGAATTTATGTGTTTATTACATTTTTTCTACAACATCTTCAGCATTTATGAGCTCTAAAAGCTTTTTATTTCTGACTAACAACTATTTTTGTCTTCCATTATTTTAATTAATGTTTCTAAATTTTGATTAATTTTTAGCAGAATTCCTTGCCGGGATGTTGTTTCGATTTCTTGCACCATAGTTTTTTGGGTTTGAAGAGCCTCAGCTTCAAATTTGCTGCTTCTCTTTTTCTTTTTAATGCTAGATGCTTCCTGCCACGTACTGTTGAACTGTCTAGAAAATAATAAAAAATACATAGTAAATGAGATAGCACATGGAACAGAGCTATTATGTCATACATAAAAATCAACATATGTTATTTCATAGAAGTTATTGTCACAGATTATATAGTAAAACTGCAAATAATTATGAAGAAGAGTTCTATGCAGGCATTTACATAAAACTATGTATGTTACGTAAAACATACAATTGTTTAATTTCTATAAAGTATGGTACTAAAAAAATTTTAATTATCTCCAACAATTTCAGTCTGAAATTTATATTTTAAAACTTGTTACAAAAATTTGATTTAAATTTATCAAAATCCAAATAACTTACTTGATGATTGAGCAATATGCCAAGACTTTGTTTCTGCTGTTTTAGTGGTAGTTACAATCTTATGTATTGTAATTCACTTTGAATAACAACAACTTTCTGGGGGGGGGAATTAATTAGTATAAATAGCAAATAATTTTACTTTAAATTTATTTAAAAAATTCAAATTTTCCAAAAGCATTATGAAACAAACATTCATTTTGTTAGTTACAATAGCTATTTTTTTCTCTGGGACTTTTCTTAGCTTTATGATTATTAAATACATAGTTGCATTTAACAATCATAAAGCTAAACATAATTCTGATATATGACTGAGCATTGGCAGTAATCTTTTGAAGCACAATTATTAAATTTATATTTGCTATTTAAGTGTACAATGTCATGGTCTCAATCCCCACCCTCAAATATTAATAATGCGGTGATCTTTACCTGGTAACAAAGCCTCCTGCAACAAAATATTTTGATCTTTGTTTAATGATTAACTAACAGCATTTTTAAAAATTTATAATAAGATTTATAAACAAAAATAGAAATATGATATTCTTGTACACAAATGCCAGAAAAGTCTAACAGAACACTTTTAGTACTTAATTGTCCCTTAAATAAGCATTAGGACATTTTAAAATTTTGCTTTAATTAAATTTATTTATGATAAATATCTTGAAATGTAAAAATATGATATATTATAAATAGCATTGAAAATGATTAAAAGAAATTCTAATAAACAGGTAATTAAATACAAAATTAATAGTTTACTTACCATCCATTTTTTTCTGTTTTAAAACAGCCTACAAGTAAAAAAATAATAATAAAATATTAGGATATTGCTAAAGTCAAATTACATTTTTTTCTTTTCAAATACAACTGAAATTACTTACCAATGCAGATGAATAGAATGACTCATCAGTGATGCCTTTACTGCACTTTTTTCTCGATCTCCTGTACTGAAAAATTTGATGTCCTTTGAGACAATATTATCTACAAAATGTAAAAGAAACAGCCACATTGATCGAAGTCAAAGCGCGGGTTTTTTCCAATACTGTATACTTTTTCTTGAACCCCAACGCAAGGAAGCAATTAAAATGCCGTGTTTGAGGCAGTTCAGTCGGACGGTTTCGCTAAATTGACCGTCGAATCCCCCCCCGCAGGTTAGGGTTCATGAGGGACCCCAGCTCCCGCAAAAGGGAGGAGAAAAAGGGCGTGGCTTGACCATATAAGGTTTCCTTACACATCTTGACGTCATCATTTGCGGAAGCGCAAATTGTTTGATCAGCATAGCTAAAAGGAGTGCTCACCCCCTACTCTCGCAACAACCCCCCGTTTGCAAAGCGAGAGACACAAAGCTCCAGCGTTTGTTCTGCATACGGGCCCTAGACTAGAGGGATATGAAATATGCGAGATATGAAATCGTACATCTTTTTTTTTTCTTCTAATAACTGTTCTGATGATGATATTTGTCTCGTGGATCGTGTGTATAGTTTTTAAACACGCATTGTTAAATTTTAGCATGATTCTATAGTGTTTTAATGTCACACCTTTCTGATAAACTAATAAGATGCTCTTTCCGATCAGAAAAGTGGATTTATTGTGAGTCCATATGCACTTGTAGTTTCTGTTGAAACGGTGTTGTAGGGTGCCCATAGGGAGACAAACATAGAGTTAACATAAGTTAACAGCAGTTTTTGTTTAGATACCACTGGCTCATTTGCAGTGGCGGCTAGTTGCTAAAATTAGTGGGGGTGCTGCTTCAGAAAAATTTTAGCCATTGTTTTATTATTGTGTAAAACATGTAAAATTTGTACTGTGTAAAATTTCTCATTATTAAATTGATATGCATAACAGTGAATGAAATGCGCATTGCTATAAACTGCTTTTATTTTTACTTGAACTCCTCCATTTTTACCTATCATGACATTTGCACCATCAAATGTCTGAGCTACTATCTTTTGTCTATTTGCTTGAAGGATTATTTCCATCTGGCCAACTGTTCTAGAATACGTTTCGATATGCCATCTGCAGTTTGATTTTCTGGAATAAAGAATCCTCAAAAACGCTCAAATATTTCTTCATTAAACACGTACCCAGTGGCGCCGGAAAGGGGGGGCAAGGGAGGGCACTTGCCCCCCCTTAGAAAATTGAATTTTTTTGTTTCTACTTAGCTAGCGCTCGTAAAATATTAGAATTTTCATTTAAAATCATAAAGCCTAACAAAACTGAATACTAAATTGCAACCTTACACTCGTTAACGCTAAGCGCGATAAACGTCATTCCATATACGCAGGAGCGATTAATCGCCAATTTCAGGTACGCAAGTGCGTTTAAACGCCAATGCCAGACGTTTGCTTTTGCGATTCAAAAGCAACCCTACACAATGTTTTTGCATCGCGAAAGGGAATCTTGAATCCGATGCATTTGAAAGGCGTACACGTTGACGTCTGATAGGGCCTTTAAGACATTTCATAAGTGCTACGCTACAAATTTGATTTGTAAGGTGTAACGTCCAGAACGTGCCCCACGGGACAGTTGAACAATAGAAGGTGCAGCGTCAGCCAGGGGACTTTGTGCGGATTTCGTATGTTTTCATTCCTTAAAATCATGAAGGTTTTCATTCCTTATAACTGCATTTTTTATCACATCCTCACTGCATGGGAACCCTAGCAAAAGAATATTGCCCCATTCACGTAGGCGAGCAATTCTACACATTGAAAGGCTCAACGCTCGGAGTCTCTCAAATACCGCTCGGAAGTTTGTGTGTTCTTGACGGTTTTCTTACATGGACACAACACGTTGCTTACATAAGGTAAGAGTCGCCTTTTAAATAATATGGATAATAGGTGTTGTTGTTCAAAATACAATGAAAAATATTTACAGTAGTTTAATTACGTAGAATTTCAAAGTAGATGATTTGTATCATTTTTTAAGTTCATTTTTCAATTGTTGTTTTCTGGCAAAGGATTAGAGTGAAATAAAACCTAGGAGTTTTCTACTATTCTGCTTAACGATTTTTCCTATTTTATGAAATCATATTTTATTTTTACTGCTGGACATATCAAAATATCAATAGGTATTTTATTTTTAGAAGTCATGGATATAAGAAATTTTTTTAAGAAAAAAACTGACAGTAATTACAAATCGAAGCTTCTTGAACCATTAGAAGTAGAACCTAGTACATCTATTAACATTGTTACTAGCTTATCAGTAGTGAGTGAAGGTTTTGGGTCATTACATTCTGATGTTGATCATGAATCTAATACAACGTCATTATCTGGTGTTGGTGAAAATCGTACTGTTCATATTCATCCTTTAGATATAGGAGATTTTATTGAAAAGCATGCTTCTATTTCCGATGAAACAAGATATGCGTTATTGACTCGACATTTTGTTCCCGATTCAAGTTACAATTTTAAAAGGGACTCAGATGGAAAAAGAGTTTTTTGCCACGAAGGGTTACAAAATTACGATTGGTTAGTTTATTCCAGTAAACTTAAGGGTGGACTTTGTAAAACTTGTGTTACATTTCGACCGAATTTAAGAGAGAGTTTTTTGGATCTTTCATTGTAAAACCTTTCAAGAATAAGACTTCCATGAAAATGCAAAAGAACATATGTGTTCGGAGTGGCATCGTTCATCGACAGTTAAAGCTGTAAACTTTCGACATGTTATGGAGGGTAAAAGTACTTGTGTCGCTGAACAGCTCAGTAGCTATGAACGGGAACAAGTTAAGTCTAATCGATAAAAAATTATGCCAATCATTTCCACTATAATTTTTTTTGGTACCCACAATTTACCTCTCCGTGGTAAAACCACTGGAAATTTTGATGATCTCCTAAATTTTAGAGTCGAGAGCGGAGATTTAGTATTAAAAGATCATTTGGAAAAGTGTGCAAAAAATGCTAAATATACTTCTCACCAGACACAGAATGAATTAATTAATATTTGTGGTGATATTATTCGAGAAGAAATTATTACAGAAGTGAACACCAGTGAAGGTTTTTCATTGTTAGCTGATGAATCTGCTGATATTTCTGGTGTTGAGCAGCTCTCGATAGGAGTAAGATTCGTGGATAAAAATACTAATTCAGTACGTGAGGAATTCTTGAGATTTACTAAACTTAGTTCCATGAATGCAGAAGGTATATCATCAGCAATATTACAAACTTGCGAAAATTATGGCTTAAGTATGCAAAAGGTAGTAGGATTAGGATTTGATGGTTGTGCAACAATGGCAGGCCGCGAAAACGGAGTGCAGAAAATAATTCGTGAGAAATATAACAAAGCTCTCTTTTTTCATTGTGCTTCACACAGACTTAACTTGGTGGTCAACGACTTAAATAAAATCCAGGATGTACAAAATTCAGTAGCTACTATAAAAAATGTCTAACTTTTTCCGCGAAAGTCCATATCGGAGAAAATATGTACCCAAAATTCCCTTATTTTGTGAAACTAGATGGTCTGCCAAGTCTATTAGAATATTTTCGGAACATTTTGAGGAAATAAGAAACGCCCTAGAACATTTATCATATGCGATGGAAATAAATGGAGATACACGATCGAAATCCAATCAGTTGTTATGCGCAATTTACACTCCTAAATGTAAGGGGCTTGGGGTGCCTTGAGTGGATGACAGATCTGTACTGTTTGTCCGGCATCCTCGAGCCCCACAGCAATGAAAAATGTCACCGAACTTGGGAAATTAACCCTCGGCTGCGTATTCAGGTTTTGCTGCGTAGCGACTGGACTTCAGGTGATTCATGGTTGATAAGCCCTAGAGGCTTGGGGAACCGGTGGAGTATTCTGACTTACACTCCTAAATGTATTGTGTGTTTGCATATTATTTCACACTATAGTTCCAAACTGGAGCCTGTTTGTAATATTTTACAAGCAAAAACAATAAACCTTTTATCGACGAAGAAACATATTCAATTACTTTTATCTATTCTGAAAGATCACAGGGCTGATGCAGAGAATTACTTTAAAGATATATTTCAAAAAATGTACGTATATTGGACGGAAGAAAATTTGACATTGATATTAAAATACCTAGATTAGCTGCAACGCAAACGCAAAGGGCTAACTACTCTACTGATAGTGATGAAAATTATTTTCGAATTTCTTTATTTACTCCATATCCGGATTCAATTATACAGTCCATTGAAGTCCGATTTTCCCTAGAGACGGATAGTACATTTGCTCTGTCTATTTTTCACCCGCAACTAATAATAGAGGCAGAAACCTTTAGTTTGCTAAAATCAAACATTCATAACATCTAAAACTGTATGAAATTGAAAATTTGAATTGTGAAGCCGAAACTTGGAAAGAAATGTGGGTTTCAAAAGTCAAAATTAACAATACTGAGACTGATCTCGAGGTTGTTGAATTAATAGATAAACATTGCCAGTTCTTTCCTTGCATCAAAAAAGCGTTACAATTTTTTTTACACTTACCTCCTACCACAACAACAATTAAAAGATCTTTTAGAACGCTCCGACAGGTAAAAACCTGGTTGAGATCAACCATGTCTCAAGAGAGACTTTCTGGTCTCTGTATGCTTAGCGTTCACAGAGAATCTGTGAGTAAAAATAAAGAAACATTTATTGAAAAAGTAATTAATAGATTTTCTCAAAACAGAAGAAATCTCTCATTACTTTTCTCCGATTAGAAAAATAACATAAAAGTGTATTTTTTATAACCGTATATATGTATTTTTAATAATAAAGGTGTAAAAGTTTTAATCTATTTTACTTTGCCCCCCACTATATTTGACTCTTCCGGCGCCACTGCACGTACCATAGAACAATGACCATCTGAATGTGTTCTGTTGTGATGATGATTAATAGTTTTTAGATAATTAACGTTTATTTTAATCTCGGTTTTTAAGTAAGTAAATTTTAGTAACGGTTGGGCTTTGTTATTAATCAATTTATTAAGCCTCTGCTAAATATACTTGGGGGTTAAACTTGTGGTGATCAAATCTTCGTTTATTTGATTAATGTCATCGCATTTGAAGAATAGTGCGCAAATTTCTCGAACTGTTTTGACATTAGGAAAAATTAAATTGAGGGAGACCATCACATGTTTTGCTTCATTGTTCAGATTTTTATTATTTAATTGATCTTGTTTTAAACCTTGTGAGGTGGCTGGTGCATATTTTTGGCTGGTGAATTTTACTTCAAAGGTTGAAGAAATTTAGATAAATGGTAAAAGTTTTAGATATATTCATTGTTTTTCTTTCTTTCCCTAAAACTGTCTCTGTGCCTAGCAACAGGCTTCGGTCGCTATCTTTTGCTGGCCGCTGTCCTTTTTAATTTGAAATGCCCGGTCTTCGCCATTTCTTCGTGATGCACAACCAAGCCCCCCGAGCCAGAGAGGAGAAAGGATGAGAATACCAGACTGCGCGGTTGAATACAGTGGTTCGTAGATGGCGGCGTTTTCAAGGAGGAATTAAGGAACCAACAATGATGGTATAAAATAAGAAGATGAAAAATCAACGATGAGTCGGAGAAAAGTATCCTTCGTCTAATTCAAAACTTCAACGTTTTCCTCGTCCGAAATTGACGGCGCGCGTTGGAACTCCTTACTTCCACGCGGAGTCTAAAGTGAAAAACGTAGCGTCGAGTCGGAGGCGGAGGGTGTGAAAAAATGACAGAGGAGGGAGGCGAGCCAAGTAGCTGGGAGCTGACCCGAGACCCATGATGGAGAGCGATGGCTTGATAATTTGGCGGCATGCACGCTTTAGAAAGGGCTCTGGCCTGGGGCTCCCCTCATGATTTCATAAAATTATAGTTTTTTTTGTTAGAGTGCTGCAGCATTTTAATTGGGTAATATGATTTTAATTTCCTTTTTTTTGTTTACTGAATTTTTCTTTAGTTTTTCTTTTGATTTTTTTCATCACTTTTCATTTAAACGAGTTTTTTTTCTCACCAGCCACCATGATAATAACTGTTATATTGATAGTAAATTGTACTGTAAGCAAGCAAGAATTTTTGTGTTTAATATAAGTTTATTGGGAGGAGATGTTTGAATCCTCAGGTGTTTAACCCATTTTTGTTAAGGTATAGTGTAAAATTGTGAAGGAGATCGAAATGAATAAATTGTTATGTTAATGTATATCTTTGTCATGTCGGTCTTTGCCTTTGAGGTAATTTTCTGATTTTCAGCTTTGGGTTTTTTTTTATTTCAGCAGAATTGATTTCTTTAAGTTTTCTTTTAGGAGAAGTTATTTTGTTTTTAGGTGTACTCCATTGATAGAGAGGTAATTTCATTTGATTTAATTTCATTTTCCTTTTTGGCTTGTTATCAGGTTAGATGCCTGAATTAAATTGATGGAAACAGATTTTAAAACTTAACAAAATAATATTTATTCAATCTCCGAACATCACCTTTCGGTTATACAGCAGCAAGCGAAGTGTTCGCGAGCATCGAGAAAATTCTCGGGATACAATACTGCCACGCCACCTATCGGTGTCGTGCAACATAAAATGACACTGAATGGTGGTGCCATCTATTATACAGTAAATGAATGAAATGCACTTATAAATTAAATGAAATAAGTTATCACTACAGGCTCATTAATCACCACAGTGATGCAACAGTAAGACGAACCTAGTGTAAATTTTAATTATATATAATTTTGGGTTATTGCTACACACAACGCACGTCTTAAAATGTACTAACCACTATTGCTAATGTTAAAAGTTAAATTTAATTGAAACGTGATATTAGTTGTAAATTGATATTAAAGATTGCAAAGAGTTATCCTACTATTAACTATCCTACTTTTATTTAGTAATAATAATATAAAGTTTTAAATTACCCCATCACAACACCTTTCGACACCACAGTTCTGAAATATCTGTTGCGTCATCAGCCGTGACAACGGAGCAAACGGAGCTTATCTAACTTTTGCCCTTATCTCTTCATGGTATATTTGTAGCAGACAATCAAGTATCTGATTCTGAATGGTCTTAGAAACACCTTTGAAGACCGTACTGGTTTCTAAAGGATTCTTCAAATCTGGGTCTAATTTAGATGCAAAATTTATTAATCCTCTAAATACCGCTGGATTTACTGAATCATCTTTTTCATCATGTCCACGTACGGAGTTTTAAAGTTTCCACGAAATAAAATACAGTCTATTACACTGAAGTGCCTCTGAATTAGGGATAGCAAAGCCTATGCAAATTGTGTAGTGCTGCGCATCATGTATGCGCAAGTGAGGGCACTGTGGTAACTGCATATATAGCGCGTACTGTGGTTGTTCTGAATTAGTTGTTGGAATTGCCAGTATGGGTAAACTGCCTGATTTAGACGCCTTCGATCGCGGACAAATCGTAGGTGCGCGACGCATGGGCCATTCAATTTCCGAAATCGTCAGACAGCTAGGATTTTCAAGGTCGACAGTGTCAAGAGTATACCAAGAATACATGGATGATGGAAAAAAAACTAGCGATCGGGCAAACTCCAAAGGACAATTAGCCTTGACAGTGCGTGGTGAGAGACGGTTCAGGCGTATTGTACGTAGCCAGCGAAGCCAAACATTAGCTCATATTACCACCCAGTTTAATGACGGTGCCAGTCGTACAGTCAGTAAACGGACTGTGCAACTCTCGCTTCCCCGTATGGGTTTAGGGAGCCGTCGACCTACGAGAGTACCATTGCTCTATACTCGCCATCGGGCTGCACGTCTTGCCTGGGCAAGAGAGCACAGAGACTGGAGTGTAGAGGACTGGAAACGAGTAGCATGGAGTGATGAGTCTCGATTCCGACTACTTAACGCCGACGGGAAGCTGAGAATATGGCGTCAGGCTCATGAAGCCATGGATCCTGCATGCCTGGCTGGAACTGTACAAGGGCATGGTGGCTCAATCGTGGTCTGGGGTGTTTTTTCGTGGCACAGTTTGGGATCTTTGGTGCGTGTACCAACCTCCCTCAATGCAATTCGGTACGTAGAGTTGCTGGGTGATCACCTCCATCCGTTTATGCTGTTCTGTTATCCGCACGGTAATGGAGTTTTCCAGCAAGACAACTGTACCTCTCACAAGTCCCGGTTGGCTACTGGCTGGTTGGATGAGCATTCCTCTGACTTCTCTGTCATGGCCACCTAGAAGCCCAGACTTAAATCCTATTGAGCATGTTTGGGATGTTTTGGAACAAGGCGTGAAAGGCCATCACACAGCACCAAAGAACCTTACTGAATTATGGACAGCTTTAGCCAATATTTGGCAAGCCATTCCCGTGGAACGTTTCCAGAAACTTGTTGAATCTATGCCTCGTCGTGTGGCAGCCGTTATCAAGGCCAGAGGAGGGAAAACTCGTTACTAGGTAGGTATCCCTAATTCAGTGGCACTTCAGTGTATTTTGGATAAAATTTCTCGGTTCTTCTTAACCTTCATGTTATACTCATTGAATGAAATTCTGTATGCCTCACTTAATGTTTACGTTTCCTAAAAGTGACAGTGAAACCACATTTCCAGCAACAGTTTATGCTTCTTTGACTTCTCATGTTTTTCACTTTTTCCTTCTTTTTTTTATATTTCTAAAACCTTCTTTTGTCCATGTGGCATCACTACTAAACAACAAACACGGGAAGCAAAACAATACATTTTTCACTTCTCAGCCGCAGAGCCAACTTTTCCGTTAGAATCATTCAGAATTAAAGCTGCGAATGTACTTCTTGCGTTGTCTTATTCCTGGCTGAGATATTCGAATATCAGGTGTTGAACAACCTCTTATCTCAAGTGTAACTTTCTCATAACTTTTTCTAACTGTGAAAACTTAAGCTGTTGAATTTCACAGTATTTAATTCTTGGGGATTCGAGGAGATCATGGTTAATTATTAAAATTTTCTATACAAGAAAACAACAACAACAAAAAATCACTGAATTCAGTAGAATAGCTGATTGTCATCTACAGTTTATCACATTTAAGAATATGGCACACGGTTAAGCTTAACACACGCCGAGTCAGAAATAAACACTGCCAAACGCTCGGACAACAGCGATCGGCACTGCGTGAGCGACAGTGCTGACTCTTCTTTAGCCAGCGAGAGAAAGCTCTAGTACCTTGGAGATGCGCGCATGCGCACAACTGCCAAACAAGGCATTACAGGAGTGGCTCGGGGCCGCGAATTGCTCACGAAGTAGGTTACAGTTTTACATATTCTAGGCTACGCTGCTATCGCCATCTACTGGAGAGAATAATTAACAATGCTTAACACGAAAGATATGAATATGAATAAACGTGAAAAAATTACCAACTTTTCCAATACTATTTTTCATTTAATTGTGTAAATGCTAAGTTTTCAACATATACTTACCGCAGAAAAAAGTTACTTCTTTCAATAAATTTAGAAAATAGAAAAATTGAAATTAACTTTAAACAACTGGTTCTAGTTTATTATTTTTAATTTGCATTTTTTAATGTATAATATATAGAACTTTAATTGGATTCTGGCCAAAAATTCCAGAAAATATATATTTTAAGTTATCAAATTATGTACAAACTGAGGTAAATAAATTTATAATTTTATTTCATAATAACTATATAAATTATATGATTATAACTTATGATTTTTTAGGCACACTGCCTTAGGTACAAGTAACCATGGGCGAATCCAGCCGATTTTCAGGGGGGGGCTGTCTTCCACCTGGGGGGGAGGGGAGGGGAGGTTATGGAGTATTCCCTGCTCAGCGGAGGGACTGAGGGGCCTCCCCCAGAAATATTTTTAAATATACAGTGCTTGAAAACTTCTTGTTAGGCTAGTTTAAGTGCCTCAAAAGCACCTTAAAATATTATTATAAACCAAGAAATTTAAATTCTCTCCCAATGTAACATGAAAACTATGGCATTTTATTCAAATACGATACATTTGGATTTTTATTTTAATTAATAAACATCTTGGTACAGTTTTATAACTTATTGGTACATTTTTCATAATGTTATTGTTATGTAAATAATTTCAGAGCTAATTAACTTAAATGTTACAAAATTGTCTCAAATTTTAAACTGTTGAGGACAAAGGATCATATCAGGCTATATTACGTAAAGACAGTATTTATAAATCTAATTCAACCTATTAAAAACTTTTAATATGTTATATTTAATAAAGTAAAATACATTGCTCTCTTTGTCCAAGCTGTGATAATTTAACATATAAAAGAAACTAATATTTGGACAATTTTATGTAGGTTTGAGGTGACAAAAACAAGTTTTGACCTAAACAACAAAGTCCAACTTCCTTTTCTTCATTTTAGCAAACCTATCTGCGACTTTTTTTTACATCAACTTTGTCCGCAATTCCTCTGTGAATGTTTAGCAGTGCTAATACTACAAGTCTATCCTTTCTCATGGTTGTTCTCATCCAGTCCTTCAACCTTCGAAGGGTTGAAAAGAACCTCTTGGTAGTAGCTGTGCTAACCGGCAGAGTTGCAAAAATCTTCATCAATTCGTGTATTGCAGGATAAACCTCTTTGTCACACTTCATGAGAGTTTCAATGCCTGTTTCTGGAATTTCTTCATTTTTTGTCTTTGGTTACTGATTTAACCATTTGTTTTGCCACAGGGCAACTTCATTGCTAAAAACAACTCCACTATGACTTGAAATGTTCACCACAGCAAACTGAAATCTAGAACACAAGACCTTAGCTGATTCTCTTAGGTTTATTGGGGACATTTTAACAACCGAAGTGGGTATCAGGATTGATAGTTCAAGGAGTTTCATAATATCATCGGGGAATCTATCTTTGACATCTTGAAGTATCCTGTCTAATATAGGAATGTAAATTGTTACTCTGTAGAATTCCTCAAGCTCAACAATGTTGGGCAAAGACACCTCCGTACCCATATCTTTAGCTAAACCTGTTGCTACAAGGTATACATCATGGAAAAACTTTTCACACTCTGATCTTCTCTGTTCCAAGGTAGAACAAGTAGATTGAAGAGCTTCACTGGCTTCTTTTTGGTCAATGCTCTGTTTTTGGAATAGCCGGCTAAGAGGAAGAGTGATAGCTAATATGTCTGCTAGAGACGCTGTGGAAACTATGAAAGAACTAGTGACTATATTATTTAAAAGAGACAGTGCTTCGGTTTCTTTCCAAGTACTTACAACTTCAAGCACTTCATGAATTTTTGGAAGGCTTGAACAAAACAAATGAATACTGTCGTGGCGTTCCACCGATCTTGTTTGGCAGGGCCCTATAAGCTGTCTGCCTAATTTTTGTTTTAAGACAGAGTTTCTCTTTGGGCTTGCTGTAAAAAAAGAAACAACTGTTTTTATGGTGTCGACTGCACTTCTGACCTCTTGAATCTTAGAGGCCTTTGTGAGTGTCAAATTCAAAGCATGGTTTAAGCACGGGCAATGGGTGGCGTCGACAGCACAACGTTTCACAGCATTTACTGCTCCCTTTACCTCACACACCATACTACTACATCCATCAGTGGCTATTCCTACACAGTTTTCTGGGTCCAAATTATTTTTTTAATTAATCCAAGCACAGTAATTCCTATCACTTTACCAGTCAAGGAGGGTTCACTTAAATAAGTTAAGTCTTCTTCATGTGCAAAGGCTTCAACGGGTTTTCTGGAATCCACAAAGTCCAGGAAATCTTCATAAACATTTCCTTCGTAGCAGTAGCGTGTGGAAAATGTCAGTTGTGCAATCATGAGCAGCATCTGTTGTTTCATCAAATAATATGCTATAGTATTTTGCAGCTTTAATTCGCTCCAGTATGACATTTTGGACTTCAGTTCCGCAACAATTGATTAATTCATTTTGAATCGTTTTACTAGAGTACACTGCATTAGCGCATGCTGCCTGGAGGTTCTTGCTCAGATTCTCATCTCCTGATTCGATACGAAAACGCACCAGTTCTCTGAAATTTCCTTCGTTTTGGGTTTGAATTTCCTTTATTACGCGACTCGTTATTCAATAATCACAAGTCAACACACACTGAACCTGTCTGTGTGTCACTCACGCTGTGCGACGGCAGGGAAAGGGATCTTGGCGCGACTGGTGATGGGGCGCGGTGATCGCGTATCTATTTTTGTACACTAGACTTGACCTTCAAGCGAAATGCACTGCACTGGCGCACTTCTAATCGACAAGCACGTTTAAACTTAACGT
This sequence comes from Dolomedes plantarius, assembly GCA_907164885.2. Classification (NCBI taxonomy): domain Eukaryota; kingdom Metazoa; phylum Arthropoda; class Arachnida; order Araneae; family Dolomedidae; genus Dolomedes; species Dolomedes plantarius. Next base: position 88,218,791 of record OU015498.1, read on the forward strand.
TTCTTTCCCCAAAAGTTGGCACTAGCGCAACGTATTATTTGTTACTTTATTTTCTTTGCCTCTTGTAATCTTGAGTTCTTTCTCTAAATTAAAGAACATGATCTAAAGGGCTGAGGGGGCTGCAGCCCCCCCCCTGGATCCGCCCCTGCAAGTAACTGTACAAATTTGTTGATTAAAGTTTTTTTTTTTTTTTGTCATGTACCAGACATCTTGAAATGAAAAATTTTTTTTATAAGCTATATAAGAAAAAAAGTTAGTATTTACACTGTAGTTGGATCTGTTTGAGCTATGTAAGTAAAACTAGTAAACAATATGAATTATAAATTTTGTAAACAATAAATATAATTGCTTAACAGTGATACGGCGAAGTTATTAAGTAGCTTTCATTCTTGGAATGGTCTTATGGTCTTTATCAGAAAATCGCAACGACCGCTAAAATTATGAAATTCTTTCAAAATCTCTACTTTTTGTAGTTCATTATGATTATGAACAGATTTTAAATGTCTTTTCAAATTGAAATGACGCGAAAAGATCTTATTACAATATGTACAATTGAAATTATTTTGATTATCCATTTTATAATGTACTACGCATGAAACACGTGGTCCGAAAGTTTACAAAACAATTATTCTATGCAATAGATGGCGCTACAGTACTCATGAGACAGCAGACAACGGATCTGTGAGGAGCAATTCGCGGCCCCGAGCCACTCGTGGCATTACTGGAACTGTGAAGAGCACAGTTCCATGCATGAAGCTACAGATCTGTAGCTTCATGGTTCCATGCAAGGATTTTAGTCGTTTTCCGAGAACGAGGGGATGGCTACCGTTATTTAGCTTGAGTATTATATAATGCACGGATTATGTAATGTAAGTGTTATATAATGAAAGGATTATATACTGTATAATGAAAGAATTAAAGGAAAACAAGACTAATTATACCTCCTGAATGTTATCGATAATATCGAGTGAAACTACGGGGTGCTGCAGTTCCGCAGTGCCTACACACGAGCCGCCACTGCTCATTTGAGAAACCACGTTTTTTTAATCAAGTAGTTCTATGTAATGCTTCTAAATGTTTAATAGGTTAATAAGCTAACATCTAAAATTTATTGTTGAATTTTAATATTTGAAAAATATGTATTTGGTAACTTTTCTTTCTTTTTTTACAACGGTTATCAACATAATTAAGATTTCATGTTTTAGATTCAATGACAAATGGCTATGACACGTGTTCAGTGCTGTGACTAAGTTCTTTGGATTTCAAAAGTTTTTAGTTCAAAGAATGTACAAAAAGATTGTGCTTTTTGGAAGAACACTCATTTTGTTCTAAAACAGATGTAATTCATAAATTTAATGCCAATTATTAAAGTATTATATACTATAAAATTTATTGCAGTTGTTTGTATACATTATTATTGTTATTTTGTTTATTGTTTAAATGTTTTAAACTGAGAAATCTGATTTATGTTTCAATATTTCATTGGTATTTATTTTTTGAAAAATGGTGCTTACTTAGTTTTTCGGAGGAAAATAGGCTGAAAGTAGATATCCCCTTTAATACAAGTACAGAAGTATAACATGCCTTGTGCTGTAATCCTCCCATGGTGTAGAAATCAAAAAGTCTGAATAATCAGTCTTTATTATGAATTAATTTTTTATCATGTAAAATAGATTATGCTCACTTAATTATTAATACTTTCTCTTAAAGCATTTTAGCACTGCGGATCTAAGTTCATCTTCCTATTATAAGTCAGAATTGAATTGGTATGTCATATTTAGTTGCATTTAAATATTGAAAAATGTAGTTTGTATCTAGATTTAAGATTTGTGAATTAGAACTAAATGGTTACTTTCAGACATTTGCATCTAGTGCATTTCTCTAAGTTTGACTTTTCAGTTTTTAGCTTTAAACATCTGTACTTTATTTACTTATTTGGATCCTTTTCTAATCAGCTAAACTTTTGTCTCACTGTGTAGCTGTATGGTTTCCAAATTCCACTTTAGATAATTCAGGAAATATTGCTGTGTATACAGGCCTTCGATCAAAAAAAATTTTTGATTGGTAAATTAATTGTGTCATAAGCCATACATTGAAAGTGTCATTTTATTATGTGCTGCACTTTGTAACATGGCCCCATGTGTAGTTATAAGGTAATGAAGAAATGTCATTTGTCTTTATTATATAGATTTTTATTATTTGTCATTTTTATATACGAATTGTAGTAAATGCAGAACTCATTTTAGAATTTCATTTAATCTTGCATTTTAAAAATTATCGATACGTACTTATGATAGCTGTATGGTTTCCAGAAATATTAATTTTCTAAATTTATAATATGATTTGGTCAAAGTTATACGAATTTGAATTTTTATTTTATTCAATTGTATTGTTTATCTAGTATAAAAATGATTTATACTAGATATCAAAGTTACATATTCTTTGAATAAATCTAAGGTGTAATACTTTTTAAGTTATGTCAACATTAGACTGTCTTGTACATTAAACTATTGTATAGAAGTATGTATCAATAATTTTTAAATTATTGATACGTGTATGTATGACAGTTTAAACTCCCCATGGATATTTCTGCCAGCTAAATATGCATTTCTTTTATTTTTCCTGCTCCTAACTATAGAATACTAGCCGGGCTTCGCCTAGCTACGCTCAAGCCATCCGTGTAACATATTTATGTACTTCGGGCCCCACAAAAGAAAAAAAAAGCCTACAAATGTATTAAATTCAAGTGAATAAATTCCTTTCAATTTTCATTCCCCTCGCTGCCGACAGATGGCAGCACCACTGTACCAGATGATTTGGTTTCTCAGCAGTGAGTGATTTTAGAATGAAAATATCTCTAAAACTATTGAATTAAAAGAATAAGTGTACGCAGAAAAAATTATCAGTTTTCGAAGCTCTTTCCAAATATGTAACATTTATGTACTTTCATGAGAAAAAAATTACACCGTTTCCTGTATATTTGTCGGCCATTTTTTTTTCGAGGATCGGTGCCCGCCCGGATGAGTTACGGTCACGTGATCTCTCGACTTCCACTTGTCTCTTTATTAGTATAATAAAGGTAAATAATATTAGTTCTTCATTCTGTGATTCCGATTCCAAATCCATGAGAAGTTCAACCTTGGACGTCATCGCGCTAGGCTGGCGTGGATGCCTGTGCTGAGTTCAATTTGCGGTGCCCCGATCGAACCCAAGCGAGAAGGAGGCGGGGCCTAGGAGTAGGCTGTGCGTGCTTTGGGTTCAATTTGCGGCGGGCCGTAAATTGGCACAGAAGCAGGATATTGCCAAAAGGGTTTCCGTAATGTGAAAATTGTACCAGAACGCCAAACCAGGTTGCTGTACTTCAGGCATCCCCACTCCCTCAAAATTTTTAAGTTGGAACGCATGCGCAGTCGGGGCAATCTGAAATCCTCGCTTAGGCCCGCCGCAAACTAATCGCTCCTCCTAGAAAGACGGCTGAGATCCTCCGCCGTAAGTCGACGATTCAAAATTTGTTGCCATCTACAAGGAAAAGTCTAGAATCTGAAATCAAGAAAAATGGAACTGCGAAACTATGCCTATGGATCTCTGCTTTTTTTAAAATTTATTGGCTACTATTCGATAAACATATCCCTTTCTTAAGGATGGCCGAATGGCTAGGGCTCTGGCATTCGGTACCAAAGTCTGTGGGTTCGAGTCCCACTCTCGGCATGGACGTTTGCAGTAATTCGGAATCGGCTTTAAGCGTTAGGTCCCGGTCTAATTAGCCCTCGTGTAGCAAAAGTTGCCCGTAGCGCTCCAAACGAAACCAAACCCTTCTTAACGACCTAACACTGAAGATGCAAATTGTGTTTAGAATATGTGGCAACGATCAAGTTCTAGCAGACATCATTTTTGATGCTGTAAGCGGCGGGAAGACTGCAGTTAAATAAAACATCTAAATGTAGATTATTCTTATCTCTAAAGTTAAGGTAAAGATTACAGAAGAAGGATGATGACCGCGACCTCTGGTTAGTCAGCTTATTAGAGCAAGAGGAAGATAAATCATATGACTGCTCTTCAATAGACAAAATATTAACATATACGGTATCTATTTTCACTGCTTGATAGACATACTGCGGCCGTATTGTTTATTATCTATTGAAAATGGATTTCTCCGGCAAAGTTGCTATCGTTACTGGAGGAGCTCAAGGCATTGGAAAAGCTATTAGCATGACTTTGTTGAAAATGGGCATGAAAGTAATTTTTTTTTAATCTTGTTATAAAAATATAACTATTTGTTTTGAAGAACCTACTATGGTTTTTAGAAGATTATTTATAACGATATTATGCTGATTTAAGTATAAAATCTAATATTAATAAGATTTCTTTAAATTATTTTGTATATTTCTAGAATATTTTGTTTTTTCTGTGATTTAAAAAATATAAAAAATTGTTTTTATGTTGAAAATTTAATTTTTGTTCCTTTCCTGCAGTTATTGATTTGTGACATAAAGGAATCTCCTCCAGAATCACTTCTTCTAGAATTAGCTGATATTCCAAAATCTAAAGTACTTTATCAAAAATGTGATGTGTCATCTTTTGAAGAATATAAGGGTAATTTTTTAGATTTTTTTTTTGTTTAAATTGCACCTTAGATATTAAAAAATATTTTGATCTACTTACACTTACGTGTACTTATAAACAATGACATATTTTTACATTATGTTAAATATAAATTTTTTAATGTTAAAAAATTCTGTATTCTATATCATTCTAAAATTCAATAAATAATTCAATTTTCCTTTTTTTTTATTTTTAAGTTAATTTTTGAAAGTACATAGCTGATTTTATTATTATTATCTGTATTATTTTTAAGTTTCATCTTTGAATGCATGTAGCTATTTTTCTTTAACACATTGTTGACGGTAATTTTATTTCAACTAGCCGCTGTGTGACCAGCATGGTTGCTTTTAGCAACCATGCTGGTCGCACAGCACCATTATATTTTCTTTTGAAAACAACTCAACAGAAAGAAACATATATAAAGGATGTTACCATTACCTGTCATCATAAATATACATTGTTAAGTGGTATTGGGATCTCAGCCAAATAATTTATAATCATTGCAAAATTCTCTGTGAGGCTGATTCTAAAACATTGTGATTAAAAAATGTGAATTTCCAGTACTTTAGAACAGAGTTAAAGATAAGACAGAGAAACCCAACACCAATGATTTTAAAAAAATTACATCTCACTCTGTAAGTAATATTTTTCAAACTTAAGATATCTACACTTCATCATTACATCAAATAAGAAATTATTGGAGAAAAATTTCTTTTACTTAAAAAAAAGAGTAAAAATTCAGCAAGTACTAAAATATAGCGTGGATTACATCACCCTCTGTATATACTATTGTTCTCAATTCAGATATCTACACGTAATCATATCAAATAAAAAATTGTTGGGAAAATTTCTTCACTTATAAGGAAAAAAATTCAGCAAGTAATTTAAAGTCTGGAGTAAAGATTCAGCAAGTAATTAAAAAAATGTAGAAAATTAACTCTTACTTACTATTAAGGTATTATAATGCAATTATGAATATTTTACTATGATATCCTTAAAACTCCTTGATATACACAGTTGAGTATTTCAGAAGTAGCAGATACTACACTGACAGAATCAAAAGGACGGACTCTAGATAAACTTACATACAACTGTCCATGACTAAACATTAGATTTGATAGGTCTAAACATATTTTGTTAAAAGTTTGGCCTCTTACATACATTTAGAAACACCGATGGAACAAATGATTAAATTAAAATTATCTCATGAATAAATTAAAATTATTCACCAGTAAAATGCAGCAATTAAATTGTACTAAATTATGTGCTATCGTCGAGCCGCTATACACGTGGTTGGCCGCTAATGTTTACATCTGGTAGTTACAGCCATTGCCATTCGGAGTGTAGAAATATCGTAGATTTTTGTGCCTCATACCTACGCGTTTTATATATATAGATATATGCATAAGTCACCGACAAAGACTGAAATTCTGGAATAAAATACAGCATTTTTCTTTTCTGAAATCTGTTTTCTTTATAAGAGGGGTCTGAGATTCACAATTTAAGTGATAAAATGCCTGAAAATCATTCAGGTCATAGTAAAGGAAGTTTTCAAGTAAAGCAGTGTTCATTTGACCAAAATTTCTCTAATAAGACTTTCCTTTATCCTAAATTGTCTTCAACATTTACATGTAAAACACAAGCCTACTCAGTTCTGGTTAACAATGTGTTAACATAAATGAGTTTTACTCAAATTAAATTAACCAAAAAAGGATAAAATTCACGGATTGAAACAAATGCACTAATTTTTTCCTGCATGAGTTTCCCCCATCTTTTTGTGGAATGAAAGAAGGAGAATAATTTTTTTTTAGATTTCATCCATAGCCATTTGAATTCAAGAGATCTTAATCATTATGATTTATCAACATAACTTGAATTGATCTATGCAGGTATTATTTTAATCATTTACTTTAGTGGCGAGGGGATATCCTCAACTTCTGTATCTACCTGTTATAACCATTATTACCTCCTAGACTTTAATGCACTTTTTAATAAACTGTTTGAAAATGTATAGCAGTTGAGGAGTATATAATAATTCCCATTTAAGCTGAGGAGTGTTATAGATTATGTGTTAGCTACCATGCTTATATGTGAATATTAAGAGAAATCCCTATTCTAATTTACTGTATTTTAATATGATTCCATAATCAGTGATTCCTGAGATATCTATTTCAGATATACAGTGACTGTGGCATCTCAATGATCAATACATTAAACATAACTATTTTTGTATACTTTTTATAAATTGCTTTAGAATTGTTCCAAAATTATAATTGAATGATAAACATAAAGATAAATTTAAGATAAACTTTTTTAGAATTGCATATGCCTACTTATATACAAGCTTTAGCCATTGAAATCTAAATAATTAGACAAAAGTATAAAACTATCAAAGCTGTATTTCATTGATATATTATATGTATTTATATTTGATGATTAATTTTGTAACTATTAGTTAATGTAAATCAGGGATTCTTTCCTTTTTCCTACATCGACACCTTTTAAAAGAATGATTTCCTTCATCGACCCCCTCACATTTTTCTCTATAATATGCAGTATATGACATAATTATAATACTAATAATTGCTTATAAAACACTTAAAGATAACAATTTGACCAAGAATATGAACAAAAAATTAGAAAAAGTGGTTCATTAGGTTTAGGTTTTATTATTTTTGTACTATTTTAATTTTTTATTTCCCAAATATAAACAAGATTTCAGAAACACAGATTGTAATGGCACAAAAGTTCAATTTCAATTAATGTGGTGGTTGTGCTTGATGCATTGATATAATTTTTTTTAATGTTTAGCCTGAAATTGCTTATAATCGTTTAGTCACTATAACTAAGAATATGAACAAAAAATTAGAAAAAGTGGTTCATTAGGTTTAGGTTTTATTATTTTTGTACTATTTTAATTTTTTATTTCCCAAATATAAACAAGATTTCAGAAACACGGATTGTAATGGCACAAAAGTGTAGATGGGTGGATTCCTCCACCCTAAGCAAATCTGTATTTATACATATTAAAATGGATATTATTACCTAGTAATTATATTCCTAAAAAATTAAATTTTAAAACAGAAAAATTTATCGACTCCTAATAGACCTATGGAATACTATAGACTCTTTTTGAACTTCCATCGACCCCCCAAGGGGTCCACCTGGACCCCATTGGGAATCCCTGATGTAAATGGATTCTAGAAAAGAAAGGTATGCACTTTCTTTATAGAGTAAATTTTTTTCTTTTAATTATGTATCTAACATACTCAGGTTTAACCTACACAAAATTATTTGTTAAATGTAGTCTTATTAATGAAACTAAACCTACTTTATTAGCCACTGAATATCTTTTCAATTATGTAATTGATTGTATTGAAGATTTGTTTTCTTTTACAAAAACAGCTGTGTTTGAGATGGCAAAGTTAACATTTGGCAGAATCGATGTAGTTATCAATAATGCCGGTATGATCAATGAAAGCCAGTGGAAGAGAATGATTGAAGTAAATTTTGTAAGTATTAATATTAGATTTTTTGATAGTCATATTATTTCAAGCTTCAAATTCACAAAGACTGTAATTGTTTTAGTCAGTGTACCACTACTACTTGCAATGTTATATTAAATTAAATTAAAAATCAGTATTACTCCTATTATAAATTTTACATTTAAAATATTGTATAAAACTGCATATCTAATCAAATAAATTCCTTATCCAATTACATTTGTCTTAGCGTCAAGCATAAAATGTATATCATGTTCATCTAATTTTTTCTATCGTAATTACCTCTTCTATCGTATTGCAGTTTGCTAATAAATTGGCAGTTGCATTCTCTTTAAAGATTTTCAATCACCTAAATGTCACCAATAACAGAATGGTTGAAATTTTCTCATTTTCAGAACTAAACATGCCAATACTTAAATGAAACTAATAAAATGCTACAGAAACCATTAACACCTCTTTGTTTACACTTTAATAATTAAAATGACATGTGACGACTATTTCAGTATGTGATTCCAAATGTTTTTAATTAAAATTATTTTTTGTGCTGTTTTGGTGAATATCTCAAAAGCATACCTTAGTAAGTTATTGAATATATTTAGCTGTCCTATGATTTTGTACTGCCATATATCTATGACTGAAGGAATTGTGCAACATGGATTAGTAAAATAAACTTTGTATAATATATGTATATATATATATATATATATATATTCTTTAATGTCTGAAATAAATAATAAATTAAAAAATAATGAAGGTCCTTTAATGCATAAATATTGAGAGTGTGACCATTAATGAGAATATAGATTATATGCTGATTTAAAACAATTTTCCTGTCATCAGAAAACATTATCACTTATTATTTCTGATTAAAAGTAGAATAGACTAGTTCAAACACTTTAAATGTTATTGAATATTTGTGGGAACTAAAAAAGACAAACCAGTACTTATTATTAATGTGTGTCATATTTCCAGTAGTTCCAGTTTTAAATTTTTTAAAGCCTAAAATTAATGTTGTCACAGTAAGCAGTTACTTTTTATTTTTCAGTCGGTCTGTATAATTGTAAGTTCTTTGTATTATATTTTTTTACAATTTAATATTCTCAATGGAGCATAAGTTCATTTAGCTGTAGTAATGTTGTGACGTTTAGTAGAAATACTTGTATTTGAATGTAAGACACATCTGAACTTGTAGATCCTGAATACAAAAGGGGTCACAAAGTATTTTCTGGAAGGTGACTGTATGTTTCTCTCTCTACCCCCAAATGTGTCTCATTTAATGCTTGACAAGAATATGCAAGTATGACACTTATTTTCGGACAGAGGGAGTATTTATTTGTAATGTGTTTTCTTAGCCCTCTTGAAACTGCCTTTTTATCTAAATGTAGCAGGAAGACATGTTACTTAGCTTTTAGAAAATACTTCTGTAACTCATAAAGGGTGAGGGGTGGCTCCAGTCCAGAGATTTGGGGGGGGGGGGAGCAACTTCGGCTCTTTATTGAACATGATTGAAAATTTTAATAAGATGGTATGAATATGTGAGTTTCATTTTCAAAATACAAACATCATATGCTATCATAGCTACACTTTCCACCTTTTTCTTACCATTTATAGACTGGAGCTATTCATGGAGTACAACTAGCTTTTGAGTTCATGGGTAAAAATACTGGTGGCTCAGGGGGTTTTGTCATCTACACAGCCTCCGAAACAGGTTTGCATGCTTCATTTTACTTCATTGTATCAATGTTTACTTATGAAACACAATGCGAAATGAATATATATATATATATATATATATACAGGGTGGCTAATAAATACTGTGACAAATATCGAATCATTTAATTACACACAGATGAAATAGAAAATGGAAAATACAACAATATTATGAACATTATACATGAAAGTTTACCATGAAACAATTTTACTCGAATCGACCGCCATCTTTATCGATTACTAAAGATAATCTCTTACGCCACTGTCCTATTGAGGCACGAATCATTTTATGAGGTAATTTGTCCCATTCACTCCGTATGGAAGCTTTGAGGGAGTCCAAACTTCTGTGCTGATTAGCATTTACTTTAGACTAAAATCCCCCAAATACAATAGTCTAAAGGATTTAGATCTGGTGAAGAAGGTGGCCAATCTTCTTGCTTGATAAACTTCGGGCAATTGGCATGGAGCCATTCCTGTGTTGTTTTGGATCGGTGGGACGGTGCAGAATCTTGCTGAAATATCCAATTCTTTTTGGGATACAATCTGTTAGCATGTGGTAATAAACGTGTAGCCAATACTTCCTGTTTGTAATATTCAGCATTGATTTTTACCCCTTTATCGATGAATTTCAGAGGCAGTTTTCCATTGTGTGACACTGCAGCCCAAACCATAACAGAATTCTTGTTCTGAAAGCTTTTAACAGTTCGAAGATTTTCAGGTATATCCTCGAAGGTTGCTGAATATACAACATCATTTTGAGCATTATAACTTTGTTCTGTACAAAACAGCTTCTCATCAGAGAAAATTATTTTTTCAACACTTTTGCTACCGTGCCGGTTCAGCAATTTCTTACATCTTTGTAACCTTTTTACTATTTGTGCAGTAGTCAAACCTTGAACTTTTCTTTTGCGATAAGGGCGAAAACCCAGGTCTTCATTTATGATAAGTTGCATAGTTCTGCGACTGATGTTCTCTTCTGCAGCCATTTTATTTGCAGAACGTTGTGGATTTCTTCGTATCTTTTCACGAATTCTTTTGATACGTTCTTTTGTAAGAACAGTGCGTGGACGACCGGACCTTGGTCGATCTTTACAGCTATTGGTATCCAATAATCGATTTATAGTCCTATATATAAACGTCCTATTAAAACCAAGGCATTTTAATTGCTTAAATATTTTACCTGCAGAAAATCCGAGATCAAAAAGCTGTTTAACCATTAACCTTTTGGCTTCCATCTTTAAAAATATTCTACATGTTTTACTTTAAACAAAAATCGTCTACTTTTACAAAAAGTTGCCAATCACACAAATAGATAGATAAATTGTTTTTCCAAACGATTAAAATTAACTCTTATTTTTTGGAGTGTTACAGTATTTATTAGCCACCCTGTATATATATCTTTTATATATATGTATCTCATTTAATGAAATTGCTGTAATATCACCTTGATGCTTCTCCAATGGACTTTTGCGCTTTCAGTATATTAAAATGAGCCTTAGGAAAACAGCATCCACAAACACTGATCGGGCTTTGAAAAACAGTTCAAGAGGAATTGGGTAAAATTGACATGAAAGAACTAAAAAAAAGTTTACTTTCATGGAAAATTTGTACTAGAGCTATTGTCAAGAACCATAACTATCAGACAGAAGCAAATCGCCACAAAAAATATGGCATTTATACATAAAACTTAATCAAAATTGTTTCTGTAAAGTTCGAATGACCATCTGTACTTTTTAAGATTTATGTAAAAAAAAATTATGTGTAATTTAAAACAGTAGTTTTCAACCATGCTTTCAACAATTGCATACTTAAACAATCTGTAATTTGTAATTGTGTACAGGACTCTTTTATTTTTGACACTGAACATTTTGAATTTAGGTTCAAATATTTGAAAGGTTGAAAACTTGATTTACTCTACTATATTTTGATAAAAATTATTTATATTACTTAAAACACAGGTTTAGCTGCTTTTGAATTAGCTCCAATTTATTCTGCCACTAAACATGCAGTTGTTGGCTTAACAAGAAGTTATGGGGTAAGTTTTGTTTGAATCATCATTAAATTTATTTCCTCACATTTGTGTATTATTGTGTGTACATTTATCTATCCATCTGTCTGTCTTTTTAATTGTAAAAGATTGACCGAAAATATAGCATAATTTCTGTAATCTATAATTCTATTGCTGTATTATTTATCTTCTGCATGATTGTATCTTGATGTAAAAATAATACCACAAAGTTTTCAGAGTATTATAAGTGGTCTCTATTTTTAAAAATGTGATCTAACTATGGGTTAATATAGATTTTTTTTTTTTTTTTTTTTTTTTTTTTAAGAAATCTAAATTAAGTTTCAGATAATTTTGTTGTTGTTCCTTTTGTTTCATGTTCATTTTTATCATCAGCTGTTTAGTGACTTATTTCATATAAATCTGATGATTCATGATTCTTCCAAATATCTTGTTCTTGCAAATCTTGAGTACAAACCTTCTTTCATGATAGCGTAATGTGTACTTATGGTTTGAATTCAAGTTAACTAGTCATTCTGTTGTTATAACTATTTTAATAAACTCAAATTTCAGTCTTGTTAATGTCAATATTTTTCCTTTTTCCAGTTTTTCAATAAGGAAATAGGTTTGATAAGAAGAGTTACATTTTTAAAATTTGGTTAAAGGTTGTATGAATAAGCCAAGTCTTATATATTTTAATGACATTTACTATTTCTGTCTTTAGACCCAGTACCATTTTGATAAAACTGGCGTTACTGTAAATGCTGTATGTCCAGGTCCTGTAGATACTCATATGTTCCGTACATTTCCTGGCTTCACAGTGGATAAAGATCTTGGGGAACAGTTAAGTTCTAAAGTGACAACAGTTAGGTAAGTGCCTCAAATTTTAATCAAATAACAATAGTTTTGATTCAGTTATATATTTTATTTAAGGAATTGCATTCAAATAGCTGAATATTTTTTCAAATCCTAGAATAAATAAAAGTTAATATAATTCATTTTTATTTGTTACTAACTATATAGCATGACTGACATTTCTTACCAAATAAGACAGAGATAGGAAACCAAGCATCAAGAGCTTTTATTGTAAAAGACTAAAATAATATTAAGTCTGTTTTACAAAATATAGCTCAAAGTTGATTGCTTTTGTTTGAGAGCTTAATTTTATTTAAGGTATTGGGTTTATCACATCTGAGTACATTTGTAATTCATATTTATATATTAGCCAGTATGATGATCCAAGTTTGATATGTCTCTGTTGTGCTGATAAATCTAAGAAACTAATATTTCATTTCTTTGAAAAGAGATAAGTCACCTTGTGCTAGATACAGTATTCTCTTATCTCTCACAAGCCATCTTCAAGACAAGAACAAGGGGAAAATTCAGGGTCTTGATTAATTGTTAGCGTGATCTTCCCCAGCCCTCCTTTATCTGGTTAGTTGCAGCCATAACCCATTGCATGAGTGTCAACTACCATACCTCGTTGAAATTCACCTAAAATATGATTGCCTGCCATGCTCATTGCTCAGTCAGCTTTTTAAGCATTCACAGATGTTTGTCGCTCTATATAAGCTGCTTGCGAATGAAAGCATTTACAAGAAAGTGAATATTACTATATGTTCTGAAAGTGATCGTCTAACCCAGTTATTCTGGCACTTCAGTGTATATGGCCCACTTTTTTGCAGTATCCAGATTCAATTTTCAAGTCCCATTCATGGGGAAAAAAAAAACCTGTTCTGATCTATTTAAGATTTATCTATTTTTAAAATATACTCAAGAATGATTTCAACATTTTCTCTACACCAGTGGTTCCCTTTGTTGATCCGGGATCCTTTTTGACAATCAGGGACCACTTGTCAAAAACAAAACAAAAAAAATTTGTCAGGGACCCTCAACCAACCTATACACAGTGACCCATGTTCACTGTATGATATCAGTTTTAATAGCCAATGCCAAACAATGTAGTAGGCATATCCTAGTTTTTCTGGCACATCAATGTATGTAGGCTAAAAGTTAAATTTTTTTTTATAAGTTTAGAGATTACCAACAATGGCTCTTGTGTCCCAACATCAGGAAATTTTAACATTTCAGAGTAGAGAGGTCCTTGAATAGGGTTTTAAACATATGTCCCCAAAGTTTAATTTTGATAGTTTATATTTTTTATGCATCTTTATAGTGTAATTTTTTTAACTTCATGATTAACTATTCATTTATTCTTTTAAATTTTCCAAATTAAAAAAATGATTGTTGCTATGTTGGTCTTATAGTGAACATTTGAAATGGGTATATTTATATACATAGTAGATTTTTAAAAAATTGTCAATATTTATTAAACATTAAACTGTAAGGAAGTGATGTTTTTTATAGGAAAAAGTCTCATTCAAAGTGCAAACCATTTCATTAGAAATCTATTGTCTACATTTGTGGGTAATTGAAAATTGTAGTTACTACGTACAATACACTAACTCTAAACCTTAGTTTGACTTTCATCAGTCTGTGATGCGGCTTTTGGTATTACTACTGTAGTTTCCCCAATGGAAAAAAACCAATTTTATTTACGTAAAAGTTTTTCCTATTTTCCTTGTGATATAATTCTGTATGAATATAGTACATTATTTTGCATGAGGTTCTGTTCTATTCTGTTCTTGCTTTTATTCACCTTTGACTGAGCAGTGAATGTTTATGTTCTTCATTTCTTCAAAGTTTCTTACAAATTTCATTTTTGCCAAATTAAACATTCAGTTGGAACTAAATTATGGAAAATTAATTTTGGTGTTTTTCTTTGTCTTTAAAGAACTTTTTAATAAAAATAGGCAGGGGGTGGGGTGGTGTGCTGGATACATGGAAAGCATCGAAAGGGGTCACAACTCGAAAAAGTTTGGGAAATACTGCTCTAGAATATACAGTTTATATTTCCATTATTTTATTTGTGAGCTTTACTGTATGCAAAGCAAAAACTGAAATTGTCATGTTCTTTACTTTAGCCCTTATGAAATTGCTAAAGGCGTCATGCAGCTGCTTCAAGATGGAAAAAATGGATCTCTTTTAAGGGTGGATAGTGATAAAGGCATAAGATATGAAGAATGAATAATAGGCTTTGAATTGTACATGAAACAAAGATAAATATAAGATCAAATTCAAGTTATTTTTCTATTTAAATGTATTAAATTTTATAAATTTCAAGAACATGAATTTTTTATATAATGTTTTTATATTGTTGTTCACAGTTTATATTAAGTGGATAATTTTTTAAAAACTGTATCATGAACATCTGTGTAAAAGAATGAGATTCTTTTATTCCACTGAAAGAATTGGAATAAAATGTATATTTACATTGAAACCGTTTGCTTTAAAATTATAATTTGTAGTGCCATTTGAATTCAGCCTGTTTATCTTAAGAAAAATATTTCTGCAGAATGAGAGTTATACAGATGTTTGTTGTATGTGTATTTAAAAGCATCAACCCCAAAATCTAAAAGTAACTGTTCAGATAACTGCAGTTATTAGGTGGTCCCATACATAAGATGTCTTTATATATTAATGTTATAACATTATGTAACCAAAAATGTTACTCTCATGTAAGTTTGTACTTAATATTATGCTCTCCATTTCAGAAGCCAGGGATGGCCGAATGGCTAAGGCTCTGGCACTCGGTTCAGATCCTGTGGGTTTGAGTCCCACTGTAGGCATGGATGTTTGTAGCCATTCGGAATCGGCTTTAAACTGTAGGTCCTGGTCTAATTAGCCCTCGTGTAGCAAAAAGTTGACCGTAGCGCTCCAAACCAGACCTAAACCCAGGGCCGTTCCAACCCGGGGGTGCCAGGGGTGCGGGGCACACGGGCGGCACATCAAGGGGGGGGGGGGCGGGCGGTAAGTCAGCCGCCCGGATAAAAAAAATTTAAAACTAATTTATTAGTAAAATAATCAATATAAAAATATCACCATTATGCTAGGTAACTACTTAGAGTTAAAAAATGCATTTTACAAGTATAACTGAAAATAAACAGTAAGGTTTGGACTCAGAAGGGGAAGTGACGCGCCCAGGCAACAGTCGCGACCTGTAGCCACAGCTGTGGCTCAGTATAATAAGCTCCGTACGATTGCATGTATCGCTTCGAGTGGCTTGTCTGGGCGCGGGAAGCTGTGGCGAACGCGCGCCACTGCTGTGGCTCTGTATAATAAGGCCCTTAGATTTATCGCTTTTGCGAAGACAGTGTGTCTACAGGACATTGCTGATCTAGTGTAATTTTTTTTATTCGGCACATGCCGGATGTGATGAGGCTTGCGCGCGAAAAATGTTAAAAGAAGGTTATTCTGGGAGATTTTGTCTTAGGGTGAGGTCGTGTCAGACCATTTGCTCTCCCGGTATGTTATTTTTATTGTGATTTCGACTTGTAACTCTGTGTGTCTCTATATATAATCAAATGTGTTTGATTAAATTAAGACTTCATTTTTATTTGAAGCAAGAATGCCTATATTTTAATGATAATTTAAATTCGGCCATGGAGAAATTTACTTAAACAAAACCACATTGGTTTTAAAAGCGCTACTCCACGTCGCAACCAGTTGGGAAATACAGTAACCACCGCTTATAGTGATCACTGGTTATAAGAATCAACCGTTTATAAGAATCAATATCGCGAAAACAAAAACAACTGAATTATTTCCATGTTAAAATTTTCGCTTTAAAGAATCAATCCACCGGTTTTAAGAATCAGTTTACACTCTTCGCTTTCCTTTCATTTTTCCAAAAAAGCTACTTAAACCCTCAAAAGGCACGAAGTTCTTTCTTTTTTTTTAAAGAAAGATTGATAAGATGGGATGGAATATAGTCGTAAAATTCACCCCTTTCTTTATTAGACATAACATAATAGTTTCCCCTTAAACGCTTTACCACAACACTGTCCTATTATCTTGACCCGGGGGCAACTTTACCCGTCCGAGTAAATCTTCGTCTGAGACTATAAGTATTGAAAGAGGTATAAACAGCCTTCTGAAAACTCCATTACGTCAAACTACCGTAGAAAACTTTTTCTTGCTCCCTTCCTGTAGTTGAAATGTTAAAACTGTTAAGCAGGTATGTTGTAACTTGTAACAAATATTGCATTTTTTTCTTCTCTTACTATAATCATGTGTATCTACTTATAGGTCTAAAAATGAAGTTTTATTTTTAAAACTATAAAAAATAATTTTAATAAAAGATAGTTAATGTGAATTAAAGAGTATTTTATGGTAAATTATTTAATATATGTATATATAGGTGTGTGTGTTCCTGTCCAAAAACCTAAATTTCGGTTATAAGAATCAACCGCTTATAAGAATCAAAAACAGTAATAATAACAAACGTGATTCTTATAAGCGGAAATCACTGTACATTGTTCGTTTTTGTTTTAACACGTTTTAACCCATCATCCCATCAAATCGCGTCGCATCGCCGGCATCGCATCGGTGCGGGAGGTTTTTGTAAGGTTGCAGGAAAATACTCTTTTATGCCCTGAGCCTATAAATACACGGACCAATTTGCACTATATTAATTTTGAACGTGTCCATCTCAACAACTGAAAAACAAAGCTTTTTGTCTCTAATTTTTGTGCTCGATTTTGTGATTGCTGACCAACAAAAATATTTCACAGGTAAGTAAACTTGATGATATTTTTTCGTTTGAGCGGTTAGCGGTTAGAAATTGAAATAATACATTTATGGTTTCTTATTTGTTTTTTAAAAAAAGCTAGGATTCATTACTTAATTCTATTTTAAAGGTTTTTTTATTTTGCAAATGTTAAACATATACTACAGGAACAAGTGTAAACTTGGATTTTTGAACTGCATCACCTTATTTTTTTAACAGGTACGTGAAATATGGCAATCAGAAATCGGGAAAATACGATTTTTGTAAAATTAAAGTAAACGTACGGGGAATTGTATTTAAAATATGAACAAAATAAGAATAAAATCGATTTGGAACGTTTCTTTGCTAAAGTCAATCTTTATCGAGAAACAGCTTAACTTACATTGCGCCTTTTTTATAAGTTCTTTACGAAAAGAACCCCATTTTTTTACAGATGTCTGATAATCGAAAAACGCTTTCTGGGGCCCAATACAGAAAAAGAAAACTTGAAAAAGAAGAATTAGTAAAGAAGGCTTGTGGTTCATTAAAAGCATTTTTAATCCCAGCAAGATCGCATGAGGCGCCATCAAGTTCCAGAGATACAAATGTGACGCAGTCCGAAATCGCAAACCCTAAGGAAGATGTTTTAATCGCAGAACTAAGTCTTAAAACCAGTGAAACCGTGACCAAAGACCGTGAAGATATTCTTCATCTTTCTTATAAAGATGATGTTTATAAGGATCCTAGCTGTTGGCCTTCCGTACTATCTGACAAAATTAAATTAACTTTAGTAGAGTTAGGCCTTACCCCACTTACAGAAGCGGATGTAAACTTTCCTTCTATTTATTATAAAAAAAAATTTAAGTAACGGGGAAATAATTCCAAGAGTTTGGCTAGTGTATTCTAAGTTAAAAGATTGTGTATTTTGTTTTCCTTGCAAATTATTTAAAACTTTTTCTAGTGCCTTTGTTGAGGGATATAACGATTGGAGACATTTAACTCAGATTATAGAACGCCATGAAAAATCAAAAAGTAACATTTGTAATACACTCATGGACAAAAAAATTAGCGCACCAAGAAATAATTGCGGGATCGTAACGAAACTTGCAATGAAGGTACATGTCGGGGAGATATGCAAATGATTAGAAATGCAGCGTGATTGCGCATTACGTATAGTCGGTAGAGGGCGTTGAACATCGTACTCTGTGAAGTATAAAACAGGTAACCAAAGCTTGTTTGAGTGTGCTGAATCATTTACAAAGGAAGAGCTGAGATAGACTTTCATTACGCCTTGTTCGAAGACAATATAAGCAGTTGTCGCAGTTTGAGAGGGGGAGAATCGTCGGGATGATGGAAGCTGGGTGGTCAGCTAGGCGAGTAGCTCGTCAATTAGGCCGATCTGATTGTGTTGTGAGGAGGTGTTGGGACCAGTGGACCCGAGAGATGTCATGTACACGAAGACCAGGCTCAGGACGCCCTCGACAGACCAGTCGTCGAGAAGACCGCCACATCGTAAGAAATGCACGCGTACAGCCAACTGCTTCATCGGCCGCCATCCAGGCACAGGTAGCACCTTCACTAGGGGCCTCTGTGTCTTCTCGAACCATACGAAGGAGCCTGGCTGAAGGACAGTTGGTATCGCGGCGCCCATTACGTGTGCTGCCCTTGACACCCACCCATCGACGCCTCCGTTTGGAGTTTTGCCGCGCACGAGGAAACTGGACTGCAGCGGAATGGAACCAGGTCGTCTTTAGCGACGAATCCAGATTCAATCTCGGCAGTGATGACAATCGTGTTCGTGTGTGGAGAGTCCGTGGTGAACGCTTCAATCCTGCCTTTGCTGTACAGCGACACATCGCTCCCACAGCTGGTGTGATGGTATGGGGTGCCATTGCCTACAATACACGGTCACCCCTAGTATTGTTCCGTGGCACCATGACAGCCCAGCGGTATGTTCATGAAATCCTGCAACCATGTGTGTTGCCACTCATGCAACGGCTCCCAGGAGCCATTTTTCAACAAGACAATGCTCGGCCTCATACGGCAAGGGTGTCACAAGACTGTCTCCGCACTGTTACTACCCTTCCTTGGCCTGCCCGATCCCCAGATTTGTCTCCAATCGAGCATATCTGGGATCATTTGGGACGACGAGTTGGGCATCCCACGAGTTTGAACGAACTAGAGGC
Source organism: Dolomedes plantarius (assembly GCA_907164885.2). Taxonomy (NCBI): domain Eukaryota; kingdom Metazoa; phylum Arthropoda; class Arachnida; order Araneae; family Dolomedidae; genus Dolomedes; species Dolomedes plantarius. Next base: position 88,238,405 of record OU015498.1, read on the forward strand.
AAGGTTACAGCAAATATGGAACGAAATGTCTCAAGACATCATACAGAACTTGTATGACTCAATGCCCGATCGTATCGCATCGTGCATTCGCGCTAGAGGGGGGTCCAACGGAGTATTAACTCCTCCGTTCTTTTGCCCTTTTCTCTGAAATAAATTATCCTTTTTCTTTGATTTTCTTATCATTTACTTATATCAAAGTAGTCATTACGTATGTAAAATTTCGTTTCATTTTGACGACTCCTTCTTGGTGCGCTAATTTTTTTGTCCACGAGTGTATAAAATCTTGGATTGATTTAAATAAATCAATTTCTTCTAAAACAACTACTGATTCTCTAAATGAGAAATTAATAAATATGGAAAAAGATAGATGGGTTTCCCTGTTAAAAATTATAATTTATACCGTTAAATTCTTAGCAGGTCAAAATTTGAGTTTTAGAGGCAAAAATAATAAGTTCTACGAGCAACAAAATAGAAACTTTTTAAAATTAATTGAAGGAATTGCAAAGTTTAATGATACCATATCAGACCACTTCACTAGAATTAGCAGAAATCCATCAAGTATGCCTCATTATTTAGGAGTTTATATTCAAAATGAACTTATTTCCCTTTTGGGTCAAAAAATAAGACATGAAATAATATCGCTCTTAAAAGTTAGTAAATATTATTTTATTATTTTAGATTCCACCCTTGATCTAAGTCACCAAGACCAACTTACTGTTGTAGTAAGATTTGTTCTATTAAATAATAAATCAAAGCAAATAGAAATTAGGGAGCATTTTTTGGGATTTATTTCAATACCAGATTCGACAGGACAGGGTTTAACTAATTTTTATTAGATTTTTTGGAGACTCACAACATTTGTTTTGGAGATTTAAGGGGGCAGGGTTATGATAATGGTGCGAATATGAAGGGTCGCAATAATAGTTAACAAAAAAAAGTTCTTGACTTAAACCCTAGAGCTTTTTATGTGCCTTGTGCGGCCCATAGTTTATATTTAGTTGTTAATGACGCTGCAAAAGCGTCTTTAGAAATTACAAGTTTTTTTTGCAATTGTACAGGAGCTATACATTTTCTTCTCCGCATCCACTAAACGTTGGAAGGTTCTATAAAATGGAATCCCAACTTTAACACTTAAACCCCTTTCAGATACTAGATGGGAAAGCAGAATAGATGCGCTAAAAGTTCTTAGATACAATCTAACCAAAAATATATGATGCTTTATATACCCTGTAATCTGATAATACTAGAGACTCTGAAACTAGAAACATGGCAAATTCATTACTTTTGAAAATTAAGTCGTTTAAATTTATTTGTTCCATTATTACATGGTATAATGTGTTAACAAAAATTAATATCGTAAGTAAATCTATGCAGGAATCGGATACTATACCACCAAATATTATTTTAATGTTAGAGCAAACCAAAACATATTTATATAATATTAGGTCAGATAAAGGTTTTAGTGATATTTTAGAAGAGACAAAAAATATTGCAGAAGATATCGATTGCGACACTTCATTTCCTCTGGTTAATATTGTTAGACCCCGAACAAAAAAAAACGTTTATTTGACTACGAATGTAAAGATGAGGCTCCAAAAAATCCAGAAGACCAATTCAAAATTAATTTTTACTTTGTAATATTGGACACTGCATTATCAAAAATAGAAGAAAGGTTCGAACAAATAAAACAACATCACACAGTTTTCAATTTTCTCAACGACCTAAATAATTTCCTTAAAACAGATAAATCAAATAGGTCTACAAAATGTAAATATGTGGAAAGTATGTTACATGATCCATCTAAAAATGAAAAAGATATTATAGCTGAAGATTTATGCGATGAAATTGACAACGTTGCATCCTTTATTTCCCCTGAAATGAACGCGTTAAATGTGATTCAATACCTATTTACAAGTAACCTCATCTATCTGTTTCCAAATTTAGTGATTGCCATACGAAATTTTTTAACATTACTCGTGACTGTGGCTAGCGGGGAAAGAAGCTTTTCAAAACTTAAAATAATAAAAAATTATTTGAGATCAACAATGGGACAAGAAAGGCTTTCAGACTTATCTATTATTAGTATAGAAAAGGACATTTCGGAAGATATAGATGTATCAGATATTATAACAGAATTTCCATTAAAAAAGGCACGAAAAGCAAAGATTTTTTAAGCTTTTTGACTGTCTGTTATTAAGTATATGTATTAATAGATATGTGTTGTATGTATTTAATATAACGTATTCATTTGATTATTATATCAATACATTAATAATTATTATGTTAGATTTTAAGATTAAAAAATAAACTGAATTTATAATATTTTCTGTATTTCGTTGTTCCATTTAAGGTAAAAATATTTCAGAGAAATTTCAATTAATCCACACGGTATGAGGGGGGAGGGGGGGCGGCAAAATTATTCTCGCACACGGGCGGCAGCTACACTAGGAACGGCCCTGCCTAAACCAAACCATTTCAGCAAGTATATTCAGACCATTTCTTGATTGAACTGGACATTCAAAATCTGCTCTTCAATGCAAATAGATAGGATAAGTAATTGGTTACAGGTCTTGCAGTTCTTCCAGGTGATGAAAAATAGAGTATTTCAATATAAAGATCACTGTTTCAAGCAATGTTTCCATGAGATATATAGACAGGCCCATTTATTCATGTTGTAACGTAGTCAATAATAAGACAAGCGTTTCGCTTCAATCACTTTACTACGCTACCTTAAACACTACAACTACAAAAAAGCAAATATGTACAGCGAGTTAGAATTTACAGTTAGATATGTCAGGACGGCTTCGGGTTCACAGACCACTCAGCCTATCAGGCCGAAAGACCAGGAGAGCTGCGACCTCTCTGGCACTCAAAACAGATCTCTCTCTCCGGAGTATTGGGGGTCTTCTTTTATACGGTCGGCGAATTCAAAAGCGTTCTCCGGCGTTTTAAGTGCTCGTAAGTGTCCAAAGTTTATGGGATTCCACATGTCGCTATAGTGTCAAAATTCTGGAGAGCCCTCGAACCACTCTAGTATTTATGCCTTTTATAACGCCAGAATCTCATATTACACAAAATTTATGGCCTCTTATCCTAGAGTTGATGAGACCGCTCAGTTTAACATTTCGCCGATAGATGACAAGTTCATGTTGAGGGGTAGGAACGAACATCACAGACTTATATAATTACAATTTTCGTGTAGTAATGGAGACAACGTCACAATGTGTTATACATATTTTTGGGTTTTTTCGACAGTGTTATTATCTATTACTCACATGTTGATTTGTTTCATTATTATTAATGGAAACCAAAATGGATCTTTTCTCTTTCTAATGTAAAATTTCTTCTACATTAAAGCAGAAGAAAGCATTATAGACTCAATATCAAAGTTATAAGCAATGCAAATAATTTTTTTTCTGCACGTATAAATATATATATGACACAATCCACTCATCCCTAAGGACTTAGGTTTTACCACCGATACATTAAAAAAAATTTCTCTCTCTCTTTATATATATATATATATATATATATATATATATATATATATATATATATATATAATTACAGATTAGATGTCTCCCAAAAGAAGGCTTAACTGTTTCCAAAATATGGAGCGCTAATATGTACTCTTCGCTGTGATTACAGATCTCTCCTTTAGTATGTGAACAAATTTAATTCAGTATGCTCTTAGGTCTACAAAATTTGATATATTTCTTAAAAATCCTGTTACTTTGTATTATTTTACGTAAATTTCTCTCAAAACTTATGTTTAAATGGTTATAAATTGTTTACAAGTTTTCAATACAAAAAGAGTAAAGCTGTCCAAACATATTACTCTAATACTGGAATGGTATTCAACATAATAGCAATCACACAAAAAAAGCCAAAGGGAACTAAACTGTTACCTTTTCACCGAAATACAATTAATATCGAAAAAACTTAGCTGAAATAACATTAGACCTTGTTATGTTTGTTAACAGACTACTATTGTGAATTGTGTGGTAACTGCATGGTTTTTTTTTTTTTAAGCATCAAAAGTTCGACTGCGATTGCACAGATACATACATGGCGAAAGATGTCCTTTTTTTTAAAAAAAAAAAAATCCTCATAGCAGCATACATTTGTTCTGAAGACATTCACCCACAAACACATTGCGGTTTTTATTGGTTTCTTTAGCATGTGAACATTAGAGGTGAATTAGCATTTCTCACTAACAATACATGACAGTACATAAACATCCATGCCTTTTCAGGGATTTAAACCTGAGCCCACACTGTGAAAACTCACGACGTTAACCACCAGATGATGGAAGCAGCAGTTGTCCGTCTTCAGTATAACAGACCATCAAATGAAAAGCTTTCGAAAACTCCCAAAATTTTCAAACTTTTGTTTCTTCAATTGATTAGGGTGATGTGATATTGTGGGAAAAACATTTTGAACTATTTTATTCTTCCGTAAAATAAAAATCCATGTCTGATTCTTTAGCTGTCATGGTCCCTTTAAAGGATAATTTTTGATTTTGTCTACCTAAAGACTAATGATGTAACATACGTTTAATTGCGCTTACTGACTTATTTTAAAGAAGTTTATTTCAGAATGGTGAAACGATGTCATAAAGTGGTTAGGAATCCATGCATATTATCGCGATGGGAGCGTCGACAACTATGTCCAAGGAATTTCTTCACTGTCTTCAACTGTAACTGAAATAAATACTTTGAATCATTAAAATTTATTGAGATAAATAGTTACGTTAAACTTATAAATCATTGATGAAGAGAGATTTCATTTAAGTCAAGCAAAAATTTATTGTACCATAAAATCCGTGTATTTCATTCATTTCACTACTGTAGATAAAAACATCAGTTTTATCTATAATAGTGAATAGTTCAAGCCTTCAATTATCCCGTCAAATATAGAGCTATGAAGGAAAACTCGACACCATTTAAATTCCTTCAGAAGTCTACTTACTGAAATTTCTGAGAGTTGTAGGGACTACGCATACTCGAGAGTTACCGAACTAGTCACAGTCAGTCAACACATTCTGAATACGTTTAGAACAGTGGTTCATAACCTGAGTTCGATCGAATCCCAGGGGCTCGGTGAGGTGTGTTAGGGTTTCTACGGTCTGGGGAATTCGGCGGAGGTGTGTGCCCATTTCGTTCGCTAGGGTTGCCATGTGCATTAACATACTTTTCGGCCTTCACAGAACACTTTATGGTATTTTCAATGTTTCACCATAAGAAACTGAAAGCTATTGACGAATATTTATGGAAAATATTCTTCCATAGCTTTCTATTGACGAATAATAAAATATTATTCGTCAATAAAAATTAAAATTTGTTTCGTAATTTATGGCAAAAAGTGCCATACATGGCACAACCTGGCAGTCCTGCCGTTTACTCCACTCTTATGATTCGTGACGTCATGCTCAGCATGGCAATCATTGGCTGCTCACTTGGCCTTGATAACTTGGGAACTTGGTGTGCTCAGTAGTGGACTTGTGACTGTCGTGATTGTACGTCTCTTGTGATTTCCTTTTTAATTTTCTAATCCCTTCGTACTATGTCGAGCAAAATAAAAAAAGTGGTTCGAATACGTACAATATGGATTCATGCGTATAACGGAATGTGATGGAAATCTACGTCCTCGATGCATGATTTGCAATGCCAAGTTGAGCAGTTCTAGTCTAGCACCAACAAAATTAAGGGAACACTTCCTAAAGTTGCTTGGAGACGGGAAATACAAGAACACAACGTTTGCTGAATTCAAGGTGAAGATAGACAGATTCGATGAAAGGGTCACTCTGGCTGTTCTTGACTTTGTACCCATTGACAAACTGATCTTGATGGCATCATACGAAGTTGTGTGCTGATCGCAAAGCAGGGAAAACCACTTACCATTGATGAAATACTCGTAAAACCTGCTGCTTTGAAGATGGCGAATATCATGCTGGGGAAATCTGCTGAAAATAAGTTGTCCTAAATTTTCAAATGACACTACCAGGAGCATAATAGATGATATGAGCAATGACATCTTGGCTCAAGTAGTTGCAGATCAAATCAGCCCAGCAAATTTCAACCTTCAACTCGACGAGACCATCGATATTTCCAATCTAAGACAGGTTGTATTAGTGCGCTTTGTGAAAGACGACATGATAAAGGTAGATTATTTTGTAAGCACACAGTGGCACACCCAGGATTTTTTTTTTTTTGGGGGGGGGGCGGGCGGGCGAGATGAACGGATAAAAATATTTATAATGCAAAATCAATACTGATAATGCAATTTCTATTTCTTTGCCCCCACCCCCTGGGTGCGCCACTGCTCTTACAACAACATCTAAGGCAGCCAACGTGAAGAAACTTATGGATGACTACTTCAGAGACAACGATCGTTCGACGGATATGGTTTTCGCAATTTGTTCGGACAGAGCTCTGGTTTTGGTGTGCTGGTGAAAGTCGCCGCAACACACATCATTGTTACGCAATGTGTTCTGCACAGACATGCGTTTGCAACAGAAACCTTGCCTCCAAAACTGGTAAAAGTATTAAAAATTGTAGTGGAACGTGTGAGCTATGTACGAAATAGTGCTCTGAAGCACTGCATCTTCAAAGAGCTGTGTAATGAAATGGACTCTGAATTCGGGGTATTTCTGTACCATTCTAACATTTGTTGGTTATCCGGGGAAAGGTGCGGAATCGTGTTTTTACCATACATGGGGAATTTGCCCTGTTTTTCCGAGAGCACCAACATTATTATGTAGATTGCTTCTAAAATTCTGAGTTCATTTTGGAATACATGGCCGATATTATCGATGCTCTCAATCAACAGATGCAGGGGGGGGGGGGGCGGAAGAAAACCTGAAGGCTTTTAAAAAAAGACTACCGCTATGAAAACTGCGAACAGAGAATATCATCGCAAACTTTTTCCCTGCTGGATGACTGTGTAAGTAAGATCGAAGATGAGTTTGGAATAGGAGACATTTCTGTACCCGGGGAACTGAAGAGAGTAATTGTCATGCACTTAGGCGAGCTCGCAAAATCTCTCGACGGATACTTCCCCACTAGAGAGCCATATTGTTGCGACAGCAGATGTCAATGATGAGTACCTCGACGAAATCCTTGAACTTCAGCAAAGCCAGGTTTAACAACAACTCTCTCAACATTTTGGTGACACCAAATCGTACCGTACCCTCTAATTGCCAAGAGAACGATTCATGCACTCATACCGTTTGTTACAACGTATCTTTGCGAACAGCCTTTTTCGAGGATAGTAAACATAAAAACCAAAAGGAACAAACTTTGTTGCGAAAATTATATGAATGATAATAAATGAATGCAATGAGTGGCACATGCCAAGGTGAAGCCGCGAATTTCTGAACTTGTCTCTAAAAGGCAATGTCTCTAAAAGTCGCATTGATTTCTAGTAAATATTCATTGAGTTTTGTTTTTGTGTGACATTCATGTTTTGTTGTTTGAACACAGTGATTTTATGTGCAATTGATGCATGGTTCATTTTGTGCACTTATAAAATATATATAGCTATTTTGAATTTAAAAAGTTATTTTTCCAATTATGAAGGGTTCGGTGAATGCACACTTGAAACTTGCGGAATTCAATACTTCCAATAAGGTTAAGAACCACTGATTTAGAAATTGTTGCTTAAATTTGTCTCCGTCTGTCGTGTCTCTTCCTTTAAACTACATCAGACATGGGACAAATTTCTTTTTTGTCTGATGTGGGTGCAATCATCTGTCAGTGAAAAGAGAAACTAAAAATTCCAAGCAAAGCTTTTTTGCGATCAATACTTTATTTAGAGAAAAAGTTCTTATTCTGTGCGAGAAACAAAATGTCGCTTTGGTGTGAGGAGACAAGTGACATTTTAACGTAAAGTTTCTTTGGTGTCTGCAATGGAAGTAAAGGCTACTATCGTCCGAAACATGGTTATCATGTGTGAGGACTACCTGCAGGATTACTAATGTGTTACGTTCTTTCCTATTTATGTATTAAAATCCGAAGTACGAGCACGTCTGTGTACACATTTGAAATGTGAATTCTCTGGCCATATACGCCGGTTCTGTAAATATTTTTGCTTCCCTGCACTCAGAAATTTACATCTAGAACTGTCAGACATGGGTGAAAAGAAAACTCCAATGGGGCTATTGAGCTCCCTACTGGCGATATCATCATGATCCCTTCTCTATTTCTCCTTTCGACTACAGTGATTTCCGCTTATAAGAATCACGTTTGTTATTACTGTTTTTGATTCTTATAAGCGGTTGATTCTTATAACCGAAACTTCCCTTTGGACAGGCACACATACACAACTATATACTTGTACATATATATAAGCACACAGGCACATATATACATAATTTACCATTAAATACTCTTTAATTTACGTTATTTATCATTTATTAAAATTATTTTTTATAATTTTAAAAATACTCAATTTCTAAACAAATACAATAACTCAATTTCTAGACCTATAAGTAACAACGCATGATTATAAAATTAACAAGAGGCAGCTTCTCTTTGACTACACTTTGGAAGAGCATCATATCTAATTAACAAGTTCTGTTTTTCAGAAAAACTAAGAGTTTTCCTTGTTTTTATCATATTTGAATTCGACTATCAAAAAGTTCTAACACTAACTGGCAATTTTGTTAGAAAACTAAAGTGAATACTAGCGACGTATGCTTATTACAGTCTCAGACGAAGATTCACTTTATAGCTTACGTTTCACGGTTTGATTCTGAATCAAACCATGAAACGTTTGATTCAGCATCTGGTTCATCTGATTCAGCAAAATGGATCCGTTTACGTTTCACGGTTTGAAGTGCTGAATCCACTGTCCCGTTTGCGTAATTGATGGTGGACACTTCGCGGAAGATTTATGTGTTTCAGGGTCCAGAAATCCACAACCAGGAAGTAAGTGGTGGGAAAAAAGGAGTGCCTGTCTGGAGAAAAGCGAAATCGGACCCGGGCGGGTTAGATGCCCCTGGGTAAAGCTAATAAGACAGTGTTTAGCAAAAACGTATAAGGAGAAACTCTTATGTTATGTCTAAAGGAATGTATTTTACGACTGTTTTCCACCCCAAAGTTTTATCAATCTTTCTTTTCAAAAACTTAAGAAAGAATTTCGTACCTTTTGAGAGTTCAAGTGGCATTTTTTTGAAAAATGAAAGGAAGGCGAAGATTGCAAACTGATTCTTATAACCGGTGGATTGATTCTTTAAAGCGGAAATTTTAACATGGAAATAATATATTTGTTTTTGTTTTTGCGATATTGATTCTTATAAACGGTTGATTCTTATAACCACTGATCACTATAAGCGGTGGTTACTGTATATACATCTATATTAATAAAAGCGAATGTTTGCGCGCGCACGTGTGTGTGTGTATGCGACCTAGAGACGAATCTATAAAATTTACAACTGTGAAATTTGGCACACGGGTAGTGAAGAATCTGAACATGTGCACCTCGAAGCCTGAATTTTAAATTTTATTACCGTTAATTTTTAATTAATAAAAAACCAACAATTTTTGAAGGGTGAGTTCAGTAATGGAAGAGCCTCCCAGAACGTCTTTCCGGCATATTTCAAAATGTCGAAATGATGTATTTTTTTTTCATGAAAGTACATAAATGTTACATATTTGGAAAGAGCTTTAAAAACTGATAATTTTTTCTGCGTACACTTAATCTGTTACTTCAATAGTTTTAGAGTTATTTGGATTCTAATCTTGAGATTTCCGATCATTCATGTAAACAAAGCATGATTCATTCACAGCGTGATTCTCACTAAAAAATGAATCACTGAAAAGATGTGGCATCGTGTGTCTAATTTTTTATTCTTTTCCTTTAAATTTTTATACCTTTAATTCAAACTTTTTAATCATAAATAGATCATTTTTTAATTTCGAGTTATTATTTACGTTAAAAACGTAAACAAACTGACCTTTTGAAATTCGGCCATGTTTTTTTAAATGTAATTTTTTTATTTAAATGTTACATATTTGGAAAGAGCCTTAAAAACTTTTAATTAAAATTTTTTAATCATAATTAGATCATTTCAAGATGTACTAATTTTTGGGGGGGATATTTTGCCAGTTAAAAGTGAAAAGAAATTTTAATTCAAGTAACTGTCATTCGAATGTGAATCGATTCGGTTTGGGTAGATTTTTCGCACCATTTTTAAACCATTGCAAGAATACTGCTGGATCGTAAGTTGAAATTTTCATTTTAAACTATTATTTTTTAATATAATTGTTGAAATCATATACAATTGAAATTTTACTGATTAGAAACATTAATTTGAAGTGTGTATAATGTTTTTAAACCATCTTTTTCGGTGTTTTTAATTGCATAAAATATTTTATATTTCTTATTAAATAGTATGTTTCATGAATGAAAGTACTTATTACTTCGTTAATATAATTGTTGATATCATATACAATTGAAATTTTACTGATTAGAGACATTAATTTGAAGTGTGTATAATGTTTTTAAACCATCTTAATATTATTAAAAGAAGTAATAAGGTTATAATAAAATTTATTTCTTTTCATAATAGAAATGTTTTTTCGGTGTATTTTAATTGCATAAAATATTTTACATTTCTTATTGAATAGTATGTTTCATGAATTAAAATTACAACATGATTTTTCTGAAGCAACGGTAAGTTGCTTCAAGAGTTGTTGCTTAATACCGTTGCTTCTAAGGAAAAGAATAAAAAATTAGACACACGATGACACTATTTAATAAGAAAACTTATTTAATAAGAAATGTAAAATATTTTATGCAATTAAAAAACACCGAAAAAACATTTCTATTATAAAAAGAAATAAATTTTATTAAAACTTATTACTTCTTTTAATAATATTAAGACTGTTTAAAAAAAAACATTATACACACTTCAAATTAATTTTTCTAATCAGTAATCAGTTCAATCTATAACGATTTTTTTTTTGCCGCTTCGTGAAAGATGACAATTCCAGTGAAATCTGAACAAAAACTATACATAAGGAGTCAATTTTTTAAAAATTTTTTTTCGTTCAAGGAAGTGGTGAATCATTCCGTGAATAACTTTTCTTTCTCTATTTTGTCATAAATAAGTGTGGATGGGAAAAGTTTTTTTTTTTTTTGAATTGAATAATGAATAATTTTAACAAATGGTTTATATCTCAATATGCTGTAGTTTTATAATGGTTTATAACTGAATCTGCTTTATGTGTAAATATTTTGGAATTTGTATATTAATATTGTAACCATGTTACTTAAGGATATTGACGTAATTTGTAAAGCTTTGAAGAAGCAAAAAGCTTCAACGGTCAAGTTATTAGATAAACTAATATTTCAAAATGGAAACACGAGATTAGATCGTAATAGAGTTTTAAATTTTTGTGGCTTTAAATATGAAGTTGGAGATAAAGAGAAGCTAAAGTGAATGAAATTTCAGAACAGTTTAAGTTAGCGGAATTGATTAAGATTTGCGATATTTTAAATATTTCGGGAGAAGGTGAAAAAGAGGAAATTACTAAACATATTATTTCGTGCTTATCTAATTTCGAATTTCTTAAAAATTCGATAATTGCAGAGGACATTTCGGAAGACGAAATTAGTCTCGAAACAGAACATGCTGAATTTCAGTCCGGATCCACAAATAAAGTCAATAATGAAAATAGTACTCAAACCGAAACAGGTGGGGTACAACTTACAGATAATACCGCAAATACTACTCAAACCGAAAACCTTATAAGTAATAACGAAAATGATACCCAAACCGAAACGTTTGGAGTCAAAATGAAAAATAATACAAGTAGAGAACATGAAATCAAAAGCAGTAATGACGAGGAAAACAGTTATTCTAAAATCGAAAATGTCGATAAAAATTCAAAATTGTCAAACATGGGAGAAACAAAAATTATGGTAAACTTCTCTGACATTGAGGCAGTGATTCCTCTCTTTAAGGGAGAAAAACATGAAAATATCGTACAATGGTTTGAAACTTTTGAAAATCATGCTGCATTATTCTCCTTATCTGAGTTTCATAAATTTTTATTCGCAAAACGTTGTCTTAGAGGAAACGCACTTCTGTTCATTCGTAGTGAAACTTCAGTCAATTCTTTTGACAAACTAAAGAAATTATTAATTGAAGAGTTTAAAGTAACATATAATTCGGCGGAAATACATGACATCCTACAAAAACGTAAAATAAAATAGAATGAGTCAATGCAAGAATATTTTTTAACCATGAAACAAATTGCTAATCAAAGTTATATAGACGAAGGTGCTTTAATCACTTACGTCATTAACGGGATTAATGACACTACACAGAACAAAGCCATTTTATATGGATGTGAGAATTTAGTTGAGTTTAAAAATAAATTGAAAATTTACGAACAAATTCGCAAAGACATGGACAAAGTAAAAGTACCGTTCCATCGGGTACCCTATACGAATGGAAAGACAGAAAAACTTAAACCGGAAATCCGTTGTTTTATTTGTCAACAGCTAGGATACAAATCTTTCCAATGCAGTAAGAACAAGAAAATTACACCACGAATGTATAATAATTCAAAACCAGCAAAGGCTCAAACGACGCATGCGGTGCAAGAGTTGCCCCCCAACCCCTGTAAGTTTTGCGCAAACATAGGGATCATGAATTCTTATCATTGGGGATTCTCTTGCATCAATAGACCATCTACGTCTGAATTTGCAGCGCCTAAGCCACAACCCGAAAAGTGACAATTAATAGTATCCGGATACACAAAAAACAAAACGTACGTACATAATAAAAGAAAAGCAAACAATGAAAATAACTCGAGTTCAAATAATAAGATATGGTTAAATATTGATACTGGATATTAGCTGAATATAATTCCAAGTAAAATTGTTGAAAAATTAAATGTTCCCATTAGAGAAAATAAAGTGATAAACGTGAAACAAACAAAAGGGCTAATACAGCTTAACAAAACATGCAATCTCTACCTTAAAATTGGTAATATTGTTAAATCGGCAGAGTTTTTCATACTTGACACCGATTTACCATATGTCCTCTTGGGTTTAAAGAGTTGTGTTGATTTTCGTTTGGTAATTAATTGTGCGAACCAAATTGTTGAGCAGGATGGGAAAAAACTGATCACTTTCTCTAGTTCTGAATGCAGCGATTTGTCTTTGCATATCATGCCCGAAAATCATGTTGAGCTAAATGTTAATAACGTTAAAGAGAAAAAGGAAGTAAAGACAAAGTCTAAAAATAAAAATGTTTTAACATTTTCGAATGTTTCCGAGATGGATTCTGGTAATGGGTGCACACATTATCAGAGTACAGTCGAGGAAAAAACGAAAATGAGTGAAAATGTAGGAAGTTCCGAAATAAAAGAACTTTTAGAGGAATATAAAGACACTAAATTTCCACCAGCCTATTTAATGTATGGCACAATTCTATATACAAATCCGTTAAAGGAAAGTATTTATCCTCCTGTTGAAGAGGCGAGAAAAATAGCAGTTCAGAGAACAAAACATTACCATGAAAGGAATAAAATACATTACGATGCTAGATTTGTGGATATACAATTTACACCTAATGAGTCAGTCATTTATGAAGAATTTAAATACCCTAATACTAAGAAACTGTCCCCAATTTTCAGTGGTCCTTATAAAATCCTTAACAAAATTTCTGACGTTAATTATGAAATTAATAAGAAAAATACCCACTCTCAAGAATCTTCAGAAGTTGTGCATGTTTCGAAGTTACGAAAATACCATGTACCAGAAAAATTAAAACTGAGTCATGAATAATGTAAATAAAGAATGTATGTTTGTATATTATTATAGGGTTGTATTTTTTTTACGTATTGTTGTATTGCAATTTTTTTTCAGTATTATGATAGTGCATTTGTATTCATTTTTACTTGGCTCAGCAGTGAAAGGACAATAATTTCTCTGCAAAAGACTGTATAAGCCAAAAAAAAAAAAACCATGGTTGTCACCACTTGTCACCACTTGTCACCACATGTTTTTCTTCAAGACGTCTTATATGTTTATGTTGTATTGTGCTTGAGCATTCAGAGTTCTGAATGTTAGTTTTGTACACAGAAGAGTTGGTGGATAGGTTCAGTTTTTAAATTGTCAGAATAGGTAAATTAATTTTTTTCTTTTTGTTTGGCATGGGGAATTTCTTTTTCTTTGAGGGGGGGATGTAATATAAAAATAATTTTTATATTAATTATCTGACTTGTCTATATTCCTATAAAACATAATTTATTCCATTTCTAATGATGATATAATAGCTCTTAAAGTTTGCAGTAGTTAATCCCTTCGTTCCCCTATAGACAGAGAAATATCCTGATAGACTTAGAACAGCCTCTGTCTAGGGAGACTGAACCGATAAGAATCATCGGACACGCCCTAGTCAATGACGTAGCATAGCGTCATAGGGATTATTGCTTACACCAAGTCTTCTGTATGTTCCCGATGTAAAATGTGAACACGGCTAAAAGCCGCTCGCTTCCTGATAATGTTTGAACATAGAATGTATCACAAAATCTAGCTCCCCTCCGATGGGGAAACTACGTCATAAACGACAAATAAAGTTGTGTTAATTCAGTCGCCTGTTTACTGCGTCCCAAGAATTCCTTTACATGTGTTCCAGTATCAGCTGTTCCAACGATGCCTATTGCTATGATATTTCATATATATATATATATATATATATATATATATATATATATATATATATATATATATATATATATATATATATATATATATATATATATATATATATATATATATATATATTCTGGTTCTTAGAGGCATAGAAGACGGCTCGTTACGTAAATGGAATGAGAAAATATTTTATTTTATGTCTAGAACTTGCAGTCGTTTAGCATCGTTAATCCGCAGCGCAATTTTTGAATTTTTGAAAACATTTATGAAATATAGCTCTCAGGGGCAGATATGCTAGGCTGGAAAAACAAAAAGCCCCGCCAGACACAGCATTCTCAATACTGCCTGTGCGGCATATACTTTATGTTATTTAATCAATAGAAAAGATTTTTCGGATAGTTTTTAATATGTTATTTCAGCGTTGACTATAACGCTGGACTCAATATCATTCAATAAGCTGCGTTTTCTAAATTTCTTTCTAGTGACTCATAATTTCCTGTCAATTTATTCCGTATGCCGTTGGGCCCACTAGTTAAACCCAAAAGACTGTACCTCCTGGAGAATAATTTGGCGAGTCTCATGGTTAAAAGGTATGTAAATAATACACAATACCACGAGCACTATATTAAGCTATAAACTTATAATTTATCTGTTTTCTGTGCAAAGGGTATCAAGTCAAAAATCGTAGTTTTGAGAAAAAAAGGGATTGAAAACTACAGCTGGAAGCCGATTTCGAACAGTTGCGATTCGAATCCTTAGGTATTCATCAATTGTCTGACGATTGTTAGGTTCCTTGTTTATGTTAATATCATCTTTCTATATTCGAGTTTTGATTACCTTTGCGGAGGGGGGGGGGTGAAAAGTGCAAAGCCTGCAACAATGATAATGATGACAATATTTAGGAGAGGAATTGGACTTAGCTTTCTGTATCCTGCAGTAGCCCTTGATTTTTCAAACATGCCTGGTTTGATAACTCATTTTAGTCCATTTTGGACTTAACACCCTTTGCACAGCAAACGCAGATATGTAATGTGAAGAACACAGTTGCTGTTACTTGTTTCTGTGTCACCAGAATTCAAAGATATTATCCATCCTACTGGAAGTTCATCACCCCTCCAGGTCGACAGTATAGAAGTTTGGAGTAGCCTTGAGGAAACTGCGAGTGAAATCTAAAATTTTTTATGAAGATCTACTTTAATTAATGCAAATGGTTAAGACAAAAGCGAACAAAAGACATTCTTTAAATATTGAACATACAGGTATGCCTTCTAAAATTATAGATGCATATCAGACTACCCGTCATCTCTTGGATCTCCACAATTTATAGGTTTATGATGAATTCATGCTAATTTCGACACTGCGACGAAATGAAGTAAATATTCTTGCCAAACAAATATATAACGAAAGGCTAATTTGGATACTGCATTCAACTGTACTCAAATGTTTGTTTAAGAAAAAAAAAGAGAGAGATCACAAACAATGGTTTATACAATAATTCATGTATATGTTACCCACGATGTTATAATAATACATATATTAATGTTTATATTATAGTTTTAACGGTGTTCAATAGTAGACTGCCAATGACCCAAGACAGTTGTTTTTGTAAACACAATTTTGAAAATGAGTGCCTGAAAAATACAAAAATGTGCCACCTGTGGCCCACGTTGTTTACGTCAATGTATCTTTGTAAATCGTCCAATTTAAAATGACATATGCGAAGTATGTATATAGAAATCGGCGCACTGATTTTTACCTTGATGACGTAATGAGATTAGCATGTAGCGAGTATTAACCTGTTTGTCTAAAACAGTCAAAAGTTTATCTGAACATAAAGAAAAATCACAATAATTTTTAAATAAACGTTTCAACACATTTAGGTTATGAGTTTTATTTTTTGCATTATTGTATTATGAGATATAGTGTACTATGTTGTGGCCCGCGTAACGTAGTAAACATACAAGTGGCCCAAGAAAAAAAAAAGGCTGAGTATGACTGTTCTAGAGCATCAGCCGTGGAGCTACATCCGCTTAAATGAGCGTAGGCACAACCTGTTCGTCTGATCATCGCGTCAGAGCTAAATATCTGCCGCGTTTGTTGACTCACGATCAGAAAGAGAATTCTGCTGGAATCTGTCAGGAACTTCTTGCTAATGCTAATGGGAATTAAAACTTTTCTTTGAACACCATAACAAGAGGTGAGACGTGGATTTAAGGCTTATGATGTTAAAACTAAGATAAATCGTTGCTTTGGATGGGGAAAGGGTCTCTTACCACGAAAAGCACAGATGAGTCGCTCCTTGATCTTGGAGCGACCCGTCTGTGCTCCAAATGCGAATGATTGCGTCTTTGGATTAGATAGGCATCGTCGTTATAAATTTGTTCCGCGGGATCAGATGGTAAACAAACAGTTGTCTAATGTGCTTTTAGCGCATGTGAGGATTGTGTCGTAGGAAGAAGCATGAATTGAAGAAAAACCAGATTTCGGTGTTGCACCACAAGAATGTTCAGGCTCACGTGTCACTGCTTATCGTCAGATATCTGGAAAAACATCAGACATCGGTTGTAGCTTATCCCCCATCTTAACTGCAGCAGACTTTTCTGGTTACACAAACTTAAAATCTCTTTGAAAAGACATCGTTTCCAAATGAAGGAGAAGATGCAGGGACTTACCCCGAGTTAGATATCGTCTTTCAGATGACAACTAGAAGGTGTTGCCTCAGAGAAACTATCCATTTTTATCACTCGGATCCAAAGAAACATTCCCAACCAAACAACAGATCATGCCCACGGCACGGAGGTGTTGCCTTGTGCACAGTGCTTATACGCAGATCTAGTACTTTCAGGACATTCGCCTGTATTCGATGTGCCTCGAGTATCTAACTGTCAGAAAATAGATTAAAAAATTTTAGATTTGTTAAATAATATACCTTATCCAAGTGTGAATGTTTTGTTTTAGACTACCCTTGAGCAATCGTACTTTTAAAGCGAATGAAATGCAATGTTCTTTGAAATTTCCCAGCTGAAATTGTGGACTTCATACGACGTCACTTGTACATGATCTATAGCACCATTATTGTGAGAATTATGTTTCATTTGCGGGAGAACATATACGATACATAATATCAAACATACCATGAACTACTAGCATCAAAAATAAAGTCATTTATTCCCTTAGGAATTGAAATTTTATGAGAAACCACGATACACCGTAGCAAATACACACTCTACACATACCTCTAGATATACATACTCATATGACCCATCATAGTCCTCCACTTTGCGTATGTTATGTAAAATTTAAATTAATATCAGTTTGTTTTGTTTTGTTTTTTGCTTCTTTTTTTCTGAGATGATGGTTTGTATTACGGTAGCTTAACACAATAGCAACAACTGTCAGGGATTTACGTCATTTCAAATTATGTTTCTGCTTCCCGTTGACGTAAGTTTACGTCATTGTGTAAGCTGCTTTTCGTTCCCGCTAAATTAAAATATTTGACGGTTTTGAGCATTTGGTTTTTAAAAAATAAATTGTCAGACAACGGCAGAGAGAAGGAATTGAAAGAACTTTATAACATCGAGTTCTAAATACAGTTAATGACCTACCTAGTTGGTCAAAGTTTGCAAACTGACAGAATTCTGCTGCAACCGGTGTTCAGTATTAGAAAAGTGAAATAATTACTGGCTGCGATTACTTTAATAAAATATTTCTATTTACTCGTGTTCGTTATTCAAAAATCGAAATTAATTATTTCTGAATACTTTTAGAAGCAACAAGGCTGTGGCGAATAATAATTTGTCATCTTTGTTTTAAACGTAACGAGGAATTTACTATGAAATATAATTAAAATATCCATAATTAGATATCCTGTGGTCCATTTCTAAATAAAGAGAAGCTATGTTTATAGTACTTCTACTCGAAATACCGCTTCAAAGTACCAGAAATACCATATTCTTACAAAAATGGCTCTATTGTGCCAAATTAAATTATAGACAAACAAAGTCCGAATTTCAGCATTTTGGAAATAACATTATATAAAGTTGAAAATACCTGATGAAGCATGGCGATACGGTTAAAAACTCAAATGTTTCGAAAGCTTCTACTTGATTGGTCAAAATGTTTTTAAAGTAGCACTTTTTCCGTGAAGCTGCCGACCATGGTTTATTGCTACTGGTATACCCCATTTCAACTAAACTTAGGTTTTACGAGGTGAACGAGAACTATATTTCAGTTATTTGAACATACCTGGAAACACATAACAATAAGAAGGATTAGGGCAATCTTCATAAATGTCTGCTTTCCATAGATCTGCCATAAAGTTTGCAGGCAACCCGTCTTATACAGGGTTAAATTTATTTTATAGTTGTACCCATAGTGTGCTTTCTCATCAAGAACTCTTTCACTGATGCAGGGATACATTATGGTTTTATCGCAGCAACTGAAAGGAACATCATCGATGAAGTACTTGTCGCTTTTCCTGTAAAATTTAAAAAATAATGAAATCAGTAAACAAGAAATAAACGACAACTGACTATAGAAGTTGCTTCAATCGTAATGTGTATGAACTGTAAAAGTAATGAATTAAGGGCATGGGTCACCATGAATGACTCTGTTAAACCGCGTAAGTAAATCTTCTGATGCTGTAAAAATCGTCAGTGTCTTTTGTCGCTGACGCATGACAGAGTCACATGACAAAGTCTCATGAAGTTTGTAAACAAACATGTTCGGGGCCTAATTTTTCAAGAGGGATTGAAAAGCAGAATCAATACATAAGGCATAAACTAAAGAAACGGAAAACATAAATATTGCAATATACAAATCGCAAGCGTTAAAACTGCTGTGTACTAACCCTATTGGATTCGCTCACCTCAATGCTAACCAACGGAGAAAAGGTGTCCAAGGACTGCCGAACTGTATTTGAAAACTTCTTTTTAAAAAATTGTACTCCGTAATAAAGAAAGAAATTTTACATCTTGGGGCATTTTTCGTTTTAAAAAAATGCAAAAAATATTTTTTAAATTTAAATTATTTGGAGGGGGGATCCAGTATAGTTTCTTTTAAACGCTCATAATTTCCTTTGGTGGACGAAATTTATAAAATGAATCCTGTTGCAAGGTGCAGAAAAGTTCAGGCTATCTGAACTTTTCCGCACCTTGCAACAGGAGCATTTTTATTGGATTATCAGCATTTACGTAGCTGTAAATAGTGGACAAATTTTCTCCATATGTTAACATTGAGGTAAGCGAATCCAATAGGGTTAGTACACAGTAGCCTTAATACCAGGGATAAAATATCGATAACTGAAATAATGGGGAGACGAAACAATGGCTGAATAACTTTTCTTTTTCTCTTAAAGCATAAAAATTGTTGATATGAGACTGAATTCAGTGAATCCATAAGAATGGAAAGGAGAGAGACACAGCCCTAATATCATCGCGACGAAAATTCAGTGTAATCACTATTTACAGTCATGAGACGGGAAAGTAAAGTACGCATCGAAGTCACTGCGAAATAGTTTTAGTGCCACGTGACTACGTCATTTTGACTTCATTGTCGAGTTACTTTGACCTGCACGTGGCGGCACTTGGTTACTAGTCTGTGTCAGGCTGTCACAATGATGTCACAGAGAAGTCATTCGAAAAAAGTCACATTTTAAGCATCCGATACAAGCAAGATTGTGTGGTCGAAATTCGGTCACCGCTGTGACCAGCGTGACTTGATATATGGTAACTTCGACGGCACCGAGACTGTATGTGCCATTAGGGAGGTTTTCATACTTTACACACAATAAAAAAATTCCTATCGTAAGTGTAAGCAGTTTCTATCAAAAATTAATAACACTTGAAAGATACCAATTGTTTTGACGTTTGAAAAACTATAATTGTAAGTTAGAATGAGGAAGAATGTGTTTATGTATTATCTCCCGTATCTTTCGGACTGTAGAACTTCCGAGTGTTGATCTGTAATATTATCTACTTTAGAAGTAAATAATCTATGAAAATACAAATAAATAATACATCGAAGGACATTGCAAAAATCTCTAATATGCACTGAAAAAAAAACCGCACTTGGGGGTCTTGGAGAGTTAATTTTACGTTTTTATTTACACGCATTTTGTAGTGTTTTTTTTCTTCTTCATCAAATGTGCCTTTCTGTAAAAATAATCAAACTTTAAGAAATACTTTTAAAATTTGATTTAAAAAAATTTAAATTCAAAAACTTAAGCACGGTAATTTTTTTTATATATATGTGCCGAACCAATTGCTGTGTTTAAAATATTTTTTTTCCCTTTTGTGCAAAGAAAAGAGGTTTCGAAATGATTTATACCCAGAACTCATGAAAATTTTAAAACCTGTTCGCGTCGCATTCCGAGCATTTCGTTACGTTATTGCGTTGGCTCCGAGGTTGGTGACATGATGTGTGATTGGTTTGACGTACCACGTGGTCAATAAATAGAGCTCTGAGATTGGTTAAGACTTTTTAACGCTGACGCTACGTAGTGGGAACAGGTCTTTAATCAGTTAAAACGATGGCTTTAGTTAAAAACTTTTTCGAAGTTTTTATTTGCAATCGCGTCCCATGGCATAATTTTGTCGGGTTTAGATTACGTAATAATATAATGGGTATCCCCACTTTCAAAATCAGTTTGTGTGGTGACATGCCAGAGGGAAGGAAAAGAATTTAGAAATTCTGTTGGGTAATGAACGGCTTCTTCACAATCTACTACTGCGTCTACCGAGTAATGAACGTGAGTCTGGATACTGAATTTATAGAGGGACTAGCTGAAGTACCCGACGATGCCCGGGATTTTAAGAATGTTTGTTGTTAACCAAAATCAATTTAAAAATTAACACAGTATAAATAACATAAAAAATATATGTGAAATGTTATACACGTCTCAGAATTTCAGCCTTTCATCATTTTAATACTAAAATCTGAAAAGTAAAAATGTCAAATTCTCTAATGTTTGTTAACCAAAATTAATTTAAAACTAAGCACAGTATAAATAACATAGAAAAAAAACCTTGTGAAATCTATAAATATATAAATTTATAATAAACTCCTCAGAATTCAGCTAGAATTAGCCTTTCATCATTGGGGTAAAAAAAAGCTGCAATTACAGGTTCAGCAGAAATTTCCAATAGAACAATGATATGACTGCAGCGTTGCCTCTTAAAAAAATGAAGTGTTTCATTGAGGGCTGCAAACCATTCAACTCCTCTCCACATTTAACTCCTATAAACATCCTCTACATATTAAATTCCTTTTCTCTCCATAATAAACTCCTCAGAATTTTGGTATATTCAGCCTTTCATCATAGTACCAGTAAAATCTGAAACATCCTCTCCAGAAATATAAATTTATTAATTTCAATAATTAAACACACACAAATATATAAATTGCGCAAAAGTTTTTTAACCAACATTTGAATAATTCGTAAATGAAAAAGCATATGAAAATAAAGATAAGAACTTCCGGAATCGAAATTAATTACCCTTAATTTTTAATTAATAAAAAACCAACATAATATGAATAACAACGATAGTTGCTTAAAACCATATGAAAATAAAGCTATTATAAAGATGATAATAATAAAAAAAGCATAAGAAAATAATGCTCGCGCATGAAGTTAACGTTACGATATAAAGATAGTAATAATAATATAAACCGCGTGCATAAAATATTTAGCTTTTCAAGCGAAATAAATTGATTTTTAGAAAAAAACTACTTTTAATCGAGAAATTAAAATACATTGCACAAAATTTTAATTTTACCAACTTTCCACCCTACAATTTACACCCTACTTCTTTTAAATAGGATGTAAATATAAAGTTTTAACAGCCAATTGAATGCCAGTTAAAAATAATGTGTGCGCATGAAGTTAACGTTACGATATAGAGATAGTAATAAAAATCTATATATATATAAAACAGTTCCGTAACTGACTAACTGACTGATTGACTGACTGACATACAAAGTACAGACCAAACCGTTGAACCTAAAGGACTGAAATTTTGCATGGCGATTCTTCTTATAATGTAGGGGTGCACTAAGAAAGATTTTTGAAAAATTCTTCTTAGATTTTTTTAAATTAAATTTTTAATCTGTTTTTGTAACTTTTTTCAAGTTTGCATTTAAAATAATAATTTGAGGGTTGTAAAATTTATATCACGAAAAACATTCAAAAAATATTACATTCAAAAAATATCATCTGTAGATAGAAAGGGGAGAGAAAATTTAAAGAAATGTAAATTTATAATGTACTCAGGGAATGTATTATTGTGGTTCTATATCAGAAAAATAATAAAATACATAAATCATAAAATAAAAAATATACATTAGCATATTGGGCACGAAGTTGCGTATCTTTCATGTAACATCAAACTCCCTTATTTTAATTCAAATGTTTAAAAAAATTTAAAAATAATAACATTTGAAAATTTCGCATAAGTTCATTTTGAAAAATTCATGTATTTCATATATATCTTATTTATTCTGCACTTTGTAAAAAAATAGAAATATGCCTGTCAAAAAACAGTAGTCAACTGCCCCAGAGCGCGCGTTGCAACGCTCTCATGTGTACATAGCCTAAAGGACTGAAATTTTGCATGGCGATTCTTCTTATAATGTAGGGGGGCACTAAGAAAGATTTTTTAAAAATTCTTCTTAGATTTTTTTAAATTAAATTTTTAATCTGTTTTTGTAACTTTTTTCAAGTTTGCATTTAAAATAATAATTTGAGGGTTGTAAAATTTATATCACGAAAAAGATCATAAAAATTCCTTTAAAATGAAATTCTTTTCGCATCTTTACCTCCATTTTCTAATTTTTGGTGAATTTTTAAAGATTAATTTTTACAATTTAATTTATTAAACGCTGATCATGTGATTTCTTTATCTGGTACTTTAAATAAATTTATCGTCACATAACAACGAAATAGACACACAAAAAATTAAAATAGTGGCGCCATCTACTGTACGCTTGTGAATCGAGAGTTGGTTATTTATTAATTAAAAATATTGGAAAGTTCTTGTGGATCTGTAAATATACATGTGGTAACAGTTTTAAAATTTATAAATTATCAACCTACACAGATGATAATTTATCCGGCGTTGCCCGGGATTTTAAGAATGTTTGTTAACCAAAATCAATTTAAAAACTAAACACAGTATAAATATCATAGAATAAAAAGCATGTGAAATGTTATACACATGAATAAAAAGAAAACCCAACATAAAAAACCATAAATTTACAATAATATCTTCAGAATTCAGCTAGATTTAGCGTTTCATCATTGGAGCAAAAAAACCCTGAAAAGTAAAGCATAAAATATATACATTTATAATAAACCACTAAAAGCTGAAAAGGAAAAATGTCAAATTGTCTTTAGGAAAGTAAAGCTGAAAAGTAAAAATGTCAAATTGTCGAATGTTTGTTAACCAAAATCAATTTAAAAACTAAATACAGTATAAATAACATAGAAAAGATTTAGCCTTTATCATTGGAGCAAAAATTCCTGAAAAGTAAAACATAAAATACATAAATTTATAATAAACCTACCAAAATCCATTAAAAAAATAAACACAGTATAAATAACATAGAAAAAAAAGTATACGAAATGTTATACACATTAATAATATGAAAAATAAAATAAAATAAAAATAATAATTTTTAAAAATAATAAAATAAAATAAAAATAATTAAAAAAAATAATAAATAAAAATAATAATAATAATAATTTAAAAAATAATAAAATAAAAGCTGAAACAAAAAAGCCTCCATAAAAAAGCTGAAAATACAGGTTTAGCAAAATCTGTACGATCCGTATTCGAACCCGCGTCATGTTGTATAGTAAATTAACGCTCTTTACGAAAAAGATCATTTACGAAAAATAGTAAAAAAATTCCATGACGTACCATTTTTTCAAAAAATTGAAAATTGAAAAAATTTTAAATTTTGATTTTCGTAGTCACCAATCGATTGTGTTAATTAAGGAAGGGAATGAGCATATAATGTCATAAGTCGTCATTACTGGAGAAAACTGGTGATTTTTCTGTGTCTGGTGCGAAAAAAAAACGGAGAAAAGAAACAATCTAAAGAATCTGCCGAACTCTTAGGCTCTAGGCTAAAGCAAAAGAATTTATTGGCTCCTGGTACCTCTTTCTCATGGTTCAGAAAGAAACAGATTTCGTTCCATACTTTTCTCAAGATAGTGGCTTGGTTTACTGTAGCAATGTCCCTGGATTCATGGAGAATTTTAATATACAGTATGACGTGAACGAGTGGAGGCTCTTTATTGACTCCTCAAAAAGAAGCCTCAAAGCAGTGCTTCTGCCTAACGGCAGCAAGTATGCTTCAGTGCCATTAGGACATTCTGCGTACCTGAAAGAATCTTACGAGAATTTAGCTTTGATTCTCACCCATTTGAAATATAAAGAACTTGGATGGATGATATGCGGTGATCTAAAAGTGCTTTCCATGCTTCTTGGACAACAAGCAGGAAACACCATGTACCCTTGCTTCTTGTGTGAATGGGACAGTCGGGATAAAAAGAATCATTGGATCAAAAAGGAGTGGCCGCAAAGGAAAGCATTAACACCTGGAAACAAATATGTAGAAAAAGAAAGTTTGGTTGACCCCAGGAAGGTCCTGTTGCCTCCACTTCACATCAAGCTTGGCTTGATGAAACAATTTGTTAAAGCTCTATCAAAAGAAGGAGAGTACTTTAAATATCTAGGCAACAATTTTCCAGGACTATCGGAAGCAAAAATAAAGGAAGGTGTTTTCGTAGGTTCAGATATTCGGAAACTTTTTAAAGACGAAGTGTTTGAAAGTAAAATCCTTTCGAGGGAAAAAGAGGCCTGGAGAGCTTTCAAAGAAGTCGTCACAAAATTCCTCGGGAACGTTAAGGACCCCAACTATAAATCTATCATGGAAAACATGTTAATGGAATTCAAAGACTTGGGTTGTTCAATGAGTTTGAAAGTTCATTTTTAAATTAGCATTTGGACTACTTTCCCTTTTTGGCGCAGTTAGTGATCTTGGTGCAATTAGCGAAGAACAGGGTTAAAGATTTCACCAAGATATCAAAGAGATGGAGCTTAGATACCAAGGTAGATGGAGAGTCAATATGATGGGGACTACTGTTGGATGCTACACAGAGAAGTCCCACGTACGGACTACAACAGACCAAGTGTCAAAACGAGATTTCAGGGAAAAAGGAAAAGAAAGCATTAAGGATATATGAATCCAGGATGTATTAAATAATGGTAACCATTAAATGTTCTAATTAATATAGTTTCTAATTAATATAAATTTAGCAAATCATTTCCAATTGTTTTATATATTAATTCATTCGTAAATAAAACACTTAAAAATATTTTGAAAAGACCTTCTTCTCCCCAGAATATGTACAGTAGGCTTTCTTGTCCATATATTCAATCCCATTTTGTGAAAAATCCTTACGTGATTGAGAAAAATGGATGTCATATTTGAAATCAGCACACCGAATAATATAAAATTCAGTCATTACATTTCAAACACTTTTCTATGACTTAAATTTTGCAGGCCTGTGTAATCCTTCGTTCCCGACTTTACGTAAAATCGGCAAAAAGACTGTTGTCTTCTGAAGATAAGAGTAACTCTTATGTTAGTTTTAACTGCCGGTTTTTTTTTATATCCGGGCCAAATGTAAGATCTTTTTAGAAAGCGGTTCACCACGTTAGCTCTCGTTTATCTCGTCACAAGTGGTAAGATTTGACGAAAATCTCCAAAGATCAAAATTGTGCAGCCATCCGTAGGTGTGTTTGTAGTGGCATGGCAGGTAGCACCCTAAATAACTATTTTTTGTTATTTATATTTATGTTAATTAACTTTACTTAATATTATGCTCATCAATTTCGAGTCACGTTTGCTTGCTGAATGGCAACGATTTTTAATAAAAAGCTGATTGTATTATTTGCTGTTCTATAGATTATGCTGGTTTCAACTAGACCAGGCAGTTTTATACTTTGAAGGTTCTATTTCAGTGATGCAGTGTGTATGCATAAAATAAACACCAACAGAGCCGTGCTTAGGGGTGGGCGAACTGGGCAACCGGACGGGGCCGCTAAAAATTTAGTGCCGCCATTTTTATTCCTCATCGGAACACTTTTCTAAATTGGAGCTGCATAACTTAAAAAGGTTAATCAGCCTGAATGGAATGGACTGTAGAGACTTCAAAGAACGACGCAATTCCCGTGAATTAGGTTTATTTCTTCGAGTAGCGAAGCAGCCGACTGCACTCGCTCAGTTCCATCAAAACTGGCTTTTTAACGCACAGCGCATGCTCACATTCGTTGCATAGCCCGTGGCCACAACCAAGGTTAAGTAATACAGATTACAAATAAAAGTTGAAGTTAACTGAAAGCGGCATTTCAATGACATCACAAATCGCAAACAAGATGTTGCGAGTATTCGTACGTGTCATAGCCCAAACATAAATGTTACGGGTTTTTGAAGAAATCTCTCATTTTTCGCGGTTCCTATAATTCAAATTATAAAAAAATATTATGTTTCAATTTTTTTTAAAGAATCGTAGAAAGAGTCTTGATTGACAAACTACCCTTTTGGTTCGAAAAATTTCTCAGTTAGAAAAATATGATTTATCTTCAATTCAGTTATAGTAAAACCTTTATTATCAATCCTTTTTTTTTCAATATCTGTTTCTATTATCTGTCAGTCACTTTATACAGTCATTTGAAGAATTATATACCGTTTTGTTGAAATTTGTCCGTTTTCTCGGAATAGTTGCAAACTGAGAAAAACGTGAACATATCTTTGTGAACGAATACTAATACCATTTGGTCGAATGTTTGGTCTATTCAAAGCAAACAATAGACAAGACATTTCTCTAGGAGTGTAAGACCAGTAAGTAAATGGGCACCAAACCAGATGGGAAGAAAGGGGTCTGGAGGCTGGAGGCGTGAGGTAAACAAAAATGGCTTTTACACTTGTTCGCTCTATCATTATAATGGATTTTATTTCCCACTTCTCGAAGAATTGAAAATATTACAAAGCAGGTACAATCAGTATGCTTTGAATACGGATTGTGCGCCTGTCCTCCTTGGCATTTATTTCTAATGAAAATGATCTCTCATCATCTTTGGACTTTTCACTTATAGTAATATATAATAGATATATATAATAGACAGTTTTGCTGCTCAGAAAGCAAGAAAAATTGCTTTATAACCAACAAATCCATACATGGAAGTATTTGTTTTAACAATTTACATTTTCTAAATCATGTAAATAATTTTTCCATTGTTTTATTGCATTGTTATGCAAATTGATACATTTTATATTTTAGTGGACCAATTGTAATTTCATGTATAATTTTCTTTTATGTAGATAGAATGTAGGTTTTTAGTATAAAAACGTAATGCATTAAAAGTAAAATCAGTAGTGGATGCAGTTTTTTCGGGGGGGGGGGGGGAATCGGAGTTATCTTACAAGATGCATTACTCAGTACGTAGAGAAATTTTATTGCCACTAAATGTGTTTCGTCCAGGACCGCTAAAATCCCAAGCATCACCCAGGGCCGCTAAAACCCTAAGCACGCCCCTGAACACCAACCTTACTTAGTTTTAATCCGCCTGTCGCTCGTTAAGTATTTATCTTCCTTCCACTTCACATGGAACCAGTCTTTGTAGCTCTCCAATCCACAACAGCCATATTTCATCTGTAAGACATCGAATTCTTCCTTCACAGTAATATCAGTTTGGTATAATTTCATAGCATCAGATATGCCCCTCTCAAAAGCGTAATGGATAATTTGAAGCTCATAGACGAAAACAAGAACAGTTATTGTAGTCAAAAGTGAAACAAAACACGATGTAATAAAATAACAGAAATAACTTTTACTTATGGTTTCAAATTTTGTAAACTCACTCTTAGTTTCTAAGCACTTAAAACAGAATTTTAAAGCTGCAACTGATTCCAGAATCATAGCAACTCCAGTAGTGATTAACACAGCTGGAACTGTTACCATACTGTAATGACGAGTAAGAAAGCTAATTCTCGTTCCTATAGAAATTCTAATGAGAGCAGCCGTTATGAATAAAAACAAACCAGCCACAAATTTCATAATATGACCTACGAAAATGTAAGTCATCAAACTCTTTTGGCAATTTTCATCCACAGAATATTTACAGAAAAGTTTCATTTTTGACTTCATGTGGCTGAGAGGGAACTAAAGCTTGTAACAAAGAAAATTTTTCAGAAATTAAACTAAAACCTATAACTTTTCAATGAACGGTTCTAAATATTTGAAAACGGTCTCAATTTCTTTTTAAGAGTTAGTTCATTACTTTAATTTGCATCGTCAATTATATAAAGCTCCCTTTGCTGCCAAAGAGGATTTAAACAATTATTTTATTGGGTCGTTACAATTATTGGCTATACAGTAAATCATGGGGAATAACTGCCAGGTTTTGATAACCTTTGGTGTCTATCAACTCTAATATATCCTGTGTCTTCAACGAGCTGTAACTAAAATGAAATTTAAATGACTCTGGGGCATCTTCCTTGACTAGTTATAAAGGGCAATGTCTCGCAGCATGTCACATCTCAACTCTTGCAGATTTTACTTCTTGTTTAGCGAGGAGTGGCAAATCATTGCATAATTTAACATGGCGCTCAATGAGCATTCTTACAGCTTGTTGAATAAAATGCTCTCAGATTACGCAAAGTCTTTAGATACGGTATCTAAATAAAGGTATATCACTAAATTAAACATTCAGGTACAGCCCGGAAAAGTTTATTCAGTATGTGACCCGTATTTATTGACAGAGGAAGACTGGATTTACGATACAAGACGCTGGCCTGAAGTAACTTATCCTGATATCTATACATATCTCAACATAATAATAATCATTCTCAACGAAAGAATGATTATATTCTCTTAAATCTTGCGAAATATTGAAAAAAAAGGTGTTAAAATACCTGTTACATACAACTAATATGAGGAATTTTTTAAATAAACTTAAATTATTTAACTCAAAATGAAGGTATCGTCCAAAAACACATGCAAACGCTCAAACGCATAGGAACTGCTTCTGTTTTCTGCCACCCGATAATGACGTCATCTATAGCAGACGAAAACTTACGTAGCCAGTGACGTTGCGACGTTTCGCCTTATAGAATCTTTGATACTCAAATTGTCCCATTGCCTCATTACTTAATTAAGTTGTTTAACGAAATTTTTTAAACGAATCTAGACTTTTTCTCCGAACAAAGCTATTTCACAAAGCTTATCACATCTCAACTCTTGCAGAAACGAAGGGCAAAACCTTTGGAATTGAAAGATCACCTTCATGATTCATACTGAAATGCATGCTTAAATAATTGCACTATAGGAAATTGCGCTACAGAGCTTCATGTGTAAAACATACATTTTCTGTCCTTCGTTTTTTCCGTGATTGCATCAGTAACGTTTTATCAAACTGCCCTCTAGAAATCGAAATATGTCAATACGATTTTAAACGTGTTTATACGAGTATGTCAATATGTTTAAAATATGTCAATAGGAGTAACTCTGACGCTGACGGATTCTATGTGAACGGTCCCTCACACACTAGTAAAAAAAATAAGTAAAAATATACACGAAAATTGTGGACTTGATACGGAAGCCCAGAAAAGTGAGAACTTTACCAAATTATACTGGGACGCTAGAGATATGATGAACTTTTAACACCTTTTATCTGACTTTGTTTTCTGTTGTGATTTATGCATCTGTTCAATGCTTAGTTCTTTGCTGTTTGTGTTGCCTGTAAATATGGATTAATTTTCCAAATAAAGCCATAGGAAAAAAAATATATATATATATACACGAAAAAGGATTTACTTTGTTTAACATTTTTAGTCCAGACCATCAAGCTAAATTGTTTTATTATTTTCAACTCATGAAGGATGTAATCAAGTCAAAATCAAAGATCACCTTCATGATTCATACTGAAATGCATGCTTAAATAATTGCACTATAGGAAATTGCGCTACAGAGCTTCACGTGTAAAACATACATTTTCTGTCCTTCGTTTAAGAAAATGTATGTTTTTTTTTCTGTCCTTCGTTCGAAAAGTGGTAATGCTTTTCAACGACAAAGGTTTAGACAAGTAGTTAATTCCAACAGTGATAAGTGACACCTAGCCCTCTGTCTCACTGATGGTCACGTAGACGTATGACGCTACTTACATGATTCTATCGAAAGACACATAGGAAATGTTGCTTTTATATATATTTTTAGACCCAACTCTGGAAGATTTATTTTTGTCTAGTTTAAATTCACTCTTATTTAAATAATTTTAATGTAGGTTAGCTTAAAATCCTTTACCCGATTTCCTGCAACTTCAAAGAATTTTCTTCTTTCATTCTTGTAATGTTGATTTTTAAATGAAGTCAAAGCACGAAAAGAAGTAACCGAATTCCACGATGATCAAATACTTCGTCTAAATAAATAATTTTCAACTAAAACTGTCCTCCGTTATCACTGGTTTTAAGAACTTCCTTTAACCCTTCAGCGGGAGCGCCAATTTTTGGAACACCAGCAGACGCAACAACGTCTCTTTCAACCTTCATTATTCCTTTTGTAATAAACTTTTTCTTTTGAAATTGAAAATAATGATTCTGAGTTTTATGACAGATATAAAATGTTGATAATATTGAGATATATTTATAATTAAAGGCCAAAGAATGCAGATAGAATCACCTTATTTCAAAACTGTGTGGTTTGTTGGATCTAAGGACAACTTGCGAATGGATTCCTATTATGTGCAAAAACCTAAAAAACAATGAGATTGTCCATCTTCGTGATATGAGGAATACCGTGTAATAGCTGCACATTTGATAGATTACATCGACTCCTGCTTTTGTCGTGTTGTAATCCAATATAATCGCTGATTTACCACGGTTTAATCACGACTAACAAATGAAAAGAAAGGAATATATGTGTCAGATAGTCAGACCTGCATTAGAAAGGGTGTAGCTATAAATAGAAACTGCTTAGAATATTCAAACCTTACACGTAAAAACAATCCATTCAAAATTACGAAAATGTTACACTTTATACACGGACGCGCCCACTGAAGGATTAAGGATGCAAATTTAGTTTGAATTGAATGGAAACGGTGATATTATAGAGCAGACAGCTTATTTAAAGCGGCGTTAAACTTGAATATTGCAAATCAGCTTCCGTACGGGCAAGTGTATAAGCGCGTCAAGAGCAATTGATACAGCTCGATTTACATAGTTTGGGTATCAAAATTTATTACTTTGAATAAATAATGGATTTTACAGGTAAAGTTGCAGTCGTTACCGGAGGAACTCAAGGAATTGGAAAAGCTATTAGCATAGCTTTATTTAAACATGGGATGAAAGTAATCCTTTTTTGATGTACGTATTAGTTGTTAAGAAATATTTGTAAATATGTTTTTTATAAGGTGTAGGCAAAATTTTCGATCGTCTTGTTAATAATTTCTTATTGAAATATTGGAAAATGTTCCGATGTGTGACTGT
Organism: Dolomedes plantarius; assembly: GCA_907164885.2. NCBI lineage: Eukaryota > Metazoa > Arthropoda > Arachnida > Araneae > Dolomedidae > Dolomedes > Dolomedes plantarius. The sequence continues at coordinate 88,270,628 of OU015498.1, forward strand.
GATTTTTGATTACAGCTGTAACTGAACTGTGAAAAAAATATATTAAGATAAGATTAGAAAAACTCATAAAACATTTTTTAATCCTTATTTTTGTGGTGTTCCGTCAGTTTTTGGGTTGATTATTGCAGGCAATATGTTTAGAATGGAAGATTATAAATCTTGAACAGTTTTGATGAGTATATGCAGTGGCGTACGCAAGGGGGGGTTGATGGGGGTTATAACCCCCCCATTGGTTCTGATTACATATATTATTTAATTAGGTTTACGCTTTGCACTGATTGCTCAAAACTACTTTTTCATAGTAATAGTCCAGTCAAATTTGCTCAAAACGGCGGAGAATCATGTATTAAATGAAGGGGTTGAGATTTTTTCAGGAATGTGTAGGGGTTGGTACCCTGAGCAACGCCTAATAAAGTCCCCTCGATTTCAGGCGCCGCGGGGGGGGGGGGGGGGTTCCAAAGGTCCTTTTATCAGTTTTTGGCGTTTATCTCGAAAACGGTGCGTAGCACAGGAAATTGTCAAATTTAAAAAATAAAGCTTATAAATTCCCTTCCGAATGGTATATCCATGTTTGTACCCAAGTGTTACCGTTTTCGAGATATGAGCCGTTGAATATGAAAATTTTTCAAAAAAAGTGGTAGCGGTTCAGGTATCTCGTCAAACTTCCTCTTCTAACTCTTTCCCCTTCCATTTCTCAGAAAACTCGTGATAGAGAAAGATGTAGAGCGAAAATTTTTCTTCAAAAATTTATATAACTATGCTAATTTATCTTCACCAGGTAAATAGTTAGAGCGTTTTGAATTTTAGGGGTACTTTTCAACATTTTGCTTGTAAAATGCTCGTCACTCAAGTTTCGTTTCCATGGTCTGTAACTCTCTTAATCACTTTGTGTGCTGTTTAATTAGATACGTATAGTATTCATAACCCATATAAATAATAAATTATGTATACCTGTACGTATAATGTATATCTCATAATATACAGAAGAACACTTGTAGTACAAAGGAGGAAGTAAGAAAACAAACCAAAATGTATAAAAGTTATTCATATAACCAAAAAATGGCTATCAAAAGTAGGTTCAAACAACAGTTACTTACATTAAATATATTATATACAATTTATTTCATCAACTGCTTTCCTATATATTAAAAGCCGCCAATCTGATACTTCGAAAAAAGTTTCAAACAAGTCAAAGTCTTCACTATCATTTTAGCTTCTGTAGAATGTCCGAATTTTCCCGAAATGATTTCCCACCAAAGTGGCATCCCACTATAATGCCACGATCAAAGTCACTAAGCTCCTTTGACTTACTCATCGTATCACAAACGCATAAATATGACCTGACAAACCACTACCAATACTTTTATAGCTTTCGGTTACGCATCAAATTACGTCACCTGCTAGATCCACTTCTTTAGGGGGGGGGGTGGTCCGGATACTTTTGGCCAGATAGTGTATAACGTATTATTGAATATTAATGGATTATAAAAAATTATTAAATTTACTTAATGGGGCCAGCTGAATGATAAGACCTGAAGATGTTGCGAAGAGTAGAGCCTGTCTTCTGTGTTGCCCCGTCCGGCCTTCATGAAAAACACATTCGTGTCTCGTGGGGTGAGTGCCACAAGTAAGACGAGCAGGTCTTACCTATCTACTATCACCACAGTTGAATGAGAGGTGTTTTGCCACCCACCTCTGACAATACTGCAGTCAGCATCTCCTTTGGCTTGTAGCGTACTGGAAGTATGGGGTTAGTTTTCCCAAAACCTCACAGAGTGCGAGAAACACAGCTGCGGGTTATCGGGGCAGTTTTTGGCCGGTTCCCACCGTTTTTAAACACGTGCAAGAGTTTTTGCCTGAAGATTAATCCCTGGAATGGCTGTTTACCTAACAAGTGGTGAGGGTAACTGTTTGGAAAACAGAAAATGGTTTATATCACCGTAATAAAGCTGTCTTCTCTTAGCGATAACTTCATGCGAGTGACATCGGAGGGCGATAAAGTTTCGGCGTTAAGAAGAGCTGTCAGCCGATAATCTGCGCCCCCCCCCCCGGCTGAAAATCCAGACATCTAGGGAGAGGCCGCACAGAATCCGCCTTGTGTGGACGTGTTTGTTTTAAGCTCCTGTGTTGGGACTGTATAGGTCCGGGAGCGTGCATTGTAGATCTGCACAGAGTTAAGTCAGAATACTCCACCGGTTCCCCAAGCCTCTAGGGCTTATCAACCATGAATCACCTGAAGTCCAGTCGCTACGCAGCAAAACCTGAATACGCAGCCGAGGGTTAATTTCCCAAGTTCGGTGACATTTTTCATTGCTGTGGGGCTCGAGGATGCCGGACAAACAGTACAGATCTGTCATCCACTCAAGGCACCCCAAGCCCCCCTGCACAGAGTTAAATTGAATATGTTGTAACCTTAAATGTTAAATTTTTTTTGTTTGTAAATAAAATTCCTCGTTAAGTTTCTGTTTTAAAAATTGGATTCGCATTTTATTTAGGACTCTGTCTTTCTTTGTTATGGATCCAATAGTTGTGAAATTTTTTCAAAATGCCTCAGAGAGTTTAGCCTTGTCGTGACCATCGAGCTGAAATAAGGGTAGAGAGAGCATTGGCAACCCTTGGCCAAGCAATACATGAAGTCACGTGACTTCGGGACTCTCCTACGCGCAGCAATTCCCGCGCATCTTTCCTTCCATAGGTTTTACATTGTACGCTTAGTGGGAATACATTCGAAAGTTAAGTTTGCTTTAGATTTTAAGCTTAAAATGGTAAATTCCTGCTGTGCCTATGGATGCAATGCAAAATACGTCAAAGGTGGAGACACTGCGTTTCACCTGTAAGTCTTTTGCTTTGATTTTAATGTATATTTTTGGTAAAACAAAGAATAATTTGACATATGTAGTCATGACGTTTTGTAATAAAAATGGATTTTCTGCCCTTGTAAATAATGTATTGTGTTGAAATATTTTTTTAAGTATATTATTTTACATAGGTATACGTACATTAAAAAATTTTGCCTCTCAAAAGGGTTAAAATTGCATTAAGAATAAAATGAACTTCAGCAATTAGCAATATGCGTACTTTCTACCTTGGCGATAAATATTTACGCCAAGGAAACAAAATGCATGCTTGTTTACCGCCATGCACATATTCTTTTATCTAGTACATGTTGTTTTTTGTTTTACCATATAACGCTATGGGATTATTTATAACATTTAGGAAATTTGTTTATTTCTGTATTTATAATTGCCATTATATCCCGCTGAGAAATATTCTTCCATAGTTATCAAAATAAATGTAAAATATTAATAACATACGTCCGTAAAAAGGAGTTTTGGTGAAAAATGTTGTAGATTCATTTATTTTGTTACACTATCTTTTTAATTTTTGTATATATAAATTAAAAAATACATATTCGTGAAAATTATTAAAAAAATTGAATAATTAGGACACAATATATATATAAAAAATCTGTATAAAAATCAGAGCTGTTAAAATATTATGTAAAAATATAATTTTGCGTTTATGAAACTCCTTAAATTAACCTATAATAAGTGTAATAAAAATGTAGCACAGCGTCATTAATTCACGCAACGCAAATTAAAACTTTGTTAAAAACACATTGTAGAATTTTTCCACAATTATGCTGTTTTTAAACAAAGTTTTAATTTCCGTTGTGGCAATTTCCCCCCCTCGAGGCGAGTAGGAACACCATTAAAATCGCTGCTAGCCGTGAACCGATGCTAAAGAATGGCAGACCCCGCGAGCGGAAGAGGACCACAATGGGCACCTCTTCGGGACGCATTCCTGGGATGAAAAGAGGAGACAGTCTGGCGCCATATTTTGACAGTGGCCGACAATGACAGTTTACGCCCTGAAACGAGATCGCTAATGAGTGAGCGGGCGATGAAGATGTAATAATCGGCATCGTTTTTTGCGCACGGCTAGACGCTCAGCCTATCCGGAGCGAGCTATAGAGAGGAGGCTAGAAAGAATTCCGCCAGGGATCAAGTTTTTAAAATAAGCCGACGAGGGCTTGAAGACCAGTTTTGTGCGGAGAGTTTTTCCTTAGAGAGTTTAGGAGTGATACCTGATCTCCTAGCTCCACGCACTTTTAAGTGACTTGTTTTTTGTGAGGCTCTGCCCTCTACGTGAGAAGACCCTTTTTCACCGAGAAAGGTCGGGGAAACCGATCGGAACTTGATCTCCCCAATTGTGTTATTTCAGAGAAGCTGCTAGCTTCCAGTGGACGAGTGCGGGCCCTTTTTTCTGTGACCTGACCAGCAGTTCGTCGCCTCGTTTTAGCGACAGTGTGCTCCATCCTTGAGAGACAGATGACGATTCCTACTCCAACTTCTACGGACTGCTTTGTATATATATTATTCGAGATCGCGGCCTAACCGTGTTTATTAAATAAAACTGAAATCCTCATTATCTTAAAAGTCTCTATTTTAGTAAGCTGTCTACCTTACACGTAACCTGTGACGCTACCTAAGTGTCTGCTTTTGACACAAATCGCAAGAATACGTTACAGCTATACTAATAATAGAAGAATGGTGGCAGCAACGGATGAATCCAGCTTTAGAGAGTGATTTTACAAGACTGTGAGTGTGTGCGCGTACGATAGTTTGAACTTTCAAGAGTGCATAAAAACTGTGACTAGTGTGGAGCCATTCCTACTGAGCCAAGAAAGCCAAAATCCCCGATTAGAGAAGCAAGCTTCGAGGACAGGTACTTGTTTTTTCATTCTCTAGAGGCAATTGTGTTTTTTAAATATTAACTCTTAAGTTAATTACCCGTCGAGAAAGTCGACATAATATTTGTGTTTTTTAAATATTAACTCTTTAAGTTAATTACCCGTCGAGAAAGTCGACAGAATATTTGTGTGTTTTAATATTAACTCTTAAGTTAATTACCCGTCGAGAAAGTCGACAGAATATTTGTGTTTTTTATAATTAACTCCTTAGTTAAGATAACTCGAGAAATTCGAGAAACGTTTGAGCATCAGCTCGTTAAGTATATTTTTTTTGAGTCCGAGACATTCGAGACTTGTGGTTTTGTGATCTGGTTTATGAACAAGTCGCGAAGTGTTACCAATTTAGTAAAAGTGTATCGTAGAAATTTTTTGTTGCAAGCATATGTTATTGAACCTAAATTGCATATTGTGTTATAGTATCAAGTGTATTTGTGCTAGAGATTAAGAAAAGTGCATTTTTATTAATTATTAAGTATTGTATTAGAGTGTATTATTTTGGAGAATTGGGTTTTGATTAGTGTATTGGGGTTATATTGGGTTAGGCAAAATGGCTTTCTTAATGACCTATAAGAAAGAAGACCTCCAGGTTCTTTCAGATGATCTAGGGATTGATTTCGAGGATCACGATAGGAAATGTGACCTATACGACAGAATTTTGTCCAGTGCGAGATATGATGAAGAGAGTGTTAGGGCTCAAATAAAAATCATTAAGGAAGAGCGCGAAAAAACAGAACGTATAGAATTAGAACGCGAAGCTAGGCAATTAGAACGCGAAGCTAGGCAATTAGAATTTGAACGAGAAGTGAGGCAGAGAGATTTCGAACTGCAAAAATTACGGTTGACTCAGGCAGCCGAAACCGCCAGCGTAGCTTCGTCCCAGAATAAGAGCGCTAGGCCCGTACAAAATTTCAAAGCCCTAATGCAAAAGTATGATCCGGAAAAATCGGACATTTCTCTCTTCCTAACCCTGTTTGAACGTCAGGCACGAAAAGCACAGGTTGAAGACGGGGAACGAATGATGCATTTGCTTTCATTATTACCCACGGAGATCGCTGAAATAATTATTCGCGAACCCGTTGAGGTAGCAGATGATTACGATCAGGTAAAGAAATTACTTCTGAGCCGTTTTAAGTTAAGTCCGGAGACTTTTAGAGTTAAACTAAATCAACACCAGAGGCGGCCAGGTGCCCTATGGAAAGATTTAATTTTCGAGCTGAGAAATTATTTAGAGGGATGGCTTGAAGGGGTAAGTGTAAAAGATTTTGAAGCCCTTAAGAATCTCATGGTTGCAGACCAGATTAAAAAACGCGTCCCGGCGGAAATCCGAGAACATTTTTTGGATGAATGGGGAGCTATAGTGGACCCTCACATCTTAGTGAAAAAATTGGACGAATATGAAGCGACAAGGCGCACTATCAGAAAACCCATTAATTTAAAGCCGTTGGAGAAAAAAGGAACGGAAAAATCTAAAACCTTTGAGAAAAGTGGGGATAAAAAAGAGGTTAAAGAGAAACCCAACTCTTCTAACGGGAGAGACCAGGGATCTGTGAGAAATAACTGGAGGAATCGTGAGTATGAAAGGAGAAGAGCCCCGGCTTGTTACGAATGCGGGTCAACTGAGCATTTACGCCCTCAGTGCCCCGAATTACGCCGACAGACTAGCGAGCGGGTGAACAAAGTAGCGACCGCAGAGAACTTCGAACCCGTTTTTAAGCCATACCTCAGCAAAGCGAAGGTAAATGGTGTGGAGACCACTATTCTTCGCGACAGCGGGACGAGCCTTGATGTCGCTCCTTTTAAATTAGTCAGCGCGACGGATTTTACAGGAGAGGTCGTATGGGTCCGCTCCGCGTTAGAAAACGAGTTGCGAAGCTTACCAGTCGCAGTAGTGCGGATAGAGAGTCAAAAATATGGGAATTTTGTGACGAAAGCGGCCGTGGTAGGTAAATCAGTAGAGATGGACCACTACTTAATGGGGAATTATACTCAGGAAATTGTTGATAATATTAAGAATGGACCCCAGTTAGTGAATAATGTTGTCACGCGGAGCCGATCGAAGGCAGAAGCGAAAAATAAACCTGAAGGGGGGAATCAAAATTCAGAAAGTGAATTAGAAACCCAATCCGACCTCGAGAGAGAAATGGACGGCGAAATTGAAGGGGATTTAGAATTGCCCCCGGTCGAGGGAAGTACCGAGACGGAATTAGCTGGGATAAACTCAGAAACCTTCCTCGCAGAACAAACGAAATGTGAGGATCTAGAACCTCTCTGGGAAAAAGTTAAAAGTCAGACGACTACAGAGTACATAGTTGAGAAGGGGTTATTGTATAGGAAGTCTACGGATCACAGAGGTGAGGAACGGAGACAATTAGTTATACCCAAGTGTCTCCGAGACAGAATGTTAAAGCTAACTCACGAGGGGTTAGGCGGGCACATGGGAATCACTAAATGCAAAGACAAACTGTTGAGGTATTATTACTGGCCGAATTGTACTAAAGATGTAGAAAACCATGTAAAAACTTGTGATCCATGTCAACGGATAGGAAAGGCCAGGGAAAAGAAGAAGGCTCCCTTAAAATTGGTACCCATCATAAAGGAGGTTTTCTCCAAACTCTGTATTGATACGGTAGGACCCCTGCCCGAGACGAAAATAGGGAATCGGTACTTGTTGACAGCGATATGTGTAGCTTCGAAGTACCCTGAAGCTATACCCATCCCGGACATCCGGTCCGAGACTGTTACGGAGGCCCTCATGCTGATTTTCAGTAGGCTCGGTTTTCCGAAAGAGGTACAATGTGATAACGGCACTTGCTTCACGAGTAACTTGACGGAGACATTTTTTGAAAAGTTTAAAGTTAAGGTGACCCATAGTTCGGTTCGACACCCGCAAAGTAATAGTGTGGAAAGATGGCATCGAACTATAAAACGGTTAATTAAGGTTTTATGTTTAGAGTCAGGGCAAGATTGGGAGAGCATTCTCCCCGCCGCTTTACTTGCATTACGGACTGTGACCCACGAGTCAACAAATTTTAGTCCGGCAGAACTGGTCCACGGGAAAAATCTGAGAACCCCCGAGACTTTGCTCTACGAGCATTGGACCAATGCGGAAGATGAAGAAAGCGCTGTTACAGAGTATGTGTTCGGGTTGTTAAACCGCCTAAAAAGATGTCAGGAACTCGCTTCAGAACGAGTTATAGAACAACAAGGGAAGAGGAAAAATTATTACGACCGAGACGCAGTTCAGAGAAGGTTCAGACCAGGGGATAAGGTTTTGGTTTTAGCAGCTTCCAGACCAAATCGACTTGCTGTACAATGGGTAGGGCCCGCGACAATCGAGAGTCAGTTGTCTGACACTAACTATATTGTGCAGGTGCCAGGTAGATCTGCGAAGTCGCAAATTTATCACATAAATTTGTTAAAACCATATCATCAGAGGGTGGAAAATGTAAATTTTCTGTTGAATGAAGAGATAGGTCAGGAAAAATCCGATTCGGACTTAGAAATACCGTATCCTGTCGCGAACCCGACTCTTTTCGATTTCGACGAAATCGTTAAAGAGAAAGGAAATAGGTGTACGCCCGACCAAATAAATCAGCTGGGAAAACTACTAGGATCCCACGCTAAAATATTTTCTAATGAACCCGGTCGCACTAACTTCATCGAGCATGACATCCAGCTGATAAGCGATAAACCTGTTCGATCAAAGCCATACAGAACTTCTCCCCGACAAAACGAAATATTAAAAACCGAAATAAAGCGCATGCTAGATCTCAATATCATAGAGATAGGTGAATCAGACTATACGTCTCCTATGATTTTGGTAGAAACTCCGGGTCGAGACCCCCGACCATGTATTGATTACCGGAAACTGAATTCAATGATCAGGGTAGAATATTTTCCGCTACCAAATATAGAGGAAAGGGTTGAAAAGGTCAGTGCCGCGAAGTACATCACGGTCATAGATTTGACAAAAGGTTACTGGCAGATAGATACCCCTGAGTCCCCGGGCGCAGAGACTCGCTGCGTTCGTGACAACTTTTGGGACGTTTCGACCCTTGGTAATGCCATTTGGGTTAGTAAATGCCCCGTATAGTTTCTCGATGTTTATGTCTCGACTCTTACAAGGTTGCGAAGAGTTCGGGGTTCCCTATCTAGACGATGTGGCTATTTTCTCGGAAAGCTAGGAAGAGCATTTGAACCATATTGATATTGTGTTAAAAAAGATCGCGCAAGCTAAACTAACGATAAAACCTGCCAAATGCCAATTCGCACAGAACCAAGTGAAGTACTTAGGGCATATTGTAGGAGGGGGAAGCAGAACACCTGCTCAAGCAAAGGTCGAAGCGGTGTTAAATTTTCCTCCCCCGAAAACGAAGACGCAGGTGCGCCAATTCTTAGGACTTAGCGGGTACTATTCCCGGTATATAATGGGATACGCGCTTATAGCGGAACCATTGACACGCTCTTTAAAGGGTCGAAACCGGAAGGAAAGTATTGAGTGGACAGAGGAGTGTGAAAGCGCCTTCCAAGAACTAAAAACAAAACTAACGGAGAAACCAGTACTATACGCTCCCGATTTCTCTAAGGAATTCGTGATACAAACCGACGCGTCCGACAAAGGAATAGGGGTAATATTGGCACAAAAGGGACCAAATAATGCGGAACATCCCGTTTTGTTTTTAAGCAGGAAGTTCACTGAGAGTGAGCAGAAATATTGTGCGACCGAAAAAGAATGCGCCGCAATTATCTTTGCCTTAAAAAAGTTGCGACATTATTTAGATGGACAGCCATTTACGATCGAAACCGATCACAACCCACTGGTTTTCCTGAAGAATAATGCCGGAAATAACCATAGACTTATGAGGTGGTCTCTAGCTATGCAACCATTTAATTATAAGATTGTTCATAGGCCAGGGTCACAAAATAAACACGCTGACTGTCTCAGTAGAGCAGACTGATTTAAAAATAAATTGAATTGAAACATTTTTCATTTTTTTTTCGTATTGTAATTGGAATTAATTGTATTGTTTTTAAATTAAGAAATTGTGATAAGATAAAGTTTTCTTTTTAGTTGAACCTCTAAACCTAAGATAGTGTTGTAAATATGAATGTTTTTTTTTGTGTTTCTGTAAATATAAATGACATTTAATGTTTTAATTGAGGTATTGTGTTAGTGTAAAATTTTTTTTTATTGTAAATTAAGTGTAACATGAATAGTAAACTTAACCTAGAAGTTGATGCATAAATTAAAATTGTTAGGAATGCCTCTGGAGATGGAATACAAGTAAGATACCTGTACCTAACCCTTGATTTTCAGATTTTGCAGAACCGCAAAATCTCTTCAAAGGGGGGAGGGGCTGTGGCAATTTCCCCCCCTCGAGGCGAGTAGGAACACCATTAAAATCGCCGCTAGCCGTGAACCGATGCTAAAGAATGGCAGACCCCGCGAGTGGGAGGACCACAATGGGCACCTCTTCGGGACGCATTCCTGGGATGAAAAGAGGAGACAGTCTGGCGCCATATTTTGACAGTGGCCGACAATGACAGTTTACGCCCTGAAACGAGATCGCTAATGAGTGAGCGGGCGATGAAGATGTAATAATCGGCATCGTTTTTTGCGCACGGCTAGACGCTCAGCCTATCCGGAGCGAGCTATAGAGAGGAGGCTAGAAAGAATTCCGCCAGGGATCAAGTTTTTAAAATAAGCCGACGAGGGCTTGAAGACCAGTTTTGTGCGGAGAGTTTTTCCTTAGAGAGTTTAGGAGTGATACCTGATCTCCTAGCTCCACGCACTTTTAAGTGACTTGTTTTTTGTGAGGCTCTGCCCTCTACGTGAGAAGACCCTTTTTCACCGAGAAAGGTCGGGGAAACCGATCGGAACTTGATCTCCCCAATTGTGTTATTTCAGAGAAGCTGCTAGCTTCCAGTGGACGAGTGCGGGCCCTTTTTTCTGTGACCTGACCAGCAGTTCGTCGCCTCGTTTTAGCGACAGTGTGCTCCATCCTTGAGAGACAGATGACGATTCCTACTCCAACTTCTACGGACTGCTTTGTATATATATTATTCGAGATCGCGGCCTAACCGTGTTTATTAAATAAAACTGAAATCCTCATTATCTTAAAAGTCTCTATTTTAGTAAGCTGTCTACCTTACACGTAACCTGTGACGCTACCTAAGTGTCTGCTTTTGACACAAATCGCAGGAATACGTTACACCGTTATCTACTTTTAACACTAGTTTGTTTTGTTCTTTTATATATCATTTACTTAGTTTTCATGTGATTAACAGATTTATTACAATATTATCTAATCCCTATCTCATTTATTAGTTTTCCGAAAAATGAAGAAAGTTGTGGGAAACACAACTGAAAAGAGAAAATTTCAAAGCAGCAAATGTTTCGAAATTATGTTCTAAGCATTTTAAGCCGGAGTGTTTCGATAGAGCTAAATTTGGAGGAACTTTGCTTAAAGCAGATGCAGTGCCTACAATTTTCTCTTTTCCATCGCATCTGCAAAAGCAGACAATTGAGTATGCATACAATTGAGTATGCATACAATTGAGTAGGCATACAATTGAGTAGGCAGACAATTGAGTATATATAAATTAGTATGCAAATGAAGTTCCAACGTTGAAAATTAACTTTGTCTGACATACATTTCCTCACATACCAATTTTCCTTTATTCATGTTTTTAATTTGGTTCATTTCAGTTTTCCCTAATTATTTTTCATTTTAATTTTATCAATGTATGGTATGGTATGAATATTATCAATGTATGGTAATGTAACTATAATGCACAGGTTTATGATAGCTGCATTAAAATTCATCGTCAATGAATAAAATTGATATATTTGTCAAAATCTTTATAATTATTTCATATTTCCCGAACTTCATATTTTTGGATAATTGGGAATATCAGAGATTTAGAACCTACAATTCATTTTGAAGCATTAATATCAAGTATCCACAATCTTTAACTATAAAATTAATACTTTTTTTTCAAAATGTTGCTGATGATTTGATTAATTGAATAGGAATCAATTAAAAACGTATTGAAACGAAAATTAATATCGAATGTCTTAAGAAATTTAGAGTACTTTAAAGCTACTAGCGCGTGAAAAGAAATATTTTATAACGCCAAATGATGCGATAACAAGCCAAATCTGGGATAGCTCACCCGAAGTCACGTGATAGATCCCTTACTTGCTTTTTTCGGCTGCTTTCAATAGCAATGCGCTGTCTACGTATATCACAGGTCTATGGTCGTGACGCCACAGGCTGTAGTAGACTGTATACCTCTTGCACCCAAGGCCTGAACTAACATAGTAAAGAGCTTGGTTTTGCTCCTTTCACTGGAAAAGAAATTTTCCTGATGAACCGTAGCCATCATGTTCTTATTAAAGTCAATATCCACTGATGCTTTCCGATGTTGTTCGTCTCTTTCCGTGGAGTTCGTGTCTTCATAACCATGAAAAAACACAGCTGAACTGCTGCTGTAATGGTTGATTATGTACGATACATAATGATCGCAGATGGAGGCGAAGGTGGTGTTGGTGTTTCACTTTACTCTATGGAGCAGGAGCCGCCATCGATTACCGTGAAACTGGTCTTCACATTGATCAATTTATTACATTTTGGGAAAGCATCATACAGTGCTAACTTTATGATTTTTCTCATTATCCCCTCGGCGAATAGAGACATCGGGTATGGGGATAACTCGTACGTTAGCAACTCCTCTACATCCCCTTCTTTCTTCTTGGTGATCAGAGTTCTTTGAAATACCATCAGAGGCTCTACCACCACTACCTCATCATTAACTTTGATCATATTGCTCATCGCAGCTAAAGGAACGACTGAGTCCTTCTTGGATTGTTTCACTTCTGAGAAATTCATTCCAACAAAAGTGCTCATTGTGCGGGTTCCAATTTCCAATGCCTGGTAGCAGTTGACGTTACTTGTTCCAATTACTCCCGTTGAAAGTGACATCGAACAATTACGTTCAGCAAAAGGCGGGTGATCAGCCAACCATTGAGCAAGCTTCCTTCTGTCTAGATCGTCTCTAGTTATGCGTGATGCTCGAAACTCAACATGTTGTTCTCCTCTTGCAGTATGGACGCCACAAAACATCTCAAATGAATTACATATTGCTGTAGCTGTGCGTGCTCCCCCAACTCATTTCGCTAACACCGAATCACTAAAGCCTTTCCCACGTGTTACTTCTCCTTCACTCTTCATGCCACACATGAGCGTCACCTGAATTGCCATATCAGACCACACACCAGCCATTGGTGTTCCAGTTCTGTTGACAGTGAAGTATCCACGATCTATAAAATCCTGTTTAAGTTGAAGGTGGCGAGTTGTTAGTCCCAGCATGTGTTGTGCATATAGGTGAGTACACTTTGCATAATGAAAATGCCCGCTGGCATGGAAGTAAGGTATCATCAGTTGGGCGCATGTCATATAATCTTTCCAGTTGCGCTGTGCTGCAATGAATTTTTTCATCAACACCACCATTTAAAAGTACTGGACCCACAAAGCTTGTGTTGGCCCACTACCTTTGAGACGTGAGAATTCGTTGCTCAATTTCCACTGAATGCTGGCAAGGGAGGCATTTGTGGAAATGTGTTGTAGAGTAATTTCTACTGAGGTCTGAAGTAACTGAACTACTTCTTCTTTTTCATATGGTGTGATATCTAAATTTTTCAAAATGATCTGAGCTAAAATGACACTTCTATACATTTTGGTTTGTTTTCTTACTTCCTCCTTTGTACTACAAGTGTTCTTCTGTATATTATGAGATATACATTATACGTACATGTATACATAATTTATTATTTATATGGGTTATGAATACTATGCGTATCTAATTAAACAGCATACAAAGTGATTAAGAGAGTTACAGACCTTGGAAACGAAACTTGAGTGACGAGCATTTTACTAGCAAAATGTTGAAAAGTACCTCTAAACTTTAAAACGCTCTAACTATTTACCTGGTGAAGATAAATTAGCATAACTATATACATTTTTGAAGGAAATCTTTCGTTTTACAACTTTCTCTATCACGAGTTTTCTGAGAAATGGAAGGGGAAAGAGTTAGAAGAGGAAGTTTGACGAGATACCTGAACCGCTACCACTTTTTTTTGAAAAATTTTCATATTCAACGACTCATATCTCGAAAACGGTAACATTTGTGTATAAACATGGATATACCATTTGGAAGGGAATTTTATAAGCTTTAATTTTTAAATTTGACAATTTTCTGTGTGACGCACCGTTTTCGAGATAAACGCCGAAAACTGAAAAAGGTGACCTTTGGACCCCCCCCCCCCCCCCCCCCAAGGGGAGCCTGAAATCGAGGGGACTTTATTAGGCTTTGTTCAGGGGGCCAACCCCTACACATTCCTGAAAAAATCTCAACCCCTTCATTTAATGCGAAATGGAAACCTAATTTGACTGGACTATAACCCCCCCCCCCTTTGAAAATTTCTGCGTACGCTTCTGAGTATATGTATTATTTTTCATGCAAAAATTAGCAAAATTCCTTAACTAGTGATTTACAAAAGATCTGTCCATCGGTCACTTTTCTAAAATTGCGTATAAAGGTTCAATAATAGTTAATAATTTTTATATCACATTGAAAGTCAAAATATATAACTATTGATCAAGAGAGTCCTGTTCTTAGAAATATACTCTAATTTACTTCATAGTGTTAATAGATCAACATTTCAAACCATTACCAGAAATTTCAGAAAGTTCATGCTATGGCTAGTGAATGATTACACCAATAATGTTCATATATTCTGAGTTCATATATCTACTGATGGTTCCCGTCAAAGTGTAAGTAAACCTTATGAATTCTAGGTAACAAATATGAATCATAACAGATATACTGCCATGTTTTATGATAATATAGCTTTGTAAATAACATGCTTTTTCATATGTTAATGAGCCATTAACCTTACTAATGTGTGTGAGCTCAATACTCATCTAAACATGGAACAAAGAAATTTAAATTAAGAGCCTTGAAGCAGTTGATCTAGAAATTTCTAATATCTATGCATTTTTTTCATTCAATTGACATAACATACATTCATAGGGAATGTAAGATAAGTTTGTCACTCAGTTAGATTTATCAGAGTTCCTTCATTTATTCAAGCAAATTAGTTATTAAGCCAAAGATGGTTGGTTTGTTGAGAGTGTTATACTCAACTTTTGCTACACAAGGGCTAATTAGACCTATGAGGCTAAGGACTTCATATAATAAACTAAAATGAACCACAGGTATTCGCTACTGCAGAGCTCCGCAACCGCTGTGCCGTGAGGTGATCTTGACTATGCCGCAGAGATTGTATTGATTATAATAATAAAAAAAATTAACCACCGCATCAGTTAGAAATTTTTCTAAGTAAAATATTCCTCTAACTTTTTGCTAATATTTCTCTGGGTCGAAATTATACACAAAACAAAACATGTTACCTTACATTGTATGTATGCTCGAGCATCATATTTCTGGATTTTAGTTAAGAGAGAATATCCACTAATTTATGACAAGGCCAGTGCAATTTTGCTCCCTTTTTCTACGACATACTTATGCGAACAAAGTTTTTCGACACTGGTTCTAATTAAAAATGACAATCATGTTTAAAGGGTCTTGACCATGAATTTCGAGTAGCTCTTCTAATATAGAGCTCTTCTAATATAGCTATTATATTAAATGTACACATGTTCATCAAAACAAGCTCAAATATATCATTAATAAATAAGTTATGTTTAAATTAACTTTGATTTATTAGATTTGAGTAAAGACCAAAAAAAGAAAAATTTTAATATACAAATTTAAAGAGAAAATTTTTTTACATGTAAACTTAATATTTTTGTTCTTGTGTTGGTGCACAATTCAAAATGATTTATATAAAACTTAAATGCTTATAATTATCTTGATACATAGAGCTATTTTATTGTTTTTTTACCTAATAAAAACATATACGTATTTATTGTAATTTATGTATTTGCAAGCTTTTTCTTGTGGTGTGCCACGGAATTATAGAAAAAACGTTGTTGTGCCGTGGAAGATAAAAGGTTGCGGAGCTCTGCTCTACTGTGATCTTAGTATTATAATTTTTCTAATCAAAATGATTACCCAAAGTAGTTTATGTTTTGTTTTAAATTTTTTTCATATTATTCTTAATGACAATCTAAAACTATGAAATGTAACTAAACTCTGTGCTGACTTAAGCACCTGAATTACACTTTTATTAACATGGTTAATTTAGACTTATAAGCTTAAACTTTGTTCTTTTTGTGATTGACAATAAAATTGTTCTTATTCTATCAAATTTTATTGACAGTTTTTTTAAGATATTAATTTGTGACTTACATGCATCTTCAGAAAAATTAATTTTTGAAGAAATATATGATAACCTTAAACCTATTGTAATTTATCAGAAATGTGATATATCATTGTTTCATGAACTTGAAGATAGGTTATCAACATTTAAATTAAATGACAAATATTTCTAAAACTTGATTTGATTTAATTAATAATTTCTTATTTATCAGATGTATATTTTAAGATTTTTTTAATACATACATAAGCCTGAAGTGATACTGGGTGCTAGAATTCTTGTTTTTACGTTTGAACTTTTTCGCTTGCTTTTCCTTTTTGGTTAACATAAAGGAAATTAACAAATTCCACGTAAAAAAAATTATGAATTGGAATAAAGGTATAGAAAATGCTCATTTTTTTATTTCTAAGAAATCGGTATAAAAATTTAATAATTCATTAATGTTCTGATTAATATAAGGAAATTTATATTTTAACCTAGCCTTTTGATGGCATAATGCAAATGTAATCTATTAAAAATTTTAACAATTAAAAATCCCATAGTGCTTTATGAGATTTTTAATTGTTCATTGTTTTTAGATTACTTAAAGAAAATACTTATGCTGGTTTTGGTGGAATGTAGTCAAGATTTAAAACTGATATTTTAATTCTCTCAAAATCTTCATTCTTTATCTAGAAGTTTTATGTCACTATTAAAATAATTGTTTTGGATCTAGTGCTTGTGGGTAGATCATTTTCTTTCTGCAACTAAAGATATGGTTGATTCCAGGTTTAAGTATTTTATTTCGTCTAGATGAAACAGTTATTAAATTTAAACCTTGCTACATATTACTTATTTCACCTCAGATTATCTTCTATTTAAGGTATTCTATTAGTTCATGTAGCCCCCTGGTTTCTGTCCTTATAACTGTGCTGAAATTCTGTATATATGCATGCATTCAATATTTTTAAATTATTTCTAAAATGTAATTGTATTATTTTATAATATTAATGAATCAATGTAGATAATTATTTTATGTTCTTCGTTATAACTTTTTATATTAACTTGCATACAGAGAGGGAAATCTTTTGTATATAGAGTAAAAAGGTAAATAAGGATTTGTAAAGACTGATTTTTTCATTTTGAAGCATTTCATATTACTGCATAATTTTATCTCCTATACCAGGGTTCGGCAACTTGATGCCCGTGAGACGATTTTAAAGTGCCCATCGTTTAAATATCGAAAAATTTTAGATATTTGAACAACAAACGCTCTTAGTTGTAATGAATAATTTTAGTAAAAATATTAAAAATCGTAAAACCGTAAAGATAAAAAACTGACCAGCCTGATCTCTGGACATCATTGCTCTCCCCATGCTTTTATGGTAAGTATGATACTACATACTGCATTTAAAGATAAATTAGCACTCTGGAAGTCGCATATGGAGAAAAATAATTTACCACATTTCCCAAATTTAAAAATGGTGATAGAAAACTATTGCGAGGGAAATGCTATAACCTATCAGTTTGCGAAACATTTTGATTCCTTATTGGAAAAATTTAATACCAGATTTGAAGAATTCTACGAATTGGAGGCATTCTTCACATCTTTTATTAATCCTTTCTCTCATACAGAAGAGGATGTGACTCATAAAATCACAACATATTTTGATATTTAAATTAAGGAGGACTTAGAATTGGAAATTATAAATATAAGAAATAACACTGAATTAAAATCGCATCACGAAGAAAAATTCTGAAATTTAGTGAATTAATAGCTTCCCATTGTTGACAAAATGTGCTCTGAAATTGAACTCTCTTTACGCGTCAACATATGCTTGTGAATCTTTGTTTTCCAGTATGAAATACTTAAATTCAAAGTACCAATCAAGCCTCATTGACACTCATTTGGACCAACGCCTGAGAACAGGTAATTCAACTTTTGTGCCACATTAAGACGAGATGGCCGCAGACTTGCAATGTCCAATATTGCATTAATTATAATTATAACGATTATTTTGTTTAAATTAAAATTTGCATTTATGAATGAAATTTTATGTCATATTAATATTTTCATGTTTAAATATTAATCCCTCTCCCCCCCCCCCTCTTCTTCAACCAGCGGTGCCCGCCGAACTCCCGTATTTCTGAAATATGCCCTCCTAGTAAAAAAGGTTGCCGACCCTGTTCTATACAGTAGGATGAATCTTTGATGAAATCAGTATCAGAGGCAGAGTCAGATCTTAACAATGAGTACTGTTGATGCATCATGAAAAAAAAATAAAGAAAAGAGAAATCCCCATGAATGTGTCTGGTGAATTAAACAAAAATCTATGATAAAGATATTGTTGACAATTTTTATAACATTATAGAAGATGAAAGTTAAAATGGAACTATATTAATACAGAGTACACATAAGATTTTCAGAGTAAAATGAATTTCTGGTTAAGGGTTTAAATGATTGGGAACTTTTTAAAGAAAACATTTAAATAAAAATGTAATAACTAAGCTCTGTGATTAAGTGTATTCATTGTTGTTAATTTTCAAACTTCAATTCCATTTCTAAATTACTAATTTCACAACAGCTTACCTATAGATCTAATTCATAAAAATTAATCTAACCAAAATTCAGTGTCTGAGTTGAAATATTTCAAAAAGGATGAAGTTATGTGAAGCAGTGAATCTCCTCAAATGAAAAAATAAATCATTTGTCTTTTCATGTCCACGCACACTCGTGTGTGTGTTTCAAGTAATTATTGCTCCTAACCTTAAAAATAAATATTCAAGTACCTATAACTGTATATAAACTCTAGGACAAATTTTAGAATTTTGTATTTATTTGTACATTTTTTAAATAAATTATTTTGTACACATTTTCTCCCATTACATGGTCATTTAAAATTGAACTTTCCTTTATAATATATCACTAATTTTTAAAATTAATAGATTCTGTAGATAAGTTCTGACAAAAACAAGATACAGAACACTCTATTATTAATGCGATTTAGCTATTAAAGTATGTAATGACATTGAAATTTCACAACAAGCTTTTTCTGTTATTAAAATAGGTGCCTTTGACACAGCAAAATCTCTGATTGGAAGTATTGATGTTGTTATTAATAATGCAGGTATAGGTAATGAAATTCAATAGGGAAAAAAAAAAAATGGTTGAAGTGAATTTTGTAAGTACAGCGGTGCCTTGACTTATGAGTTTAATTTGTTCCATGACGGAGCTTGTAACTCAAAATACTTATGTCAAATCAATTTTTCCCATTGAAATGATTTGAAATGCCATTAATCCTTTCTGCCCCCCCCAAAACAATGCAATTTTTATGTTTTTAAATAAGTAAAATACATTTATAAATAGGCTATATTGTATAAAAACACAATACAATAGACTTTACTGCAATAAACTGGTTTTATTAAGTATAATGTACAACATTTACTGTGGAGATCAGACAACTTGAAGATGTTGACAAAGGTGGTAGTGATGCGACATCGATAACAAAACATCGATGTTTTGAAACATCGATATTCAATATTAAAACATCGATGCTAATAAAACATCGCCCAAAAACCATCGATGCTTTAGAACATCCATGTTTTAAAACTGGTTTAGTAATCTCTAACATTAATGTTACTTCCGTTAGTCGTGGGGGGAGGGGGTGATTTAATTTTACTCTCTGATTGGGCAGACACAAATGACAAAAACTTGGTTGCTTTGGGCTACATTGATGACTCAAAATTCTCATTGTAAATACTGCCATGTTTTGCCTTCAAATGACCAGATAAATTCGTGGTATTGCCAGAAGTTTTGAGGGACTTAAGGCAAATGTTGCATTTCGCCAATTTGTCAGAGGTTTTGTAAAAATATTTCCAAACGGTACTTTTGGGAGGCATCTTACTAATAATATTAACGTCAACTTATATAAAACCAGCACAAAACAAAGACTTAAATGGATGCACTCGTGTATATATTATTTGTAAAATAAAACCCCATGGAAGGTTCTGGAGTGTCAGGAACATTCCAAGCGCTCTGATTGGTTCATTGGTTGTTAATTGCCATTTGTCTGTTTGCTAATGAATCATTCCCCCTTTTGTATTCGTCCTTTTCAGAATTCAGACTTGCATTTACTGAGTGTGAAAATTATGCTACGTGGTAAATTTTTTTAATTACGGTACTTTTTCATTAAAAAAAAAACATTGAGACAACGTAAAACATCGAGCACAAAACATCGATGTTAAAAAAACATCGGCTTCAATAAATCGATGTTTAAAACATCGACATCGATGTCGCATCCCTAAAAGGTGGAGGAAAAAGAATAAACTGAATAATTGAATCTTATTTGCTGATTTTTGCCCTTTTCACCATGCTTTCCTCTGCAGGGGTAAAAACTTGTACAATGAGGTCTGTTCCATCTCCCTTTCTCAGAATGTTTTTGAAATGAGAGGTTGGACGCTTTTTGGTTTAGGAGGACAATTCAAGTGTGGGCAGAGCAAGCTGCTCCATGTGATAAAATTGTTGAGAGTTAATCTCTCGGTTTAAGACTGGAAAGTAGTCTTAAAATAATATGCATAATAATTGTACATAAAGGTTGTAAATATTATATGTTTCTCATGTGCTCATTTGACAAGACTGTTGCATGACATTCGCTCCGCAAACTAGCGGTGGGGTATATGAAGGTGGCTTGTAACCCGAATTTTAGCTTGTAACTCAAGGCAAAAAATCAGCTGAGAGACTGCTCATATCTCAAAAAACTCTAGAAAGTCATCAAAAGAGAAAATCTCCAAAAGTCGAGGTACCAATGTATAAATTACTACTGAATAATAATTTACCCTTTAACTTAATAACTAAAATCCGTACTATAATAGTTTACAGAATAATTCTCACAAGTAAGTACTAAGTAAATTACTAATAAATAAATTATGTAACTTGGTCTAATGTATACAAAATAATTTGTATTAATTGTGTAACTCTAGATAATGAGGAATTTGCACATGTGGGGAAAATGCTCATTTCTATTTTTTATTAACAGATTGGTTATTAAATTGTTCGAAAACATCAATTAAAACGTACATATAGATCTAAATAATAAAAATTTTAAATTTAAAATAAGCGAAAAGTGTTGAAAAATCATGACCTCAAAACGCTACGTGATTGGTTCTGACGTCACTATACCCCATGCTTCAATGTTTACATTTTTCTAGCGCGAGATTCTACGTTTCCTCCTCTTAAACTAACATTTTAAAATCATATTTTTTTTCTAATTTGGTTTAATTTTTCTAATTTTAGTTTGTGGCTATTGTTTATTCCCCTTTTTTTTAAATTATATTCTATCGTCGTCTTTATTATTAGTTTTATTTCTGTTTTGTTTACCATGGCGTTATTACCCGGTTTTGCAAAAGGGCAATCTGACAACCTGCCTAAAATGGATTCATTTGCAGTGTTTTCCTTTTGGGAAATAATCCAAATTTTATGGGAGCAGAAATACGAGGATTTAAAGCTCAGAGGTATGTATATATTTGTTTGCATTTATTATTCTAGTTATGTAATGTAGATTGTAGAACGCTGACGTGCGTTGTACTTTACACAAACTTTAAAGTTAGACATTGTTTATGCATATTATTAAATTAATCTCGTACTCTAAAAGTTTAATAAACAGCTTCTATTATTATTCATTCATAGTACATGTTTAATTTTGTAGAATTAATTAGCACTGCAACATTACAAGTAGTGTCTGTTATAGGATATTTAGTAATTTTAATTGTCTATTAAAAAGTTGACAGAAATTAAAAACACTACCAAATTCACGAATGTGTTCAGTGTTCTGCATTCATATCATAGAAATATGTGTATTTTAAATGGTAAAGGAATTATAATAAATCTGAACTATGCATGATAATTAAACTTTTGACTAATCACATATTAAGTGGTGCAAAGAAACAAATGTTTACTACTCATAATAATTTTAAACAATCCTCTAACTCCATAATTTTGTGTTTTAAAAACACATTTTTAAATTAATGCTTTAGTACTTAGAAAGTTTCTTTTACTTAGATCTGGACGAGAAGGCTATGGAGATAATGCTGTAGGATATGTTCAGGTAAAAAGGGATGGAGACATCTGTACAGTCAATGCAAGGGTGACACCAGAACATAATGTCACAAAAAAGACGTACAGTGTGGAACTCAAGTTGAAGAAAATGTCCTTTCCGTCCAATGCAACGATTGTGCAGCATCTTTGGGTGAGTTCCTTTATGTATTATATTTAATTTTATCTAAAAGTTTTAATGATAGTGTGTTTGGGGTAGATACAATAGACCATCCATGGTTAGCTTTCCCCGCTTTGAGTCATTTATAAATAATTAGTAATACTTCAGCTGTTATAAAAAAATCTTTTTAATACAATACTTTATACATTTTATGTAAAAAACTAGCATCCAAAACTAGTGTAAAAAGATTAATTAAAATTAAATTTACAAAATAATTCATATATTTTATGCTTTTGTCACATTTTGCACACAAATTGAATTTATTTTAAAATTTCATCACCTACCCCCAACCCAGCATCTGGTGAATTCCATTGTAATGGACGTTACATTCACACACAAAATAAATTATAAAAAGAGTATGAGATGCATATTAATGCTTCAAAATAGGAGTATGTTATTTTTTCCTGATAAAACCAAAAACCAATACTAAAGATAAACTTGACAGGTTTCAAAATTTATTTCTGGTGTATTTAAGCTGCAAAAAAAAAAAAAAAAAAAAAAAATTCTTCAATGTAACGGATGTTACATAAAATGGAACATCATTTGTACTATAGCATCATAAGATAAAAAAATCTGTGAATCTATTATGTAAATTTGATCAAAAATTTTAAAAATAACATCACAAGACATGCCTGTAATTCATCAGAACCTTGACATAAAAATTCAGTCTTTTTTTTCTGTAATAAAGAATTTAAAAACTATTTGTAACAGACGTTACATATAATACATGTCGCAACTGTACCCTTAACTAGGCCATATTCAAAACAGTCACAAACATTAATTTATTTTACTTTTATAGTTTTTACATTAATATTAAATTTACTCCAATTAAATTCAGTGGCATAATTTACGTAAGTAATAAGGTATAAAAATAATAATTTTACTTGCTAAAAAAACTTACAAATAGATATTTTCCCATTACTTCCCCTACAAAACAAACTTAATGTAAGGAAAAAGCAATAATAGGTTCTAGTTCTAGAGGCCATAAGCTTTCCAATGATATATAACACTTAAGAATTTGTTTAAAATGATTTTCTTTTGTAATGGTTTCATGTTAGGTGGAATTCACCATCTGGAGAATATAACTCATAACAAAACTCATTGTTTTTACAAATATATTTAAATATTTATTTAAGTGGAAAATGTCAAAACTTGTATTTATTTCATATTTGCTGCAATGATTTGGCAAATCATCTGTATCACATTAAAACCCACAATTATAGCTAAATTAAAAAATTATTGAATGAAGATCCACTTACTGAGCATTTACAACTGTTTCAGCATCAAAGCTATTATCAAGTAACTGTATGTAATATACTTTAAGAGTTGTATATTGCATATCTCTGCTGTGAACAAACATTTTATAGACCGCTATCCAGAATGCTAGTTTTTCTGAAGTTATTCAGATATATTCAAAATAATTTAATCTGATAGAGATAATATGGTAATTTAACGATTTTCAATTATGGATGAAAGTTTATTCATTTAATGAACACAGAAATAAATTAAAGTCAGAAATAACAGCATTTTATTTGTAACATTTTTCATAAAATCAAAATTTTAATGCAAATAAACATTTTACAATGATTATTCAAGTGAATAAAATATGATATTCTCGGAATATAGTTTTCATTTTTGCATTAAATGCTAGTTTAAATTTAACCGACAATATTTTGATCTTTGTTAACTAAATTGTATATTAATATTTCTGAAGGTTTCTATAAATATATTTTTTTACAGGTGGATGTAAATATGCTGTAGCTTTGCTTATGTGGCTTCATAGAAGGAGTGAAGAACTAGCAGTGACGTCAGTTTCGAGCTACTGGAAGAAATCAAGACTCTTGTGTATTAAAAATTTATATTTGAATAAATACGTGTTAAAGCTTAATTTTTGTAATTATTTTTTAACCCAATTTGTTTTTTTACAAAATTAACACTGAGTATGAGTAAAATTACTAAATTTGTTTTTGGATCAAATGGTCTTGCATGTTAATAACTCCACATGCAATAATAATTAAATAATCCAAATAGGGAATTAAATGGTTATCAATGCATGAATGTGGACCGAGCATTTTAAATTCTCTCAATCTTCCAATAACTCGTTCAACATGGATACGTAAAGATGCAATTTGTTTTGATAATTTTACATCAGCTTTAGAGCTGACTGATGCTGTTAAAACTGATGGTGGTCGGACTAATGTACATCCTTTTTGCTGCAACAAAGATGATATGTGTTTAAAACCCCTGTCTGCCATGATTGAGGTTCCAGGAACTAATTTATCAAGATAACCACTATCTTCAATAATCATAACATCAGAAGTTCGACCACCATAACTATCTGAAATAAAATTCACTAACCCATCGGGAGTGCAAGAAATTAAAAATTTCAATGTATTACAACCATAATACTTAGACCATGTGAGAGATTGATGGACTGGGTTGCTTGGTTTTTCTATTTCGATCTCCAAACAATCAACAATAGAGCATACTTTTGAATATCGTGCACGGAAGGGGATTGGCAAATGCACACGAATATCTTCTACTTTCAGCCAAACAATAAGGTCTTGCATCAACTGTGCAAGCACAGTGACAGACTTGGAAAATATCCTACTCACTGTACTTACAGACAATCCAAAATCGATTGCTAGGATTGAAAATTGGTTGTGTAACCGCAACTTCTTCAGCACAATATATATATTTCGGGTAGGGAATGGCACCTCTTCAGTAATCATCTGAATTAGGAAATAACTTTTCATAGGTAAACCTAGAAAAAGTCTAGGATTTTTTTCGATTGACATGAAAGTACCTTTACTCATATGTTCCTTGTACTTTTCGAGGCAGATATCTTCATCATCAGAACTAAAATTATCTGAAATGTTACTTGGACAGTCAAAATCACTAACAGAATCTGATGACATATCCTCTTCAACCTTAAATGAACCTGGATGAACACCTGCACATGTATGAGCAACAGCATTTTCTGTATGATTTTGAACATACATTTTTAATGGTGAACAGGCAATATCAGAAGTCTTTGTGACATCAGTGTTTGTACCCTTACTTCTAAATGGTCTTATGATGTTCACTTGTATACCCCTATCTTTTAAGTTATCTTTATCAAAAGTAGGGGGTATTGAAGTTGAGGGTTCCATTGATGCTGAAGGTATGGCAGCCGCTGAAAGAGCTTCTTGGACAAGAGCTAACCGTTTCCTTTTCAAAGCACCTTTTCGCTCAGTTTGGGACAACGGTGTTTTCTTCTGGCACTCAAAACGATGTGGGACTACACCAACTTTCAGCTGTAATCTTTTAACATCTTTTGTCAAACGCCACTGCCAGTAATTTTCCATGTCCTCCTCCAACTGAAAGATAAGGAAACATGGTAAATTTCTTTAAAGGTAAAAATATGAAATAAATTTAATTTTTATTTCTGACTACATACTCTCTTATAAAACAAATTCCAAACATCCGTTAAGAATTTTAACTCTTTGAGGAGCCAGGAGCAAGCACTTTCTTTGCCCTTAGCTAAGTAATCACTATAAGTCATGATAATTGTAAATAAATAAGTAACAGGAAGCCTATTTAGCTGATCATGCGAAGTTGGAAATTTTGTCCTGTTATTTGGATTTCCTGCTAGTACTGTTTTTTATTTGAAATGATCAAACAAGCACGCACATTATTATCATGTCTATGCCCCTAATTAAAAAAGAGAGCCTGACATATGTTGCAGAAATATAGAGATACAGGTGCAGTGGTTCAGTGAAGACGTGGGGGGGGGGGGGGGGGGGTTTCAACCAAAAAATTCCATCACGTACAGTTTTTTTCACAATATGAAATTTTCTGTTTTCAGTCTTTGAGTTTTTATGAATATACAATTAGCATGTAATTTATTTTTGTTCGCCCACTAAATTTCATCAACATATATAACTTTTTTTTGTTATTTTATAATAAACAATTAATAAAATCAAAAAAATGTTCGGTACACATAAATAAACAAAGGAAAGAAATTAATAAAATAGTGTAGACAATGAGATGAAGTTCATTCCTTTTGTCACTTCCTCTTAAGACATACATGTGGCACCTGATGTCTCTTTTTCATGGTTTAGAAGACTAGAAAAGGATTGCAGAATATTCAGAATCATATGCTTTTGTACTAATCACAGTAAACGACTCAGTAATGTGGATTCCAAATATATATGTGAATATTAAAGTAATTTTTTCCACAAAACTTCTTACTTATTATTTTGTTTTACTCCCTAGAAATGTTTTTACATGGTATATAAAGCATTATTTTTCTAAATTTTCAAATGCAGTTTTCAAAAAACTTACGTAATGGACAAAAACGAATGACATATTTGAAATTAGCATACCAAAAAACATAAAAGTCAATTGCTACTTTGCAAAAAATATTTGTTCTCTGAAAATTTGCAGACCTGTGTTATTAAAATGCAGCAACAGTATAGCGTTAAAATTTCAGTAAAAGTGTCATATAAATTTATTCATAAATTGATAATGATTTTGGCTAGTAAAAACATTAGACTAATCTTGTAAAACATTAATTTCATAGTTTGAATCTTCATTGTAAGCAAATTAATATGCATAATAGAACAAAGTTATATAATTATATATTTTTTTTGTAGCACTATTTTGAAGCAACAATGAATTCTTATTAAGAGTTACATTTCATATGTTAACAGAATGAAGAAATAACTTACCGAAAAGTGATCTTCACAACACCAGCGAGTTGTCTTAGTGGACAATGCTGGATTTTTTTTTTTCGTCGAGTTTCATTGCAACTGTCCATGCTTTCCTTTAAAGATTATCTTTTGGAACACTAAAAGAAAGCTTCCCATGTGTATTTACCGTCGTGCTTGTGCAGCAAGGTACTATACAATATTTAAAATTTGCTTTAACACATTTTGACATCTTAAAAATAACGAAAAAACACTAGATATCAAACTCAAACTACGCAACACAATCCAAGCACCGAAGTAAACAAATTCGCTATGGAGCATTGTGACGTCACATGTATCCGCGCAGGAAAAGTAGCGTTTTTGAGATGAAGTATATAGTGCGCGTTTAAAAACAAATTATGTTAACTTTTAGAGTTCTAAAACTAAAAAAAAAGATGCTTTCGATCATATTTTTCTATTTTCTATATCATAAATGCAAAATAAAAAAATGTGCAAATTCCTCATTGAGCAAGTGTACTATTCTTAGCAAAACTGCTACAGTCACTTCAGTTTCACTATAAGCATGTATGTCCATCATAAATGTGATTACCAGCGAATAATTTTAGGTAACAAAAACTATAATTCTGTGATTTTATAAAAAAGAAAATAATTGATGCGAATGATTATTACTATGAAATGAAAGCCTCTGAGGTCATTGTCAATGGAAAAAAAGTAAACACTAGTGACTGATTCTATAATGCAGGGGGTTGATTTCTTTTATATTATAATATGATTAGTGTTCTATGTAACACTCTCAAATTAACTATCATAAGAATCATAAATCCAGGAATTTGTGAAATATTTATTGATCTTTTTTTGTACTTTCATGATAAATATTGGTCATAAATTTTAAGCAAACAGAAAAAAATCAATGTGTATTTTATATCATTCATTACACCATTGTATAATTTATGGTAGATATACTACCTCTTATATAAAAGTAAAATCAACAGACTTTTCCAGTAAAGCAGTTGAAGAAATAAAGTAATTTATAAATTTTATATATATATATATATATATATATATGTAACATCAAGGTGGCGAGGTATTGCAGGGAGAGAGGAGAACAGTTGATTTTGCCGGTCGGCCGTGGGTTACAGAGGGGGAAGAGTGAGTTCCTTTTACAGCATTAATGTAGTCATCATGCCGGTAGTGTACGTTGTCCTCCTGGGGTACTAAAAAACTCATCAAGTTCTTAATCTGTTCCCACCAGCCCCAAACACAAAGAAGACAAACCACATCTTGTACCAATTTTATTGCCTCCGATGCTACATATTGTTGTGGCAATGAGAAATTCCAAAAAAGTTGCTCGTACATTGAAGCACGTCTATTTATAATCTCATAGAGGGGCAGTCACATGACGCCTCGATTATTGCAGCAATTGGCTGCAGCCTTGATATCTGGGCTCGGGGACTTATATAACCTCAGGGATTGAATAGGAGTTTACAGGGTTTATATAAAAGATACCTGAAAGTCAATTCCTTTGTTCTTGGAATCGAAATGCGTAATTCACACCCAAGGAAATTTAAAAGAATTTAGAATTTTTAAAGGGTTTTAGGTTTTTATATGTTGTGTATATATATATATATATATATATATATATCAATCAACTGTAGTTAAACAAAATCCATCATCATTGTTTACAAAACTTTCCTTGTTAGAAAAATCTGGTTTACAATGCACATCTGATAGGAAAGATCATTCCATAATAATATACTTAAATTTTTAAATCATATGATGGTCATTAATTTTGAGATATTTAATTATGTACTGTTATATTACAATAGGTACAAATTTCAAACAATTTAGAAATTTTGCTTGTTGGATGTACTTAAAAAAATATCTAGAGCTTGTTCTTGTCTTGAAAAAGTATGGATCAGATTGACTACATGGATCAAAAAGTGGGAGCCAAAGTTTAAAAAAAAGTCAGTCACATTTTTGAAAACACTAATTTATGCAGCAAGTAAGGGCTCAGAATATATATTATTCACTAAAATAAATGCTAGATCATAGAAATTTTAACTGTACAAGTGAAGGAGAAGTACACTATATTTACATTAAAAACCCCCTGAAAATATCTTGAACCTACTTAAAGTTCTGATAGAACTAATATACTGACTACACATCTGTTTCAGTACAATAAGATAAGATTTTATTATTGAATAAAACACAGATTTAAATTTCCTTTGTTAATTAGTTCTTTTCACTTTTGTACATTTTAACAGACAAATTAGACTAACTTTTTTTTTAAATAAAAAACTTCAATATTATTTTTAGTTTTTAAATTTTTTTTTCATAACTGTAAAAATAGCTTCTAAATTAGTTTATCCTTCAGTAAAGTCTGGGATGCATGCTTATATTGTGTAGGTTTAAGTTGTTCTACGAATACATATTTTATTTAGAAACTATTTAAACTACATCATAAACTTAATTTACAGGTAGGTGTCTTTTAAAATTTTCACTAGGAAACAACTACTGAAAAAAAAAAAAAAAATTATTTATTCAATTTAAATGAAGGCCTGAGAATCTATATATTATTTCTGTAAGGTTTTTTATATTGAGACCTATTTTGAGAAAATGGCAGAATATAAAAATGTAGTTGAGGCATCAGAATTCTCACCATGTAGGTCTGCCAGCCAAAGATAAAAATGAGATTAGGACAATGGTTGGGTGTGACAGAGTGGCAAAGTTCCTGTGTAAAGTCTATAGGAAAAGTATGCTTGCTTCTTTGTTTACATTTACATCAATCGCTCGCACATTGGACTTCTAAATTTTAAAAACATATCATTTGTTATCTATATATAAGTTGATAAATTAGTATATAAAGACTGAAATGTTAAAGTTCAATAAGTATTCTACTCTGTAGTCTTTGTTTTTCCCAAAATGAAATAAAATTTGCTTGATTTTGAGCAACGGGGCCAGCAGTTTTTTAATTATTGAACCAATGCCCGAAACATTTGATTATCATAACAGTTTTCAAGATGCTCACACACATAATGTCTGTAATTTCAAGAAATTTACTGCAGCAATTTCTTTTTTGTAGCAAGTATATTTTTGATCAGTAGAAACTTCATTTTAGCTGATTTGCTTTGAGCTAGAAATGGTATAAATATATTTTAGATACCATTAAAGATTTAAAAGGGTTTTTTTTAGTAGAAAAATAAGGAACTTACATTAAATTACTGTCATATATAGCTCTTTTCTAGTGAATTTTTGGTCAGGACAACAAAATTCTACTCCTAAAGAAGCTTCTGTGTTTCACAGTGATTACATTATAGGGGTATATAACATTAAACACTAGCCATTAACAATAAAAAATAAAATTATGACATCTAACCTTAGAGAAAATTGTAGTACTAAAATCTCAGTATGAATCCAATATTTCATACAGTTGTTATGGCATAGCTGCCAACCTCCCAAGAAAAAAATAAGGAACATAGCATGCGACGGAATCGAAAAAACAAAACAAAAAAACAAGAGCAACAAGATGTTGTATAATATTTTCTAACAGAAGAATAGAACTATAAAAGTTTGCTTTCAGACAATTCTTTGACAAATTCTTATGTTTTGGATCCTATAACTAAATCTTTATCATCCTTCTGATTTTTAAATACCTCAAATTTCACATTAAATACACATTTAGAGCTAGTTATGACATATTTTTCCAAATCTCGCCAACAATTCAAAAAAATTCGATAACTCTCTTCTCATCTTGTGAATTTTCGGCTCTTCTCTTTGAAACATCACATTATATGTTTCATAATTGACAATCACATTTTTCACAAAAAATGCTAAAGCATGATCAAGATTTGAGCTTAATGTAAGAAAAAATTATTTCTTCCCGCTGCAATCTATATATTTAAGTTGCTAAGCTGACATTTTAGGCAGTCCGTGAGAGAAAACTACTGCATCAATTTACTTCATATTTGTCTTAAACAAAAGATTGTAATCTGTAGATTTGTCAAATTTGTTTTTTGTAACTGCAATTTCTGTTAATTAGTGATAATTTACAATTAAAAATTGTTTTCTGCGCAGGCTGAGTGGCATGGTTAAATCTAGCTTTAGAAACTCTGTTTCTGCGCATGCTCAGTGACATGTTTTAATGATAAACACGTTTATTCCGAAGAGTCACACTAGATCTCTCTCTGCCATTTTTATTTTTATGATAATTTTGTTTGTGGAATATAAGATTAAACTTGATGGAAATTGTTTATTTCGCGCTGTTCAATTACCGATAATTTACAATAAAAAATTGCTTTCTGCGCATGCCCAATGACATTTTTAAATCTGGCTTTAGATACTCACTAAGCACGAGGCCGCTTAAACACAT
The DNA here is from genome assembly GCA_907164885.2 of Dolomedes plantarius. NCBI lineage: Eukaryota > Metazoa > Arthropoda > Arachnida > Araneae > Dolomedidae > Dolomedes > Dolomedes plantarius. Next base: position 88,302,036 of record OU015498.1, read on the forward strand.
TAATTTGTTTCTGCGCATTATGATTTTCAACATTTGGCAATGATGTGTCGAATATAATTTGTGTATTAGTACATTTATTTACTATCTAGCAGTCATGTTTTGACAGGTACCAACTAGTATGCGTTTATTATTGGTAGATGATGGTGACTCTGCATGTGATTTTACTTTTTTTTTTTGGCTGATTTTTGAGAAGCTCATGAGGTTGGTTTTCACTGTTTTACAGAGTTAGGTGAAGCACCTGACATTAATTTAAATTTTTTTACTGCTATTGCTGAAGCAAATGAGGTTTATTTTACTTTTTTTATTAGTTTAGGTGAAGCACATGATGCTGACTTTCTCTTTCTAATGTTGTAGAAGCTGCTTGCTCTCGAGGAAGTTTTTGTATAGTGTAAGCTGCTAGGAGGGGAAAATATGAATCTCGAAAACGTGATGTAGGGTGGAAAAAAGCGATGGTGCTGCGGAAGTAAAAATACGGGACATTTTTGCTCGAAAACGTATTTTTGTAACAAAGCTTAAACAGAACGAATACGTTTTTTACGGAACACTTAGCATGTATGTTATGGGAATACATAGAAAGAAACCTCTATTTCCCCGAGTTAAGTGGCCTTTTTTTATTCTGTTTAAGTTTTTAGTTTATAAACATAAAAGTGCCTTCCTTGAAATAAATAGTTTAACTAAATAGATTAAACCTAAATACCAAATAAAATATACTACACTATATCATATACTTATACATCAACCTAATTTTTATCTCCTATCTTCACCCTAATATTTATCACACTTTCCACTTAGGGCTTCCTTGACCTTGGTTACCTTACCAATACTAATGAATAAATTTTAAACTTCTTGAAAAGGCTTAATTACTTTGTGTACCACATTAAAAAAAATTATAATAAACCATATTTCCTAAAGAAGACTTTAATCATGATGAATAAAGGCCAACTGTTATGAGTTATATAAAAAAAACTCTAGATTTGAAAACTATGAAATTAAAAGGTTCTTAGTTATTTTAGACGCACTGTCTTTCTTTTCTACGCACGTTTTCATAAATTCAGCTAAATTAGACTATCAGAGGTGAAATTAACCTTACTATAAATTTTGCACGATTATATAAAGATACATATATAATAAGTTCAGTCATCATTATTCAAGTAAATTATTCAAGTTTATAATATTTTCCTTTCATTTTAGTAACTACTTCCATATTTTTTTAGTTTGTTAATAAGTTTGAGATTAAATTTCATTTAAAAAAATGCTTGGAAAATTAGCCCCCAAATTGACACCAATAAGTTATCTCAAAATCAGAAATTCTATAACAGAAGGTAATTGCTGCCCACATTGTATAGTGGTTAGCGTTCTGAGCTGCTATGCAGTGGGCTTGGGTTCAAATCTCAAATAAGGCTTGATTGTTTCTGTGTGCTCCCTCATAGGGAGCAATGCTGGCTTACCTAAATGGTGCTCCCATAATAAATTAGCCAGCAAAACTTCATGGGTCTTCATAGGCCAATGTCAGAGAAGTACCTACCATCAGAGATGAGCCTGCTGCACTGAAAAAATAAAAATAAATAACAGACGGTAATAAAACAAGGGGTCAAAATCAATACAAATGTTTTCAATAATGGTCATTTCATTAAAAATTCAAGAAAGTAAATCTTGAAGCTACAACATATATGTTCCTATATATACTTAGTGGCTGTTATACACACTTTAACAAGAATGACACTGACTATCAAATGAGTATGGAGCTGATATTGATCAGGATAAATCACAGATCAGACACAAATTTTTGCAAAATTTTCCACGAGAGCCATTAACATTAAAATGCTGCAGACTATTAAAAATAGTACTTTAAGCTGTTATAAAGAAATGGTCGTGGTTTCAAGTATATGATTTCTTATTCCAAATAAATTTGCAGATGCAACATTTTTTAGAAACAGAAAACTATATAACTATTATTTACACATTTCAGAGTTAATAAAAATAAAACTTTAACAAAAATGAATAAAACTAGAGAATAAGACTTTGTTAAGAATTCTATAATATTAAGATGCGTATAATATTTACAGCTATTTATATATTTAATGTGACAGATATTACCAAGTAATTTCATATACTTGAAGTTATTTGTGCTTTATATCTGAATAAACTAAACTACATCAACCAAGTAAAATGTACCACTTTACCAAGTTAATTCTGTACACCCTTTTTGAAAAAAAAAATTAGATGTTCCTATATTTTTCATTTTATTAAATTCTGAGAAGTGTTCATTTGAAAAGTAGTTTGGGAAATTTAACACTAAAAAAATGTTGCTTGGTGAGAATTATATTTAGAATATTATCACTTATATACCAATATATTTTTTTCTATTTCCATTCCAAATAAATATACATAAATTTCATACTATAAAATTTAAGATACAAGATTGAAAGGACTATTCAGTATTTGTATTTAAACATAATTATGGAATAATTTTTTCATAGAGGACAAGATTATCCCGTAAAATATTCACATTACCCATATCTTGTCTCATGTTAATTGATTTTTCTGAAACTAGCTGTAGAAATTCTACATGATTACTGTTGATTACAAAGAGTTTGATAATATTCCGAGAGAACATTTAACCTGCAAGAACTCGCACCGGGTATGACATACCCAATCCATTTTCATTCGATGTTTTTGTTATCTTCTTCTTTTTGGATTAGGTTGAAATTTCGTGTACCTGCATTCAAGGTCACATTCTTTCATCTGAGTAAAAACTAGTTCTGCTCTAAAAACAGATTTTGAGAAAAAAATTTGGGGGGTATGTCATACCCGTGTGAGTCCTCGCGTCAGTCAGATCTTTCCTTTTTTCTGTCAGTTTAGAGTATCATGCCGCACTTTTTGAATTACGACGAGGAAATGAAACAATTGTGACACCTTTTAGAGACTGTTTCTAGTTAAGATGACCCTTTATTCGAACATAATGATGTCTCTGAGGATTGAGAATATTGTAGCAATCACGATTCTTCTGCTGAAATTGAGACAGAAACCGAAAATAAAAGTTCACTGTCAACAGCCGAATTTTATATTGGTAATGATAAAATTACAAAATGGCTGAAGAAAAAATACCGGCAAAATGTAAGGAAGCCTTCAAGGAACGTAATTAGCAAGCTTCCAGGTAATACACATTATTCAAGAGATGTCGCTTCTCCCGTAGATATATGGAATGTTCTCTTCGATAGCAACATGATAAATATGATGGTGCCTCAAACAAAAACAAATTATTCAAGCACTTCAATGGAACTGGTAATCACTAACAGTGTACCGCCTGCAAAAAAACTCAAGACAAAATATAAACGATGTTAAATTTGCCCAAGTAATAAGGACAGAAAAACAAAGTTTATGTTCCAAAAATGTGAAAAATGTCTCTGTTGAACATCAGTATGTAGTTTGTAAAAATTGTCTATAAAAAATGTAAGTATTATTAAAATTCACTAAAAATCTTTAATTTATTATTTTTATGTTCTTTAGTTACATAAGGTTTGTATATAAAAAATATCAATTGATATTTAAATACCAGAAATGAACTAGGGTATGAGATACCCGGCGGGAGCTATCGTGTTCGAAATTGGGCGCGAGTGCTCGCGAGTTAATCCACCTGTTTCTTTATAGTCCTTTTATGAGATTATTTTTTTATACATGTTTATATACATACATCATGTGGTATTATAAATATATATCACATTATAAATAATGTACTATATTAGTTAGGAATGTTTATTATATTTACAATAATATTTATTTTTCCAGTATATGACAATTATCCTATTATTATTAATTCATTAATCTGTTTTTTGTCAAAATGTATTTTTCAAAAGCCAGAAAATATTTCTCGTCTTATTAAACTTTGAAAAAAATTCACTGAAGTATAGTATATATCTATAACATTTTAGATTTGAAATTTTAATATTCAAAAATACAATTAAGAATGAAAACCTTCTAAATTAATCATAAATAAGAATGCAAAACTTATGATAAAATTTCAACACTCCAAGAAAATTAGTGAGAAATTTATAATCAAAACTTTTTGTCTGAAAAGCAGACCACAAATCAAGCCATCTAGATATTAAGTTATTTATTTAATAACATAGAGTTTAAATATATTTATAAATTAGGATGCATTATAAACCTTACACATCCCTTATTGGGATGTGTAAGGTTTTAAGACATCCCAATAAGGGACTTAAAAGACAGACTTTTTCCTATAATTCAATTCAAGTGTTGATTAAATATGATTATTTGATCCAATAATTAAAATGTATATGCAAATGTAACATGTACATTAATTGATAGATAATAAAAATATTTTGTAAGACATACATATTTGCATCTGTTCTTTTAATCCAAATATTAAAAAAAATTTAAGGCCCCTTTTGGAAATTTAAAGGACTTATTTAAAAGTCAGTTTATTTTTGTACCTTTGATTCAAACGGACGAGCTATGTTTATTAATGAAGCAATAAGTATTTAGTTCATCCCAGTAACTCATTTTACAGATAGAAATACATATTTAAATAACTTTTCAATGGAATATCACTCTTTAACACAAAATTCATGATGAAACAATATTTCCTTGGAATATGCTGAATGCTTACAAAGAAGTATTTGCAAAATATTAAACATTGTAAAATTTCAGATTGCAGTTGAGGGACCATGTTGGGATTATTTTAAGAGACTATAAATTGATGGAGCAACACCATGTTATTGTCAAAAGTTAATAAATAACATATAATCATTTAAAAAGTATTTTTATTGGAAATACCTATGAAACAATAAATAATTTCTCAAACAAGAAGACATTTTAACATAATACAAGCTTTACAGATTATGTTATTAACTAATCTTTTAGAATAGTTACTGAAGGTAAAACTGAAAATACCAGTGTAGAGTTTTCTAAGTTGAATTTAACTCTCTTAAACACCCACCTCAAACATTTAAAGCTCATGGTATACTTAACATGATTCATATTTTTAAAGGTATTAAACCCACAGAGATACTGAAAGACAAAATATAGGAATTTTTGTAATCACAAAAAGAAGCCAAGAATTGCAAAAAAAAAAGTTTTCTCCTATTGATGATATGCATTCCAGAGGGTTTTGCCAAGAAAAGGATGCTGTCAATTAGAGTTATCATTGGTAGTAAACCATTTACTACCAATTTATGCCACAGTTTATTCTTCAATGGATTTTCTAAACAAAATAATTATTAGCTTTTCACTAATGATAGAGTAATCTATTTTTCTTTTCCCTTGCTGTACACAACACTATTTTCAATAGTAGGAACAAACCAATTTCAGATTATTACATATTACCAAGTACAATATAAGAAACAAGAATACACCATATTCTTTTACTGCAGTTACTCTATTTCTTATGTTATTCATAACCTTAAGAGGTCATCAAAGAGAAATTGAAAATATATCTGATCATAAGCTCATCCTTAATTAGGGGAAAATAAAACAAGGTTTTTATTAGTGCTTTTGCAGGTTTGAAATTTTTTTTGTCAATAATATAGGACTGATATGGGGAAAAATTAGTACTTTTGAACATTTTTGAGAGTTTTTAAGCATTTATCTGATGTAAAATAAAATATAATATTGTATTAGTTACTAATCCATTCCTACAATTTTAACATAAACCACAGATTATAATCATTGATGAAATTAAACAAAAACAAAATTTAAACATTCATACAGTCCTTAAGACCTCCTCCTTACTTTCAGTTTTTATATTTAGGGAACCTTAAATTTTTTAAAAGTCCCCCCCCCCCCCCCATTTACTCTCCTATCCTCGAAGAGCACTTATTTTCTACTTGAAAAATAAACGCATTTCAATGTATGACATCAAAGATTAACTTTGGGAAAATGAAGATGATACTTTTCTGTCTGTGTAGGTCATTATTTTAGGAACAATTTTGACATTATCCCTCCAGCCTACTCATGCCAAAGTATACTCGAAAATAGGGTTATTAACATGACAGATTAATGTAATTGATATTTTACAAGAAAATTATGTTAATGTCAAGTGTTAGAGTGATGATAATACTCATAATTTTGTTAAACTCTGGAGATCAAAAATATTTTGAATCATTTTTGACGTTCCTAGGAACACCTAATTTTAAAAATCTGAAAGAGAGTACGAACAATAATAAAATCTTTATATGAAACTATAAGCTGAGCTTTGAAGGTATGAAACTATAGGAAGAGCTATAGGCCAAAACATTTATCTTTCAATCTCAATATTAAAGAACACGTTACAAAAGAATAATGCTATAGCATTAATTATACCAACAGACATAAGGCGAAATTATCACAGGTATGCTGCCAATACAAATTTTAACATCAATTTTGTAGCAAATAAAGAAAAAGTAATTCTTTCAATTCACTGAACAGTTTGCAAATCAGTAGTTTTATGTATTCATGCTACCACTGTTGAGACATTAACAACCTGAATTGATATAGCATGCAATGTATAGTTAAGGTATAATCTAAATGCTACAGTTTTAAAGTTTGAATTTAAAACTGCAAATTAGAATATAGAATAAATACTCATTTATAAATATCCTATATCAAAAATTTTTTTCTATATTATAAATGATAACAGAGCAGACTAGTATAATATGAAACACATAAACGATTACACAGTAACTCACAAGAGACTGCCTAGAGATCTGAATAATTTACAAAAACGTAATCAATGAGAACAAGAGTTTCAAAATATCACTGACATTATATATGTCAAAAATCAATCATAACCGAGTCATTTACAAAGTGAAGACAGAATGAGTATAGCCAAACTTGAAATGCACAACAGTCATTAAACTCAAGAGTTATCAATAAGATATATTTCACATATATATAACAATTTTTATGAAATAATTCAGTGAACTCGGGACTTATTTAGTTCACCATCAGTAGCTATGAAATGCAATAGAGAAGCAGTCAGTATTTTGTTTGCATACAATTCATTTTTTGCATTTCTTGTTGTGACTGAGCAATATCACGAAGGGCCTGCCTGATTTGCTCAAGTAAAATTTCCCCTTTCTGTACACCTTCCTCCAGCCTTTTGGCAGCTTCTTTATTTTCTTCATCAAGACGTTTTATGCTTGCTTCTTGAAGTTCAGGATAAGAATCTTCATTTGGCAAACTATCAATTAAAACATCAATGTCTTTCGCAGTTTTGGCAATGAGGGTGGCAAAAATTTGACAATAATCTTCGTCAGGTTTTGTCTGCTTTGGAGTAACTCTATCCAGTTCAGGAAAACCACTTGCCAGAGAACTTTGTTGCAGTACTCCAATGCTATTGCAGATATTTTCTGCTTGAGCATTTACTGCGTCTTGTAACTGTGATAACCGATCAGCCATTCTTGAAATAAAAAAATTCAAAATCGTCACTTGCAGAACGATTTCTTTCGAAAGAATTACAAACAAGTGGAAACCAAAAAATCTAATGTCACCAATAAGACATTTTATATACTGCGGTCAATGAAGTACATTTTTATTACGTAGAATAATATATAATACACTGCAAATGTAATCGGGTTAATAAAAATTTGGCGAATTGATACAAGATTTTTTTTTTTTTAGTTGAAAAGAGAGAATCTCAAGAAGTAAACAAAGTGTACCATGCGGTAAAAATTGCGATTCCGCTGTTTCCCTCCTCAGCGTTCTGTCTACTTGCGCCATCTAGTGTAAAATCTATTTAGTTTAATTTTGAAATGAAACCCGATGAATGGCAACATAAGATTTCGGGTCTGTTCAGGGCGGAGTCCGGTAGTGGAAGCGTGAAAGGAAAGATGGCGCTGAGACGGATATAAACCAATCATAGGCGTTAAAAATTTCGTTGCTAATCGTTTGGAGGTTCGTCATTGGTTAAATATATTTCAATGTGAACAGGCCCTTACTTTCGTCAAGCATTTTGAATTTTACCCTCCTTGACGTAAGCAGAACCGTAAACAAACAAACTGCCGCAGAGGGTCAAATCAGAGGGGCAGATTGATTATTGTCTTTCGTTATTTGCTTAATTCAAAAGATCAATCTGAATGGACTGATTACGCATATTTTCAGGGCGTGACATCACTTATCGCAGAAAGGTCCTTGTTAGGTGGGGCCTGTTTAATACGTCTCTCGTTTCAGAAGTTTCCTACATTTTTCTCAAACCACAAAAATTCCCACGGCAATGTGCGCTGTTAAACGATCAGACAACTACTAACAAATTTAATGCTTTTCCCATGATAAAGACTCAACATAATAAACTGAGATAAAGAAGGAAGAAAAATTAATATGAATATTTACCAAATGTTTGCTGAACGACAAAAACTAAGTTCCTTTTAAATTTTGCTCCCCTGGGACGTCAGAGTCCTATGCCTTTTGCTTTAGGTACAACAGAGAGAATGGGTGCGCATTGACATTGACATTGACATAAAACACTATAGAGGCACTGTTAATAAACTGACAAACTTTTAGTAAACTTACTCAAGAAACAACTACACTCTGGAGCCATTTACTCGAGCGTCACTTTATTTCAACAGCACATACACGTACACAGCAACTTGCAAGTGAAAGAGTGCTACGTACATTCTTCTTTTTATTCATTTTACAAAGGGCACGGAGCGCCATTTATTATTACAATTCGTAACACTCCTTTTGTTTGATTTTGAGTCTTGATGACAAAAACCAAAGGTGGGAGGATGACCCGTTCTTGCCGGCAGGTGGCGGGACCTTCTACGTCCTTGTTTTGATTATTGCCTTGGCCTTGGAGGTTTGGCATGTAGGAAAGAACTAGATCCATGGTCATGTGTTTTTTTGTACTCTATTCTCCCTTTTAGGTTGGAAGTAGTCGCTTAAAAGTGTTATTCTAAAGAAAGCTTTTATAGCTGATGGTTGTAATATTTAGACAGTGGTGTAATTCGCCTCTGAATGTGCTAGTTTCTTCATGTAAATCTTAAGAATAAATGTTTTGTGATGTACAAAGACCATGATTTTGCCTGAATCCACACTGACTACAAAACAACGCCGGCGTAATCGAAAAGACCCGTCAGGTAAACTAAGATTTTAATTATAATTTCTAGTTTGGAATTTTGAGACGGGACATTTTTTGGCGCCCGAACAGGGACGCCGGTCTTGAAAGTTGTTTTGAAGTAAAATATTGATATCCTTTAACTGATTGGATAAATGAATGGAATATATTCTATATTTTTGAAGATGTTTATTTAAACAGTATTGAATTTTGAATACATATATTCTATATTGAAGAAATGTTTTATAGTATTGAATAGAATTGTTTTCTATAAGTAACGGTTTTTTTAATAATCTGAAGTTAGTGAAGAATAATATTATCTTGTTTGAATTCGCAACGTTGTGTTTTCATTTAATAAACTTTCGATTTATGAATATCTGTTGAAAGGGAAATTAGTCTTAAGCTATGGATCAGCTAATTAAATTGCGTGGCTCTTATCGAGGTGCCTTTACAAAATTTTCAGAAAAGGTGAAGGACTTTTTGAAATCAGAAGCCATTGATCTTGATTCTTGCGCCGGACTTTTGGCACAGCTGCAAGAAAAATATTCTAAAATTGAATCCTTTGATGAGGAAATTCTTAACACTTTGCGGAGCGACGAGAATTGTACTCAGAAAATGTTGAATCATGAAATCGAAAGTGCTGATAATTATAGTGGTACCTTTATTGACTTAAAAACGAAACTTGAACGACGATTGAATTCTTCAGGAGATTTGAATGGAACACATATTGAAAGCGAAGCAAATTCCAAAAGAAATTTTAAACTACCAAAACTTGATTTACAAAAGTTTGATGGTAATCTAAAGGATTGGCTTTCGTTTTGGGGGTTATTTGAAAAAATTCATAACGATGCAAATATTTCGGAAGTAGACAAATTTCAATATCTTCTCCAATCGACTCAAAAGGGTTCAAGAGCTAGGGAAGTGGTGGAATCTTTTCCTGTAACAGCTGAAAATTATCAACAGGCTGTTGAATGTTTACACACGCGTTTTGGCCGAGAAGACGTATTAGTTGAAGTTTATGTCAGGGAATTGTTAAGCCTTGTGCTTGGTAATACTTTAGGTCAGGAACATAAACTACCGATTTCGAAACTTTACGACAGATTAGAGACACAATTAAGATCTCTAAAAATGCTTGGCGTCACCAGTGACAAGTATGCGTCTATGTTGTACCCCTTAGTTGAATCCAGTCTACCAATTGAGCTTTTACGCATTTGGGAAAGACACTTAAATTCTGTTTCTCTTGGATCTAACGATAAAACTTTTAATAAATTAGAAACATTGATGCAATTTCTACGTAATGAAATTCAAGGGGAAGAGAGAATTAATCTTGCTACAAGTGGCTTTGGGTTTGAAAACAAAGCAAAGAAATCTTTTCAAAATAAGTCCAAATATTTTCCAAATCAAAATAAAGCTATCCCAACTGGTATGGAACTTTTAACCTCATCCCAAGGTAAACAGAGTAGAGAACATGAGTGTGTATTCTGCGATAAGCCCCATCCCAGTGCGGAATGCAGAAAGGTAGTAAATTTAACTTATGAACAAAGAAAGCAAAGCCTTATGAACCGGGGAGGCTGCTTTAAATGCTTAAAATTGAACCATGTTTCTAGTTCGTGTAGAAGTAAATATAACTGCACGATTTGTGGAAAATCCCACCATAGTCTCCTCTGCAGCAATAATCAAAAGTTCACTTCCAATACACAAGGTGTTAGGAGTGACAAAGCTACTTCCGTGCAAGACGAAACATTGGCTAATGTTTCTTCGACTCCAAGAGTTTTGTTGCCAACACTCGTTGCCGTTTTGAAGGGTCACAACAGGAGTTTGAAAATCCGTGCAATAATCGATTCCGCATCACACAGATCCTACCTGTTAGAAAGCACTGCGGAAAAGGTCGGCTACAAGTCGATTAGGAAGGAAAAATTGAAACATTCCTTATTTGGCGGTTCAAGCACGAATACTTGTGAACACAATGTCTATAAAGCTTACCTCTCTGATATCGGTGACAACTACCGCTGTAATTTTGATGTTCTTAACCAGACTACAATTTGTCAAACTATGCCACCTAGCACACAACTGTGTGAAGATGATTTGTCCGATATGGGGATACGTTTAGAAGATTGCCTTGGCCCCATAGAACTTCTCATAGGTGCAGATGTGGCCGGTAAGCTAATGACAGGGAAATTGAAAAGACTTAAATCTGGTCTTACAGCTGTGGAAACAAAGTTAGGTTGGACGGTCTTGGGTCGTACAAAGGGACGTTCGGAGCAGACTGAAAACCTTGTAGTTACTTCGATGTTAGCTACAGATGTACGAATTGCAGACCTGTGGGAATTAGATAGCCTTGGAATCAGAGATCCTGCCGAAAAACAATCCCAATTAGAACTTGAAGAGGCATCTGGAAAACATTTTGAAAAGACCCTAAGCAGAGATGGAGATGGCCGATACGTGGTCTCATTGCCATGGATAGAGGGACACCAAGTTCTCTCAGATAATAAGGTTGTTGCTGAGCGAAGACTGAAATCAACTGTGAATGCTCTAAAAAATAAGGGCTTAATTGAAGATTATGAAGAAGTCTTTAATGAATGGCTTGGTGAAAAAATAATCGAAGAAGTGAAACCCGATGAGTTAGAGAAGGCAAATTGTCATTACCTGCCACATAGAGCAGTCATCAAGGAGCATTCGACGACGACAATTCGACCCGTTTTCGATGCTTCCGCGAAAGAAAAGGGTAGCTTCTCACTTAATGATTGTCTAACTAAAGGCCCAAACTACATCAAGTTAATTCCGAGTGTTTTGAATAAGTTTCGTTTGAACAAGTACGGAGTGATTGCAGACATCCGGAAAGCTTTTTTGCAAATTGGAATAAATGAAGCGGATTGCGACTTTCTCAGATTTCTGTGGTGGGAGAATGGTGATCCTAACAAAAATGAAAATTTTCAGACATCGCCGAGTAGTTTTTGGGGTGAACTCCAGTCCATTCCTTTTAGGAGCTACCTTGAACTACCATTTAAGTAATGTTCCCGATTACTTGCAAGAGACAGCTTCCAAACTGAAGATGTCTATGTACGTGGATAACTGCGTTACGAGTTGTGACTCAGAAGAAGAAGTGATTAATTTTATTAAAGAATCAAAAGAGATCATGTCATCAGCATGTTTTGATCTTAGGGGTTGGATGGTTAATGATCTGCAACCAGAAACATCAGAAAATCTAGAAGAAACTGTCTCTGTTCTAGGATTAAATTGGAATGTTTCGGAGGATACTCTATACTGCGATCCGAAATTTAGTGATTACGAAGATGTAAATTTGAGCAAGAGAATTATTCTGTCTTTAGCTAGTCAGATATTCGATCCGATAGGTTTTCTTTGTCCCGTGATTTTGATTCCAAAAATTTTATTACAAGAATGTTGGCGAAGAAAATTGCCGTGGGATGCCAGACTACCCAGTGATCTCGAGAAAAAATTCCAAAAATGGAAAAATGAATTGAAATTCATGCAAGATATCAGAATCCCTAGAAGAATATTGAGAAATTCTGATCTGGATACTAATTTGTCATTTCACGTGTTTTGTGATGCGTCACAACACGCTTATGCAACCTGTATATATCTTAGACAAGAAAATGATTTTGGCGCTAAATGTCAATTGGTGCAAGCTCATGCTCGTGTAGCACCTTTGAAATCTGTCTCAATTTCCAGGCTTGAACTCCTAGCATGTTGTTTGGGAGTTAGACTGATGAACTCTATTAAGAAAGATTTTCCTTACGAGAGAGCTCAAACTTTTTACTGGACAGATTCCATGAATGCTTTGTTCTGGATAAAAAACCAAGAAGCTTGGGCGGTGTTTGTTATGAACCGTGTTATTGAAATCAGATCTTTGAGCAGCACAGATGAGTGGAAATTTGTTCCAGGAAGTATGAATCCTGCAGACCTCCCGTCACGTGGTTGTAATGCTGATGTCCTACTCAAATCTGTCTGGTGGGAGGGTCCTGAGTTTCTGAAAACACCCATCAGTGAATGGCCAAAGCACAAAGCGTCCCCTGAAATGCATATCGTTAACTCGGAAAAGAAAAAATCAATTATTTCCTCCTTGAACACAGAAAACACGGGAAAGTTTTATGAAAGATACTCTTCTTACATGAAGTTATTGAGAATTACAGCATGGATATGCAGATTCATCTCGAACATACGAAATTCCCATCGTACTTCAAGGGAACTTAACAACAAAGAATTGAAGCATGCTGAAATAATCTTGATGAAGATGGTTCAGAGAGAAGAGTTTCCTAACGGAATTGAAGGCCGTTTGCAGAGATTACATCCTATGGTAGATAAAGAAGGACTTTTAAGAGTAAAGTCTCTTATCCTCATAAGCAAAGATAGCACAGATTTTCGTTTGCCTATTATTCTACCTGGAAATCACTACATAGTGCAGAGACTAATAGAGTGGAAACATAAAGAGTTGAATCACGCAGGTGTCCAAATATTAATGAATAACCTACGGGAGAGGTATTAGATATTGAGATGTAGAAGATCCATCCGACAAGTGACATTGCGTTGTGTTAGATGCAGAAGGTTTACTGTGAACTCTGTTCAACCAGAATCCCCTGCTTTGCCAGAAGATCGAATTAGAGATGCAGTCCCGTTCGAGGTTACCGGTGTTGATCTAGCCGGTCCTTTACATTTGAGACACGGGGGAAAATGTTGGATCGTGCTGTACACTTGTGCAGTTTACAGAGCGGTTCACTTCGAATTATTAACGTCATTGTCATCAGAAGCATTTTTGCAAACACTGAGAAGGTTTGTTGCGAGAAGAGGCAGACCTTTAATTATATACAGTGATCGAGGTACAAATTTTTGTGGAGCTTCGAAGTTATTCGCCGACCCTGCACATGCAAAATTCCGTAACGAAGCTCTTGTAAAGAACATAACATGGAAATTCAACCCTCCAGCTGCACCATGGTGGGGTGGCTGGTGAGAGCGGTTAATAGGCTGTACAAAGCAAATTTTGAGAAGAATATTGGGACGAGCAGCCTTGGACTTTGAAGAACTTTATACGGTTATATGCGATATTGAAGGCTTGATGAACTCTAGACCACTAACTACTATCTCCGAAGATACTGATGATTTGGTTCCCTTGACTCCTAATATGTTTATTCAAGGGATTACAGAAAATGGACTTCCCGACCTAGATAACCTTGAAAATGTGAATCTAAAAAAAAGATTTCGATATTTGTTAAAATTGAAGAAACATTTACGTAGCAGATTCAGAGTCGAGTACCTGGGGCAATTAAAAAATTCTAAAGGGATGGCCAAGAACAACAAGAAAATTGCTGTAGGAGATATTGTTCTGGTAGGTCACGATAACCAAAGAAGAATCAATTGGCCATTGGCTAAGATAGTGGAAGTATATCCTGGTAAGGATGGATTGGTTAGGGTGGCTAAAATTAAGACGGGAAACGGTTTTTTAATACGTCCAGTACAAAGACTGTATCCTTTGGAAATTTCTACTGAGGAAAGTGGCAACATTCGAACAAAATGTGTTACACTTAGAGCTAAGATACCTCCTCGAGAAACTTCGAAGAGGTGCACTAATAATTCGAAGCTGTCTCCGAGTACAGACCCCAGTGTTGTCAAGAAGACGGACTCTCTTGTGAGATCCAGTCAGCAACTACGAGTTACTAGAAAGGGCAGACTCATTAAGACTCTAAATAGACTGAATTTATGAACTCATTGACTATTTTCTTTGCTTCCCATTTATTTGTTTATTGTAACATGTTTATTAATGTTTTCTTTTCCTTTTGTTTGATTTTGAGTCTTGATGACAAAAACCAAAGGTGGGAGGATGACCCGTTCTTGCCGGCAGGTGGCGGGACCTTCTACGTCCTTGTTTTGATTATTGCCTTGGACTTGGAGGTTTGGCATGTTGGAAAGAACTAGATCCATGGTCATGTGTTTTTTTGTACTCTATTCTCCCTTTTAGGTTGGAAGTAGTCGCTTAAAAGTGTTATTCTAAAGAAAGCTTTTATAGCTGATGGTTGTAATATTTAGCCAGTGGTGTAATTCGCCTCTGAATGTGCTAGTTTCTTCATGTAAATCTTAAGAATAAATGTTTTGTGATGTACAAAGACCATGATTTTGCCTGAATCCACACTGACTACAAAACAACGCCGGCGTAATCGAAAAGACCCGTCAGGTAAACTAAGATTTTAATTATAATTTCTAGTTTGGAATTTTGAGACGGGACACCCGCCGTTGAAATTGACAATTTCAAACAATTAACACAAAATAGGATACGCTACAAAGAATAACAAATAATAATACTTAATATCATATATAACACAAATCAGATTTAGAGCATAGATATGAAACACTTATTCTACAGGAAGTATACAAATATCGCGTACATTTCGTTTCAGCAACTTTTGATTTGGTAATCTTACAGTTACTACTTGTATCTTGTTATCCCTACCATGAAATATCTCAGTTATTCTTCCTACTAACCATTTGGTAGAGGGCAAATATTCGTCTTTTATCAATGCAAGAGTGCCCAATTGAACATCATCTTTAGCAAATTTCCACTTATGACGCTGTTGTAGGTTATTAAGGTAATCTCGTTTCCATAGTTTCCAAATTTTTTGAGAGTACTTAGCAATTTTCTCCCATTTAGATAATCTATTTTCATCTATATCACATAAATTTAGATCAGTAAGTGTTGTAATTGGTCTTCCGACTAAAAAATGACCTGGAGTCAAAGTTTCAAAATTATCAAACTCTGCTGAAATTGGAGTTAAAGGTCTAGAGTTTAATATTCCTTCAATTTCTAATAAAATAGTTAAGAACTTTTCCAAATGTAAACACTGATTACCCACAACTCTTTTGAAATGAGTCTTAAATGATTTTACCCCGGCCTCCCAAATACCACCGAAATTAGGTGACCGAGGCGGAATAAATTTCCAATCAATACCCTCAATGGTATAAAAGTTCGCTAAACTATCATCTGGACACTTAACCAGTTTTTGCAATCTTTTTATTTCTTCATTAGCTCCAATAAAAGTTTTTGAATTATCACTCATTATGCTAGCACATTTCCCTCGCCTAGCGAAAAACCTTTTTAGGCTAGCAATAAAAAATTGGCTAGTTTGGTCAGTGACAAAATCTAAATGTATGGCTTTAGTACTCATACATACATAAACTATAACATAAATCTTGTTAAAATTTCCCTTACGCTGATTTTTAAATTTTATGGTAAATGGGCGCAAAAATCAACTCCAGTGATATTGAATGGATAAGTTAGTGTAACGCGCTCTTTCGGCAAATCAGCCATTAATTGTTGAACTGTGGCTGGTTTGTTTTTGAAGCATGTCACCCATTTGTGAACAATCCTCCTGCAATTGTTTCTGCCATTAAGTGGCCAGAATTTCTGCCGTACCTGATGCAAAAGTGCTTGCGATCCTAAATGAAAATATTTTACATGAAAATTCTCTAAAACAATACTAGTTAAACGATGTTTACCTGGCAAAACAATAGGATATTTGCTATTAGCGGGTAGGTCTGTATGTGACAATCGTCCGCCTACTCTAATAACTCCCATGTTATCAAGAAAAACATTCAAGGACGCAATTTTGCTTTTGGAAAGAACACACTTACCCTTATTTAGTTGTTTTATTTCCTCACTAAACTCACCCTTATGGGTTTGTAACAGAATCCACGTTCCTGCTGATTTTATCCCCTCTAAGGAAAGAACTCCATATTTCCTAATTTTGGGATTTTTACAGTTGTAGATAAATCTAAAAATATAAGTTACAATTCGAATAAGTTTAAAATAATTAGAAGATAAATTTAAAATATCATTAAACAAATGAGATTCACTATAAGACAATAAGACTAAGTTAGAACAGTTATACATTTCATAGCTGTTTTTTAACTCGTTTTGACAAGTTTCTTCAGCTAACTCAAATGGCAAGTCCTGTTCACGAATCTCGGGACTTTTCAGAAAGTCACAGCATAACCACCACTTAAAATTATTCACAAGAAAGTCAGCTTTTACACCCCGCATTAGGAGATCTGCTGGATTATCTTTAGTTGCACAGTAACCTCAGTCTCTTGACTGTCAGCTTTCTAATTTCGTTGACTCTATTAGCGATGAATGATTTCCATCCTCTTGAGAGATATCTGTTGGAAGTTCATCATCCCATGTTAATTTTCGAATCCAAAGTTCTTGTAGTAAGAATTTTAATCTTACCGTGAACGGAGTTATTAAACCAAATGGATCAAATATTTTCCCCGCCGTTTTCAAGATGAAACGTTTAGTATTTTTTTTATTTTTAAGAGACTCTATCAAACTAGTGATGTCTAGACTCAAGCTACCTTGATAAGTATCCTAGGATATTCCTAAGACCTTAAAGGGCTCTTTTGACTCATCAATTTTATTTGGATGGATTTCAAACTTTTCTTCTTCCCATCCTCTCATTAATTCAGAATCATTAGACACCCATTTACGCAAGTTCATACTTGCTTAACTCATAATTTGTTTAGCTTTACGCGATAGTCTTAGAGACTCTTCCACACTGTCTTGTCCAGCAATAAAATCATCCACGTAAATACAAAAGTTTAGTATTTCAAATACATCTGGTTGTTCATCCTGTATTTTCGTAAGTGCTCTTTAATAGTTGCAGCTAACAAGAACGGACTCGATTTAACTCCAAAATTTACTCTTTTGAATCTATATATCTCTAAATTTTTTTCATCAAATTGTGTGTTTCTCGAAAAGAGGAAACGTACTGCATCACGGTCCTTTTCTGCTAGTGCAATTTGCAAAAATGCTTTTTCCACATCTGCCAAAATAGCAACTTTAGCTAATCTAAAATTAATTAGCAAATGGAACATATTAGGGTTTAAATTTGTCCCTGTCCATAGACAATCATTCAACGATAATTACCCTGCCTCACGAGAGCTGCCGTCAAACACTATCCTAGTTTTCGTTCATGTACTAGACTCTCTAAACACCGGTTGATGTGGTAAGTAGAATACTGGTTTACCGATTGGTTTATTTTTATTTGATATTTTCTCAATAATACCTTGCTGAAGATATACATCTAGTATTTCTCTGTACGTAGAAAATAGTGTTCTATCATAAGTTATTCGTTTTTGAAGACTTTTCAACCTATTCTCAGCTACATTTAAATTATCTGCTAATTCACTCCACTCTTTTTTCCAAGGTAAATTAACTTCGTAACGATTACCTTTATAACAAACTGTCTCATTAAATATTTCTAAAGCCTTGTCTTCCTCATGACAATAAGGATCATCTTTAATTCCTATAGATTCTAATTCAAAAAATCTTTTTAATTCACTATCTGAATTATCATTAATCAGGCCACAAAACGATGAATTCTTTGGAATTGAATCATTTGTACTTCCACTAACTATGTAACCAAAGGCATTATTTTGCAAAATTAAACCTGTGTGAGGCACGTAGATATTTCCAGCTCGTAACATATCACAGGACAATTCTGCGCGGAGTAACAAATTTATTTTTTCCGGCTTATAAAATGCTGGATCAGCTAAACTAACTTTCTCTGGTATCATAAGATTACTAACATCAATTGAGTTTGAAGGACTTAAGCCCGCTATTTTAGGAATAATCAAAAATTCTAATTTCCTTTTAAACTTTTGTTCCTTGTTACAAATAAGAGCAACTGTTTTCTTTTTGATCGTTGTTAAAGTACCTGATAAACTACAAACCGAAATGTTTGTCTTCTCAATTTTTAAATTAAGTACGTCTGCTAACTCAGTGGAACAAAAACAAGAAACACTACCACTATCACATAATGCTTTAACTCTAATTAAATTTCCTTCTTTAGTTTCAATAAATACAAAAACAGTAGATAAAACTACGTTTTTTTACTATTGGTACCCATAGCGGCTGTGAAGGTTTTATTTTTTATTTTCAGATTGAAATTCAGTGGCATGTAAATTTAATGCATTTCTATCATTACTGTCTGAGTCATTCTGTTAAGTCATTCTCTAAAGTGTTATCAGTTCTTTCTTCTTTGGTACTAGCATAATCATTTTCATTTTGATAGCATAGAAGAAAGTTGTGTTTTTCATACACTTTTTACACAAGCAATTAGAAGGGCAATTCCTCACACTATGTAAATTGAAGCAACAAAAGCACAAATTATTCTTTTTCACAAATTCTATTCTTTCTTTAACGCTCAAATTTTGAAATTTACGACATTTAAAAAGTTTATGAGTGTTCATATTACATAATTTGCATAAATTGTGCGTGCGTTTATCATCTGCATTAGAAACGAGAGCCGAAATTTTATGTGTAATTTTCTTTGTATTAATCACACTTTTAGGGTTGATTTATACAGGCACGTAAAGGGAACGTAACAGGAACGAGCCGAGTCAGAGCGCAAAATGCATGTGTTTATACAGAGACGGGAGTAGAAAGTGGCGGGAACGTGTTTCATTAGTTGCGAAAGATTTGTAACGTCATGGCGCGGTTTCATTTTTCAGTTAAAGATTTAGCCATTATCACACTTTTGTTAGAGGAGGAGGAAGAGGAGAGCCAGGGCCGTGCTTAGTGGTGGGCGAACTGGGCAACCACCCAGGGCCGCCATTTTTATTTCTCATAGCAACACTTGTCTAAATGTTACGGGTTTTTAAAGAAATCCCTCATTTTTCGCGGTTTCTATAATTCAACTTATAAAAATATATATGTTTCGATTTTTTCTAAAGAATCGCACGGAGAATCTTAACTGACAAACTTTTGGTTCGATAAATTTCTCGGTTAAAAAAACATGATTTATCTTCAGTTCATTTATAGTAAACCTTTGATTAACAACCCTTTTTTTCAATATCAGTTTCTACTATCTGTTAGTCACTACATACAGTCATTTGAAGAATTATAAACCGTTTTGTCGGACTTTGTTCGTTTTCACGGAATAGTTGCAAACTGAGAAAAATGTGAACATATCCTTGTGAACGAATACTAATACCATTTGGTCAAATGTTTGGTCTATTCAAAGCAAACAATAGACAAGACATTTCTCCAGGGAGTGTAAGACAAATAAGTAAATGCGCTCCAAACCTATTGGGAAGAAAGGGGTCTGAAGGCTGAAGTAGTGAGGTAAACAAAAAATGGCTTTTACTTGTTCTCTCTATCATTATAATGGATTTTATTTCCCACTTTTCCCACAAGAATTGAAAATATTACAGAGCAGGTACAATCAGAATGCTTTGAATACGGATTGTATGCCTGTCCTGCTTGGCACTTATTTCTAATGAAAATGATCTCTCATCATCTTTGGACTCTTCACTTTTTATATACAATTTTGCTGCTCAGAAAGCAAGAAAAATCTATATACACTGCTGGCCACTGTAAATGCAACACCCTGAAGGAAACATGCAAATAACATGAAATTTACAACATGCATTAGCGGAGGTGAGATATGCAAATGATTAGAATTTCAGCGCACACGCACATCACGCGCGCCTGTGGCGCCACTTCAAAGCGCTATTTAAGGCTTGCAGATTTCGACGATTTCAAGTTCAGTAATTGTGTTTTTCTTGTGGTTTTTACAAAAAAACGATCAATTATGCCTCGTCGAAAACAGCGATCATCTTTTGATCAAGTATCCGAGTTCGACAGAGGAAGGATAGTGGCCTACCGAGATTGTGGATTACCTTTCAGGGAAATCGGTAGTCGTGTTGGACGAAACCAAACAACTGTAATGCGGATACGTGATCGTTGGATGCAGGAGGGTACGACGGACCGGCGTGTTCGATCGCATCCACCTCAGCGCACCACTTCACGTGATGACAGGCAAATTGTGCGCATGGCAGTGACGGATCGCTCAGTCACATCACGAACCATTGCACAGCACATGCAGTCTGTAACGCATCATCCAGTGTCTGCGCGTACTATTCGACGCCGTTTACAGCAGAATGGTCTGTCCGCAAAACGTCCATTGCTTTGTCTACCCTTGACGCAGAACCACAGACGTCTCTGCCGCCAATGGTGCGATGACAAAAGGATGTGGACGGCAGAATGGAATGAAATTGTCTTTACTGACGAGTAACGCTTCTGTCTGCAACACCACGATGGTCGCATTCGAGTCTGGAGACACCGTGAAGAGATGATGCTGAACAGCTGCGTTATGCACCGCCACACTGGTCCTGCACCGGGTATTATGGTATGGGGCGGTATTGGATATCACTCTCGCACACCTCTAGTACGCATTGCCGGTACTTTAAACAGCCAGCGCTACATCTCCGAGGTGTTGGAGCCAGTTGTCCTTCCTTACCTTCAGGGCTTGCCCACAGCCATATTTCAACAGGATAATGCGCGACCACACGTGGCACGCATTGTCCAACGGTTCTTCGTCAATCGCCAGATTGAATTTCTTCCCTGGCCGCCTCGCTCTCCGGATCTTTCGCCGGTAGAAAACATGTGGTCCGTGGTTGCTCTACGATTGACCCAGATTCCATCCCCCAGCTGCCACAGCAGATCAACTTTGGCAACGTGTGGAAGCTGCTTGGTCTGCTGTATCCCAAGAACTCATCCAAGTCTCTTTGAATCAATGCTGAGGCGTGTGGCAGCGGTGATCTCCAACAATGGCGGCTACTCTGGCTACTGATTTTGGCAAGAACCACACTTCACAGAAGTCTATAAATTTAATCATTTGATACTTGGTCAACATGTTATCTACAAAATAAATTTTGTTGTGATATCTCTTGTCTTTCTTGGTGTTGCAATTTGGGTGGCCAGCAGTGTATATAAAAATGAATGTGTGTCTGTCTGTCTGTACTCGATAGATTCAAAAACCATACATCTAATCGCCGTGAAAATTTGGGAAATTATTAGGTATATCCCTAGGAAGGTTTTTGAAAATTTTTTTTTAAAATCAGAGTTTGGGTTCTAGGTGCTCCCGAACAAATATCCCAAAAATATCAAAATAACATTTAATTAGTAATGATGTTTGAAATTCAGCCTAGCAGTATGACGTAATGTAATATTTGCTAGATTCCTGCACCTGATATTGTTTGCATGTGTGATATTATATTTTGTATTATTCGCGTGATATCATATTCTGTATTATTCCTACTTTACAATGACTGAAAATGGCAACTTCTATTATTTTTTATAGGATGGAATACGTTTGTAGGTTGTTTTTTAAGATGTCAAAAAACTTTTGCAATTATTAATACGAGAATAAATTATTAATATGTGAATAAATAAAAATATTGGAAATACGTTTTATTTAACCCCTCAATTATGCCACCAAAGCGAAGTGCCATTGGTCGATCTACAAATCAAGTAAAAAGGAGAAGAGAAGAACGAGCTTCAGAAACAAGTGAGCAGAGAAAAACTAGGCAAGAAAGAGATCGAGATCACACTGCTCTTGCTCGAGCTTCAGAAACAAGTGAGCAGAGACAAGCTAGGCAAGAAAGAGATGGAGATCACACTGCTTTTGCTCGATCATTAGAAACAAGTGAGCAGAGACAAGCTAGGCAAGAAAGAGATCGAGTTCACACTGCTCTTGCTCGATCATTAGAAACGAGTGAACAGAGACAAGCAAGGGAAGAAAGAGATCGAGTTCACATTGCTCTTGCTCGATCATTAGAAACGAGTGAACAGAGGCAAGCAAGGCAGCAAAGGAATCGAATTCGCAGGACACAGACAAGACGAACGATACATACTGATTTGAATTTATGTGATTTCAATTACAATCCCCTTTACAATTACAGTCTTCATCCAAGTGTAATTATTGGAAAAATGGATAAAAAGTGTACTTATAGTGGTGCTCAAAAATTTAAAAATGAAACACCAGGTATGTGCTGTGCAGGTGGAAAAGTAAAGTTACCAGACTTGCGTTCACCACCTGAACCATTATTAACTTTAGTATCATGTAAAACAAGTCAATCAAAAATATTTTTTGAAAAATATACGCAAGTACAATCCATGCTTCCAAATGACATCGTTCGGAGCAACGAATATCGTTAGCGCAAATTATATGCCAACATTTAAAGTACAAGGGCAAATTTATCACCATGCTGGATCACTACTACCCTTGCCAAATGCTGATCACAAATATCTTCAGATATATTTTATGGGAAATACTGACGAACAAATCAACAGACGGTGTCAACTGAATATGAGTACTAAACGAGAGATTGTCGCTGAATTACAAAATTTGTTTGGACAACATAATGAATTAATTAAATTATTTTAAACCGCCATTGAACAAATGCCATCTGACGATTACAAAGTAATAATAAAGGCAGATAAAACACCTATTGGTCAACATCGAAGACAATTCAACGCACCAACGATCGATGAAGTGGCAATTGTCATAGTTGGTGAAGAATTTAATTCTCGCGATATAATTCTTCATCGTAGAAATGGTGACGTCCAGAAAGTATCAGAAATGCATCGTTCATATGATGCATTACAATATCCCATTCTATTTTGGCAAGGAGAGGATGGATATCGTTTTAATATTAATATGAGAAATCCTACAACTAATGTGGACATTAACAAAAAGGTCAGTGCTATGAATTATTATGCATATAGAACGATGATTCGTGAGAATGCTGATAATCATATATTGAAATGTAGACAATTATTTAATCAATACATTGTTGACATGTATGCAAAAATAAAAAGTGAAAGACTCCTCTACATACGACTAAATCAAGTCAAATTGCGTTCTGAAGAGTACATCCATTTACGTGATGCAATTGTAAATGATGGCCCTCCGTGAATTGGGAAAAATGGTCATTTTACCATCCACATTTACAGACAGCCCAAGACACATGCATGAATATGCACAAGATGCAATGACGTATGTTCGTGCATATGGTCGTCCAGATTTTTTCATCACATTTACATGCAACCCAGCATGGGATGAAATAAAGGAGCTTTTATTAACTGGACAATCACATCAGATCGTCATGATATTTCTGCACGTGTTTTTAAACAAAAATTAAAATCTTTAATAGATTTTATTGTCAAACACCATGTATTTGGAGAGACGCGCTGTTGGATGTATTCCATTGAATGGCAAAAAAGAGGTTTACCACATGCGCATATTAAAATATGGATGATGGAAAAGATTACACCAAACAGAATTGATGAAATCATCTCTGTAGAAATACCAGACATTGAAATTGATAAAGACTTGAACGATATTGTCTCAAAAAATATGATTCATGGTCCATGTGGCTCACTAAATAATAATTCACCATGCATGTCAGATGGAAAGTGCACAAAGCGGTATCCTAGAGACTTACTTGCTGAAACTATTACAGGCAATGATGGATATCCACTCACGATCTACCGAAGATGGTGGAAAATCCATTAAACTAAAAGTACTCAACAATACTATTGATGTTGAAAATCGTTGGGTAGTACCATATTCTCCATTACTACTAAAAACGTATAACGCACACATAAATGTTGAGTACTGCAATTCAGTGAAAGCTATAAAATATATTTGCAAATATGTGAACAAAGGAAGCGATATGGCAGTGTATGCAGTGGAAAATACAACTGCTTCTAACGATGAAGTCACCCAATATCAACTGGGACGCTACATAAGTAGCAATAAGGCTGTATGGCGTATTTTATCATTTTCCATTCATGAGCGATATCCAACGGTTGTTCATTTAGCAGTACATCTAGAAAATGGACAGCGTGTGTATTTTACATCTGAAAATGTACGTGCAAGAGCAATGTCACCACCGCCAACAACATTAACTGAATTTTTCACATTATGTAGAAATGATACCTTTGCAAGGACACTACTGTACTCTGAAGTACCAACTTATTTTACGTGGTATACATCAACAAGAAAATTTCAGCGTCGTAAACAAGGTAGAGCAGTACAAGGACACCTAAATTTATATTCCACAGATGCATTGGGTCGTCTGTACACTGTGCATCGAAATAACGCAGAATGCTTTTACCTAAGATTATTATTAATCAATGTTCGTGGACCAACATCTTTCCAAGAATTAAAAACAGTCAATGGCCATGTGTGTGCTACATTTCGTGAGGCTTGCCAGAAATTAAGTCTCTTAGAAAACGATGCTCATTGGGATATTTCACTCGCTGATGCTTCTAATACAGCTCAATCACAGCAGATACGTACACTATTTTCCATCATACTAACTACATGTTTTCCGGCTAATCCAAAGGATCTTTGGGAAAAATATAAAGACTATATGAGTGAAGACATTTTACATCGCATGCGTATCATAAATGCTAATCCCAACATTCAATTTACATCAAATATATACAATGAAGCATTGATTTTAATTGAGAATGTATGTTTGACAATAGCCAACAAATCACTGACAGAATTGGGAATGATTGCTCCAAATAGATCTGGTAATGACATTTTCGATCATGATATACAACGAGAAACGCACTTCGATGTTAATGAATTACAAACATTTGTTCGAATTAATCTGCCGAAATTTGTATTAGAACAACGAACAGCATATGACACAATTATAAATGCAATATCTAACAAGAGTTGTGGTTTATATTTCTTAGATGCACCTGGAGGCACTGGCAAAACTTTTCTTATTTCAATTATTCTGACAACTATAAGATCACAAAATAATATTGCACTTGCTATTGCATCATCTGGTATTGCAGCAACTCTTTTGGACGGTGGTCGAATAGCACATTCATCATTGAAATTGCCATTAAATATGCAGGTAATTGAAACTCCAACATGTAATATTAGCAAAGATTCTGGGATGGGAAAAGTACTAAGATCATTTCAGCTTATAATATGGGATGAATGCACCATGGCACACAAGAAATCATTTGAAGCACTCAATCGCACATTAAAAGATTTGAGAGGAAATGAGCAGCTCTTTGGTGGTGCACTCATTTTGCTAGCTGGTGATTTTCGACAAACTCTACCAGTTATACCACGTTCAACACCTGCAGATGAATTGAATGCATGTCTCAAATCATCAGTGTTATGGCGGTATGGGGAGAAAATATCTTTAAAGACCAACATGCGTGTTCAATTACAACAAGATGAATCTTCTGAGCGATTTGCAAAACAATTGTTAAATATTGGGAATTGTAAAATGGAAATGGACGAATCCACACACTGTATTACATTACCAGAAAACTTTTGTCACATTGTAAAATCCACTGATGAATTGATTGCCAAAGTTTTTCCAAATTTATCGCAGAATTATAAAAATAATCAATGGGTTAGTGAGCGTGCTATATTGGCAGCCAAAAACATTGATGTGAATTTAATAAACTGCACAATTCAAAATTAAATACCTGATGAAGAAGCAACATATAAATCCATAGATACTGTTGTCAATCACGATGAATCAGTTAATTATCCAATAGAATTTTTAAATTCATTGGATCTACCAGGAATGCCACCGCATATTTTATCTTTGAAAATTGGTTCCCCAATCATCCTTCTACGAAATATAAATCCACCGCAACTATGCGATGGGACTAGGCTATCAGTAAAAAAATTAATGAATAACATAATTGAGGCAACCATTTTAAATGGAAAACACCAAGGGGGAACATGTACTACTACCACGCATTCCCATGATATCAACGGATACTCAATTTAAATTCAAACGTCTACAGTTTCCTGTACGACTAGCCTTTGCAATGATCATTAACAAAGCACAGGGACAATCATTGCAAGTATGTGGATTAAATTTGATAAATCCATGCTTCTCACATGGACAGCTGTACGTTGGGTGTTCATGAGTTTTAAAACCATCAAATTTATTTGTTCTTGCACCAGATAGGAAAACAAAAAAATGTTGTATATTTACAAGCACTACTAAGATAAAGTTCACCATCAATCATCAAATATCATTCATTTCATGATGATATTTAATAATTACAAAATTATTGTTCAATTGAAATTCGTTTGCAATATTGTTTAATACCACAAGTGAAGAAGCATGTTTATTCTACCATCAACTATGTATATCTATGTTTCGTACATATGTTATATTCAAATGACATATATGTAGGGATAATTTTATTGCTAATTTTCATTTTGATGTATTGTATAATTTATTGTACATTTGATCATTTGATTATTTGATTATTGTACATTTGATCATTAATAAATTATGTTTGAGGTATCAAAACTGCCTTTTTGTTCAAACACAGCAACGTGTGAACGGGTACAGCTAGTTGCTTTATAACCAACAAATCCATACATGTAAGTATTTGATTTTAACAATTTACACTTTCTAAATCGTGTAAATAATTTTTCCATTGTTTCATTATTCATACAAATTGATAAATTTTATATTTTAGTGAACCAATTGTAATTTCAAGTATAATTTTCTCCTATTGCCTTTCAAATTGTTATTTTGAACTTTGGATCCATGTATTTTGATGGGCCAAATCGTACAAAACCTCTCACCAGCTCAATGAGTTTTCATCATCCGTATCAAATATCAAACATAAATAACAGTATGTAAATTATATCTTGAATAGCCACTTTTTACTTTCTGCCATGAAAGAGAGACGGCCGAGCAGTGAACGACTTCCTGCTCCGAATCGTTGGCGCCGATTCTCGGCCGGAATCGGACGTGTCACGGCGCAGTATAAAGAATTCCATTGAAAAACAGGGAGGAAATGATAACGACGACTCGTCGCTCGCTCGGATCGTTCCCGTTACGTTCCCTTCACGTGCCTGTATAAATCGACCTTAAGAAGCATTGAGAGTTCGTGCATGATTTTTTAGAAACTCTATAATATCAGTTAAAGCTGGAAAGTTTTCTTTCCCCAAATTTCTTTCTCACCAGACTTTGGTGTTAGGATCTAATTTTTGCGCTAAAATATATGCAAGTATACTAGAAGAAAACCCCTTAATACTTAAATTCAAAACTTCTAACGACCTCACGCATTCATTCGTAATATCAATTAAATTCAATATAGCTGACGCCGACTCATTATGCATTGGCTGCATATTTATAAACCGTGTAAAATGAGCATACACTTGTTCCCGATGATTTGAGAATCTTTCTTCTAATAAAGAAAAAGCTAATTTGTAATTAGAATGTAGAGTTCGCGTGTTGCTCAGATGCAAATTTCAGGTAGCTGCGCAGTGCAGGCCAGTCGAAGTGAGTTCGGAGCAGGTGTCTGGTCTATTTAAGTGACACACGCTGAGTTGGCAAGAGCCCAAGAAGGGAGTGGAGATTTGTACGGTAATGCGTTACGCTATTAGTAGAGATACGAAAGAGTCGAGAAAAGTTAGATGGAAGGTGATAGCGGTATTTAACTGATAGAGCACGTATTAGTATTTAGCCTAGGTGGCTGCAGCATTTCCATAGTTAGTTCAGAGCCCGATGGTTACGGGTCTTGCTAGTGAACGTATACTCTGCCTGAAAGGGTTCATTACGACTTTAAAGTTCAGTTTCTTAGTACCGCAAGTTGCGGTACTGTTGTGTTATTATTTGAAGCCCCAAGTCGGTCTATGTTAGTCTACCTCTACGTAGAAAATAAAGGAATTATTTATATTTATGCCCATTACTTTATAGTGTGCCTGGACCGTTAGAGGATTCACAGGGTAAATAAGAAATAGAACCATATAAGAATCAACTATATATATTGACTGTACTATACGATAAGCATCTCCTCTTAAAGTGGATTTCAAATATTGCAACTTCACTGCATTAGTTAAATTAGGATTTGCATCAACACTAGCTAAAAATATGTCTTTAAAAGAAAGCCACTCATGCAAGTTTCCTGAAAACAAATAAAAAAGTACTTTAAATATGTTACTCACTCTCTTTAATTCTATAAAACTTCAATCTGGAAGTATTCCAACTCTAACAACTAGACTACTGATTCACTAATACAAATCTTCCGGTCAACGGACCATGTTAATAAACTGACAAACTTTTAGTAAACTTACTCAAGAAACAACTACACTCTGGAGTCATTTACTCGAGCGTCACTTTATTTCAAAAGCACATACTCGTACACAGCAACTTGTAACTGAAAGAGTGCGACGTACATTCTTCGTTTTATTCATTTTACAAAGGGCACACAGCGCCATCTATTATTACAATTCGTAACAGGCACCACAGACCTACGCCCTGTTAATGCGGGAGTTCCTCAAGGTTCGAAACTCGGACCGGTCTTATTTAACTTATTTATAAATGATATCCCCACCATCCCGAACACTTCGCTTGCCCTCTATGCTGATGACACAGCCATTCTCGCTAAAAACCATAATGTCAGATATATGCATACTTACCTCCAACGTCACATTAACATTCTTGAGCGCTGGTTTGATAAATGGCGTATTAAATTAAATCCCAGTAAAACAAAAGCTATCTTCTTTTCATACAATAGAATTCCCCCACCCCCAGTTAACGTTTATGGTCAGCTCATCCAGTTTGAAAGGGAAGTGAAATATTTGGGTATCTTCACGGATAGTAAACTTACTTGGAAGAAAAATATTAACCCATTTAAGACCGCTCACTGTTTCCTTTATTGGAAATGCACCAAACAGTTTTTCAACACTTCTTAGAACATTAATTGCATAAATAAGTTGTTTCCATAAAATTAAATTTATTTTTACGAGAGTTACAAAATGTTGCGTTTTCGCAACATCAGTCCAAAACGATATAAAAATTTTTTTTGAAACATTTCTTTCACAAGTCATTCAACATTTCACAAGTCTTTGAAACATTTCGCATTAAGAGGTACATTACACTTATTACATACAGTAATTATTTGGCTATTGCATTGTTTACATCTTTTTTGTTCATTTTCACTATTTTTAGTAATAATATGGCCCATACGGTCTTTCCGAGTTTCGTTGAGAATTAGATTTTAAATTGAAGATGGTCTTCCAATATGTAAAGTTTCAGGTAAAACAGAATTCATCTGCATTTCTTCAAGCCTTTTTATCAAAGATATGGCTCTCTCAAAGATATAGATCTCTAATAAACTTATTTTAGAATTCATTACATCCATGTAGAGTCTCCATTTTTACCATACAATATGCTCCATTTTCGTACTATATTGCTTACTTTTACATTTATTAGAAAAAAATGTCGATTTCACCTGCAATGTCTTTAGGTGATTCGACATTTTCACATAAATTATCATAACCAATAGCTTCTTCATCCGTCAAATCATCCGGATCTGGAGGGATAATGGTGAATTATAGTTCATTATTATCTTCTGCTGAGAACGATTCTGAAAAATTATCATCATCTAGCTCATGAAAATACTCCAATGCCTCTTCCAATGTCAAAAATCGCTTTTTTCTAGAGACAAACTTATCTGAAATGCAAACAATACCAATTTACTGCATAAAAAACTAGGCAGCACTAATAATGCACATTGGAATTAGGGATGCGACATCGATGTCGATGTTTTCAAAACATCGATGTTTTGATAAAAACATCGATTTTTTAAACATCGATTTATTGAAGCCGATGTTTTTTTAACATCGATGTTTTGTGCTCGATGATTTACGTTGTATCGATGTTTTTTTTTTAAATGAAAAAGTACCGTAATAAAAAAAAATTACCACGTAGCATAATTTTCACACTCAGTAAATGTAAGTCTGAATTCTGAAAAGGACGAATACAAAAGAGGGAATGATTCCTTAGCAAACAGACAAATGGCAATTAACAACCAATGAACCAATCAGAGCGCTTGGAATGTTCCTGACACTCCAGAACCTTCCATGGGGTTTTATTTTACAAATAGTATATACACGAGTGCATCCATTTAAGTTTTTGTTTTGTTCTGGTTTTATATACGTTAATATTACTAGTAAGATGTCTCCCAAAAGTACCGTTTGGAAATATTTTTACAAAACCACTGACAAATTGGCGAAATGCAATATTTAACTTAAGTCCCTCAAAACTTCTGGCAATACCACGAATTTATCTGGACATTTGAAGGCAAAACATGGCGGTATTTACAACGAGAATTTTGAGTCATCAATGTAGCCCAAAGCAACCAAGTTTTTGTCATTTGTGCCTGCCCAATCAGAGAGTAAAATTCAATCACCCCCTCCCCCCACGACTAACGGAAGTAACATTAACGTTAGAGATTACTAAACCAGTTTAAAAAAATTGATGTTCTAAAACATCGATGTTTAAAAACATCGATGGTTTTTGGGCGATGTTTTATTAGCATCGATGTTTTAATATTGAATATCGATGTTTCAAAACATCGATGTTTTGTTATCGATGTCGCAT
Source organism: Dolomedes plantarius (assembly GCA_907164885.2). Lineage (NCBI taxonomy): Eukaryota > Metazoa > Arthropoda > Arachnida > Araneae > Dolomedidae > Dolomedes > Dolomedes plantarius. The sequence goes on from OU015498.1 coordinate 88,333,342, forward strand.
CACTAATTGGAATTAAGTAATACACATTGGACTGATGTTGCGTTTTCGCAACATTTTTAAAAATATGAATTGAGGCACATAAAAACTAAAATTATGCCTTACCTGTTGAAGCCATTTTGTTCTTTAGTCTCTAGTAAACTCGGAACAAGCATCAAATCGGAAATTTAACATGTGCTGCTATCTACAGTTATTATTTGAAATTAGTCATTTTTCCCCCTTCAAAACAACAACAACAAAAAAAAACTATTTTTTGCAAGTACTGAAAGCGGGCAAATGTGGAAACAAAAATTTTATTATGAACTATTAAAGTATAGAGAATAAAATAAAAATGTTACTTCAGACGTACAAAACTTAGAACATGCCTTTAAAAAATACAGAAATTAATGTTGCGTTTTCGCAACGCCAGTCTTAAATGCGTTAATAATAATAACTTCAAATTTTTTAAAGTTAGAAAAGATATCGCCCACCTCCTGTTCCAGATGGAGATGAGTATAGAAAATAAACTTCTGCTTTACAAAACAGTACTTCGACCTATACTTCTTTATGCAGTACCTGTATGGGGGTCAGCGGCTAACAGTCATGTCCAGAAATTACAATGCACACAAAATAAAACCTTGCGTCTAATCACTAAAGCCAATAGATAAAAAACTAACTACTCCCTCCACAAAGATCTAAGTATTGAATCCATTCGCCTGACTATAATTAATCTCGCCACTAAATTTTACAATAGTCTTTACTCCACCCCTAATGAAGAAATTGCCAATCTTCCTGATTATGACAATAGAGAATTTAATCGTAGACCTAGAGCGACTATAGTGCTTGACACTGGGATTACTCCCAACTCTTCTTTCCCCTAATTTAAAATTTCTTTTTTCTTCCTTTTTGTCATTCCGTTTTCCTTGAATTCTTTCTAGACCGCTTAATCTCCCCCCCCCATTTTTCCTAATTATATGCAGTCACATCCTCTTACGCTTTTTTTTAAAAGTTAGTGTGTCGTCTCGTTGGTGTAATATGCCTCTGCGAATCCTCATGGTCAAATTGTGAGCCGTCCTCCCTGATAATATCATCTTCTAAGCTCCTGGATCCTTTTTCGTCAACCAATCAGGTTGCGGGACACATTTTGCTCTCAATCAGTAGTTAAGCTTGTTCTTTTTTAACCTCTGTAATACAAATTCATCATCTTGCTTCCTTTTTCGGACTTTTTTCAAGCACGGGTTGCTTGATAGTTCTTTCCCATCCTGGGTTTGATCCCAGCATTTAACTTTTTAAGCACTTTTCCCCCCATGAGATTTATTATTCACATTTGGCCATGTTCCCTAAAGGAAAAATTATTAGTTGAGAACGAGTCTGAGACCGAGTCATTTAATAATTGAAATCCAGAAATAATTTTAAAGTACCAGAAATAATTTTAGTTTTAGGAAATGAGAAGTTAAAACCTTTAGAATTTTTTCTAATTGAATGAACTTTTTTTTATTTAAAAAGCAAAATTTGAAAACGGAAATTTGAAAGAATTATTTCAAAAACCAAAAACCAAAATTTGAAAAAGCGAATTTTAAATAATTATTTCGTTATTTAGAAATTCTAATATATATTTTAAAGTTATTAAACAGTTTTTAATCTTTAAGAAATAAAACCATTTCATTTTAAATCGAAATAGAAACTCATCGGGTTGCCACTCAGCTAGCATATCTATATTAATAAAATCGAATGTTTGCAAGTGTGTGTGTATGCGACCTAGAGACGAATCTATAAAACTTACAACTGTGAAATTTTGCACACGGGTAGTGAAGAGTCTGAACATGTGCACCTCGAAGCCGATTTTAAATTTTATTACCGTTAATTTTTAATTAATAAAAAACCAACAATTTTTGAAGGGTGAGTCCAGAAATAGAAGAGCCTCGCAATCCTCTTTCCGCCATATTTGAAAATATTTCAACGATGTATTTTTTTTCATGAAAGTACATAAATGTTACATATTTGGAAAGATCTTTAAAAACTGATAATTTTTTCTGCGTACACTTAATCTGTTACTTCAATAGTTTTAGAGTTATTTGGATTCTAATCTTGAGATCTTCCGATGATATTATGTAAACAAAGCGTGATTCTTTCACAGTATGATTCTCACAAAAAAATGAATCACTGAAAAGAAATGCGTCATTGATAATTTTTTTCTGCTTACAATTTAAAACTTTATTCAAACGTTTTAACAATAATAAATACTTTATTGAAGCTAAATAGATATATACCGATTTTTGGGGGATTTATGGAGATTTATAAAAATGTAAATTGAAGTGAACTTTAATTCGAGATTCGAGTGTGAAGTGAAGTGATTCGATTTGGGTTATTTTAAAGTTACATTAAAATGAAATATGTAAATCATTTGACAATATTAAACCAGTTAGGTATATTATAATGTGAAAAAATATTGCTATTACATATTAAATATTATTTCCAGGAGGGTGGATATTGTTCTGAGTTCAAGACATTTACTGCAAAAAGCTATAGTACCAATTATGCATAACCAAATCTATAAGTTGTACACATTTCTAAAGAATTGGAACCATGAGGAGTATCGAAGTTAAAAGGATTCGAATGTATATATTTTAAAATTAATATTTTGAAAAATATATTTCCTTTGAAGCATTCAGCTTTTAACATATTTTTTTTAACAAAAAGGACTAAAATAATACAGTAAATATATTTCTATTTTACAGGGCAGAACATATATATATCTATCAAGATCCATTGCATCTCTAATAGAAACAGAGAACAAATAATATAAACTGCATACTTTTGCACATAAACACTCATAATATCTGTAATCAAAGCTGCTATCAGGTGCTAAAACACAAATAATTATTAAACTGAAAAAGTGAACACAGTAAAAAAGGATTAATGTCAAAAAGAAAACAATAGGGGTAATATTAACAAAATAACTTTTAATAAAACAAACATTTAATACAAACAATGAAATTAAAAATCAATACTCGGTAAAATTAATATTTTTCTTTCCAAAACTGCTATTACGGGTTATTACCTTAGCACCTCTGGATAAAGTGTTTATTAAATACTTTCAGATTCCAAATTCAAACTTATTCTAAAAAACTTATTAAACTTATTAAAAACTTAATAAATACTTTATTCAAAATATATAGATACTTATTCTTAAATACTTTTTATTCAAAATACTTTAAAAAATACTTTTTTAATAATAATAAATAGATTATTTGAAGAAATCGTGTAAAATTTCTATTAATGTGTAATTCATGTGTATGTACCTTTTCGGTACTTACGTATTATAGCTGAAACTTGGCAGCTTTTTACCCTTGGCGCAATATCCGCCCGCCAACACCTAATTTCACAATGGCAACCTATTTTCTAACCGAAAGTTATAAACATTTCCAGCAATAGCATGTTTAAAAATTACAAATGTGTGAAAAACGTGTCAGATGGAGAACAAGATTTCGATTATAAATAATTTTAGCTTTAATTAAAAATTGCGTACTAATGACAAAACAGAAATGCACGAAAAATATTCAAAATGAGTATGTTAAAACAAACGCAAAACTTTAGAAGTTTAAGTCTTAGGATGCTAAAATTTTGATTGGTGGTTACTCCTAAGTTCGATGTGCCTACTTAGAAATATTTTTTAAAAATTACAAATTTTAAGGGTAATCAAAAGGGGCTTAAACTCCCCTCCCCCTTTAAAATACACCCAATATATCTCTTGAACAAAAGGGTCCGGGAAGTTGAAATTTCGTATGGTGGATCCCCTTAAGCCCTAGGTGTACACCAGGGGTGTCAAACTCGCGGCCCACGACGAACATTTTTGCGGCCCGGCCAATATATTGGCACACAATAATATATAATAAAATTCACCGAAGCAGAATTATAATAAGATAGGAAGAATTCGCTAAATGTTTTTTTAATGATACTCTTTTTTTGCTATTATTAAACAAAATGCATATATTTATGTTGAATATACTGTAATTAGGTAAATAAACCTACGTTTCTATTAATATTGATTTTTTTGCGGCCCACCTATAGTTAAACCTTGTTTGTTTGGCCCAAGGTAGCCTTTGAATTTGACACCCCTGGTGTACACCAATAAATCTTTTTTCTTTTTAAGCTCAAATTTTAAGGTGTTTAGCCCCCCCCCCAAAAAAAAAGAAATAAACCCACTGTATCTATGGAACCATATGGCCTGGGAAGCTAAAATTTTGTTGGTTGGTTTCCCTTAAGCCCTAGGTGCACACCAATAACTCTTTTTTTTAAGTTCAAATTTTAAGGCGTTTAGCTCGCCTCCCCCCCCCAAAAAAAAATGAAATAAACCCACTGTATCTCTGGAACCATAAGGCCTGGGAAGCTGAAATTTTGTTGGTTGGTTTCCCTTAAGCCCTAGGTGCACACCGATAACTCTTTTTTTTTAAGTTCAAATTTTAAGGGGTTTAGCCTCCCTCCCCCCCTCAAAAATAAACCACTGTATCACTGGAACAATAAGGCCTAAGAAGTTGAAATTTTGCATGGCGATTCCTCTTAGGTTCTAAGTGCTGACCAAGAAAGATTTTTAAAAAGTAACTTTTAAGGAGATTGTAAAGTGGTTTTAAATCCCCAAAATAAAAATGAAATATCCAAAACTCGTGTTTAAAGTCGGATCACTGTCATTAAATTATGCGATGACCTCCTTCTGAGAAAGGACCCCACCTTACTGCTAAAGTTAATTGAAATTAAATGAACCAAATGACATAATTCATGGCACTCATGTAATCTATGGCGAAGCACGTGTATTCAGCTAGTATGAAATATCCGAAAGCAGTTATTAAACATGCATCAACATTTTGAGCAGCAGCATATTTAAAAAAGTATGTGGAAAACACATGGAAAAGTAAAAAAAGAAAAAAAAATCGGCAGCTGAAGAACAAGATTTTGCTATCGATAATTTTAGATCTAATTAAAAATGTTATATTAAAGACAATATAGAAATACACTCTTAGACCTAAAAAAAAAAAGCGATGCGCCAAGAAGAGGTGACGCAAATTGTGCACAAATTGATATGCATACAGGTTTCGACGAAAAATGCAAATATTTAAAGTTTGGCGACCAATGAATGAGCATGTGACGCTGCAGAGCATCTTAACTGCGCAACTGGCAGGATATTAAAGAGGAGAAATTTCGATTTCAGGTCATAAATTCTTTGCGAATTTCATTCCGTGTACTCAGGTAGACAGTAACCATGCCTAGCATACAGGGGCGCGAACAATATGCGCAGATGTCAGCATTTCAGACAGGACGTGTAGTTGGGATCAAAGAAGCCGGTTGGTCTAATCAGCGAATCGCTCGACATTTGGATAGGAGCGATGCCACTATTAGACGATGTTGGCAGGAATGGGTGAACCGTGGCCGAACACAGCGTCAAGAAGGAAGCGGTCGGCCTAGTAAACGACAGAACGTGAGGATCGAGCAATCGTCAGAGCGACACTCACAGCCCCAGATTCATCATCATTATCGATCGTACGTGCAACTGGTGCTTCAGTGACCGCAAGGACCATTCATAGGCGTCCCAGAGAAAGGGGGCTGAGCTCACGGCGCCCCATGCACTGACTACCATTGACCTCTGTACACCGATAAGTCCGTTTGCAGTTGTTTCGGGCACATTGAGCCTGAAATGTCACTGACTGGAGTAGAATTGTCTTCAGTGATGAGTCCCGCTTCGAATTGAGCCCCGATAACCAGCCAATACGTGTCTGGAGACGCCCGGACAGCAGTGGGATACCAACCTGACTGTCTTCCGCCATACGGGCTGACAACCAGGAGTGATGGTCTGGGGTGCCATTGCATTTCATAGCAGGACCCCTTTGGTTGTCATCCGCGGCACCCGTACAGCACAGCGGCACGTCGACGATATTCTACGCCCCGTTGTGTTGCTCTTTCTATCACGTCATCCTTACATTTCAGCAAGATAATGTCCGCCCGCACACGGCGAGAGTTTATACTGCTTAAGCGTCGGCATAAGCGTTGTCTTTGTACTTGCCCAACGCTAACTTGGCCAGCAAGGTCGCCGGATCTCATCCCCATTGAGCACATTTGGAGCATTATCGGCAGGTCCCTCCAACCAGCTCGGGATTCTGATGATCTGACGCAGCAATTGGGCAGTCCCCCTATGTTGTTTGTTTCGCCACTTGTCAGATCCCGAAAGTTTTTCTATTGTTTGAGTATGCGCACCGGTCATCAGGTCGACGAAGTTGTATTTGTGATTCACAGTAAAGTGCATAAAGCCAGCCTTCTCCAGTTCTTGCGTTTTATAGGCTTTTCAGCAGTCTGTATATATTGTGCTGCTCTCCTCGACATGGTCGCGAATAGTCGGCATAAGCGTTGCAGTTAAGCACTTATACCAAAAAAAACCTCTCACGGCACACATCGCCGAAAATCCACTGTTGTGGTAAAATTTGGCCAGCGTTACTTTTTCTTTTAGTGAAAAGACTCTCATCTACTTCCACAATTTTCGAGTGTCAGCCAGTTTTCATAATAGTGCGTAAATTTAAAACATGAACACAAACTTCACACATAAAAGTGGACCAGTCAAATGTCGTTGTATCTGCCATGTCCATTTGCTGTTTGCACCATTGTATGGAGGTTAACTTCTCCGACCAGCTTTATATGAATCTTAAAGACGTTAAGAATGGCAATTGGGAACCGTAGAACCAGTTTTCCTTGTGAAATCTGACTGTTTTGCCGCAATCTTTAATATTACATCGACTACTGGTCGATTAAAATAGGCACGCATGTTGTGAAAGTTCGGGCATACACGCTGACTGGGCAAAATTCCACGGATCTGGAAAAAAGACACTGCATCGTCTTCTTTTTGGCTTATATTACACTATCAAAGTTCTTTGACAAATATATTTTAAAAAGTTATTTGCATCTTTTATAAAAGTTATATATAAAAGAAATGCTATGACCTCAAAATACCTCTATTACACTATCAAAGTTCTTTGACAAAGATCTTTTATAAAAGTTATTTATATCTAAGGGGGCTAAATCTCTTAAAATTCGAGCTCTTAAAAAATTTTATTGGTGTGTACCTAGGGCTTAACGAGAAGTACCATAGAAAATTTCAACCTCCTAGACCCTATGGTTCCAGAGATACAGTGGGATTTTTTAGGGGGGAGGGGGCTAAACCCCTTAAAATTCGAGCTCTTAAAAAAGATTTATTGGTGTGTACCTAGGGCTTAAGGGGAACCCTCATGCAAAATTTCAGCTTTCTAGGCCTTATGGTTCCAGAGATAAATGGTTTTTTTTAGAGGGGGGGTTAAGTCCCTTTTAACCCCCTTAAAATTTGTATTTTTCAAAAAGAGTTTTTAGTGGGCACCTAGGACTTAAGGGGAACCACCATACGAAATTTCAGCTTCCTAGGTCCTATGGTTTCAGAGGTACAATGGGTTTTTTTTTCAGAGGGGGAAGGGGTTAAGCCCGTTTTAACCCCTCTTAAAATTTGTACTTTAAAAAAATATTTCTTAGTGGGCATGTAGAGTTTAGGAGTAACCGCCATGCAAAATTTCAGCATCCTAAGACTTTTTCTTCGAAAGATTTGCGTATTTTTTATCATACTCATTTTGAATATTTTTCGTGTATTTCTGTTTTGTCATTAGTGCATAATATTTAATTAGAGCTAAAATTATTTCGAATCGAAATCTTGTTCTTTATCTCCAGCGTTTTCCACACATTTGTATTTTCTTTACATGCTATTGCTCGAAATGTTGTTTATAACATCCGTGCACAATGTTTTAAAAAACTTTGACGAAGAGCCCAACTTTTATAAAAGTTATCTTTTATCAAAGTTGAGGTATTACACTGTCATATTTCTCGTCAAACTTCTTTTATAAAAGATCTTTGTCAAATAACTTTCATAATCTAAAAAAATAAAGAAAATCTTCAAAACGAAACTTAGAACGGGAAGCTCATAGCGCAAAGCAATGAATAACGAAAACAATGCAATCAACAAGGATGGTGTCAGACTTTCGTCTCCCATTCCTAAGTGGAATTGATGAAGGTGAGTAATAGCGTCTTCCATAAGCACCAAAAGAAACGCAAACAGGTGTCGAAAGCTATACACCTTTGGAAACCCTCGACAATAGTGAGTTAGTCAGGTCATTTAAAATGATTAGGGAAACACAGCGGCGCACTTCCAAGGCAGTAGCCGTGGACAATGAAATTCACGATAGGTGGCCTGCGTAGCGCGGATGAAAAAGGCCGGTTGTTGTTCGAGAAAGGGAGAGAAGAATGCATAAATACAGATGCCGGTAACGAACGGGAGGATAGATTTGGACTGTTGGAGGGTCAACACGCGTACGGAGAGAGGGTCTCGTACGGACTTTGAATAATGAGCCCTACTCTCATGAGTGGATTTTACGTTCGTCTAAACAAAACTTTGTAAATGATTTATTTAACCAAGATCTTAATGTGCTAATAAACCAGATGTAAATAAAAGTTGGTTCTACAGTTATGATTATTTCTACATGATAATGATTTGTCGGATCACGACTGTAAAGGTTAACATTGTCGTAGTCGAATTAAAGAACGTGGGAGGACCTCAGCGATACGGAAGGTATCAGAAAAAGATGATCTAGAGTACTAGAGTGGTGATACATCTTTAAGGAGACACAGTTTCAAGAGAAGTTGGATTCCGAACGAGTCTACTGGGCACGACTTCAGCGACAGATATTTACTCGGTAACTGGTCAAGAAACGGGAGCAGAAACCTGGGCCAGGAGAAATTCAAGGTCGGAGTGAGGTGTGCATCAGAGAATTCGACTGGACACAACTTCAGCGACAGAAATTTACTCGGGAACTGGTCAGGAAACGGGAAGAGACACCTGTACCAGGAGAAATTCAACATCGGAGTGAAGTGTGCATCAACGACGTGGTTATATAGTGAACTCTCTTGAACTGTGATCAAAGTGCGGCAGCGGAGAAAGATCAGAGTGGCAGTTTTTCATCGAGGTGAAAAAGGGGTAAGTGATTCTATCTTTTCTCCCTCTGTATGAGATAGCGGTAGTAATTAGTTGAGGGAATCGAATTAATTTTGATAAGTGTTGAAGTGTTGATTCATGTGTATAATGATGGAAGTAATTTGTTGAATTATTGAATTTTTGGTAAATGGAATAATAATTTAAAAGTGAAAAAGTGTTATTTTGTATATCGGGAAAAATGTACAAGTGTTCGTACTAGTTATTAGTGGAAGTGATTTATAATTGTAGTAGTTAAATGCTCGTAGAATTATCATAATTGTTGAGGTAAATAGTTCAAGATCAGTATAGTTGGTTATATTTTGTTATAGTGGTTTTGTTAAGTGAATCTGTACTTGTTTGCTGCATTTGTGATTAAGTGATATAAGCTAAAAATGGCATTCATAGGGAAGGGGCGGAAAGCCGATTTAATTTTGTTAGCTACAGAGTTAACAGGGATTTGTCCGTCTTCTGAGAACAGGACATACACTGACCTTAAGGAAACGATATTAGGAAGTGAGAAATATGAGGAAGAGTCCGCTAAGGAACGGTTATTTGCCATAATTAATGAGAGATTAGAACGAGAGCAAAGAGAAATAGCAAAACAGGAGATAGATAGACAGGAAAGATATAAACAAAGAGAAATGATGTTAAAATTGAAAGAATTAGAAGTTGAAGAATTGAGGATGAGGGCAGCTAAAAGACTTTCAAGTTTAAGGGTCAGAGAAAGTATTGGAAGGGTTAATAATAATTTCGAAGGAGTTTTGAGAGATGAAAAAAGGGTTATTCTTGAACCACTAGTTAAAACAGATAAGGTATTTGCCAAAATCGACAGAGAAAAGGAGGATAAAAGATGTTTTGTCTGTAATAGTAAAGAGCATTTGAAATATCAGTGCCCCAAAAGAGTTCAAACTCTCAGAAATAGAGGGGATCAGAGGGGAAATAAATTTGAGATGGAATTTAACAGAGGCGAAAATATTCAACCTCAGAATAAAATTAAAACCCAACAGGAAAGGGAAGTGAGGGATGTAATTACTCAAGGAAAGGAGGTCCTTGAAGGAGTAGCATGTTCTCAAAGGCATTTGAGTAACAGTATAGATCAGACATTAGATGAGGAGTTGATTATTCCTCCTAATATGTTCGAAATTGTAAGGGATACAGAGGAGGAGATGGCTAGTCCCCCGAATAGATTTGAAAGCGCAAGAGACACAGGTGAGGAGATGTACTATAAGGGAGGAGGTAGTGAATTAAGTCCTAATGAGAATTTAGATGAGACAGAGGAGGAGATGATTATTCCCCTTTATATGTTTGAAATGGGAAGTGAGAAGAAGGATGAGGAGATGTACTATAAGGGAGGAGGTGATGAATTAAGTCCCAATGAGAATTTAGATAAGGTGAGAGAAATGGATAAAATTTTGGATGGGGAATTAAGTCTCAATGAGAATTTGGATGAGGTGCGAGAAATTGGAGTTTCAACGGAAAAAGAGAGGAAAGATCAAATTGATATGTTAAGGAATAAAGGGTTAGAGGAAAATAATAATGAGAATGGAAATAATCAAAGGGAAACACGAAACGAAGAATTAAATGCCCAGGGAAGCCCCAACAATACGGGTAGGAAACAGACGAAAAGTATGGGAGAAAAGACTTCCGCAGAAAAGGCTGATTTTGAACCGACACTAGATCACAAATTCACAAAGGAGTCAATGAGAGATGGTGAAATAATAAAGCCAAAAACCCATTCGTATTTATTTAGGGTCCCGTAAAAATCGCAGAGAGAATCACAAATTTAAGTAATTCCCAAAGAATTCCGGGAAACTCATGTAATTGTGTATTTTATAAATGTTATAGAAATGATTTAAGTAGCTCCCGAAGAAATCGATGAAAATTTAATTAAATGTGTATTTTGGTAATTGCATTGATAACTAATATTGTTGAATCCTAAGAAAAACGGATTAAATTTGTAAATATAATGGTATCAAGAATTTAAGTGTATAAGTTATGTGATAGTTATTTTTTTTTTGGTTGTTTTGTTGTATGAACACTTGGTTTATATTTTTTTTAAGTGAAGAACTAAGTTAATGGTAAGTATTCCCTAGAGATTCGGGGAAAATTCATTAAAATATGTAAGTTTAACTGGTTAAGATTAAGCCAGGAAATTCCTAAAGAGTTTGAAAAAAAAGGGAATCAAAAGCGTAATTACCTTAGAAATTCTTGCTTTAAAGATAAGTGATTGGTAGGCAATAATTTGTTAGTGTTTATGTTAAAGTAAAGAAATGAGCAAGATTGATAATATGAATTTTGTGTTAAGGATAGGTGTGTAAAAATGATTTTTGGTACCTGTAAATGTTGTGGCTATCTCATATGCAGATGAAAACATGGAATCAATTACTGGCAAATATGTGTTATTGTGGTGGCTACAAAGCGCCCCCGTCACAAGCGCAGTTATTACCCCATGGGTGTGCCTCGTTATCCTCTGATCAACAGGGACTGTTGTTCAAACGTGAAAACGTCTCAAAGGACTTTTTTCACTTCTAGAGGAAGGGGCGTATGTCAGACTTTCGTCTCCCATTCCTAAGTGGAATTGATGAAGGTGAGTAATAGCGTCTTCCATAAGCACCAAAAGAAACGCAAACAGGTGTCGAAAGCTATACACCTTTGGAAACCCTCGACAATAGTGAGTTAGTCAGGTCATTTAAAATGATTAGGGAAACACAGCGGCGCACTTCCAAGGCAGTAGCCGTGGACAATGAAATTCACGATAGGTGGCCTGCGTAGCACGGATGAAAAAGGCCGGTTGTTGTTCGAGAAAGGGAGAGAAGAATGCATAAATACAGATGCCGGTAACGAACGGGAGGATAGATTTGGACTGTTGGAGGGTCAACACGCGTACGGAGAGAGGGTCTCGTACGGACTTTGAATAATGAGCCCTACTCTCATGAGTGGATTTTACGTTCGTCGAAACAAAACTTTGTAAATGATTTATTTAACCAAGATTTTAATGTGTTAATAAACCAGATGTAAATAAGAGTTGGTTCTACAGTTATGATTACTTCTACATGATAATGATTTGTCGGATCACGACCATAAAGGTTAACAGATGGGGCGCATAATTGGCACTTTATTGCCATTTTTTTCGCCAAACCGCAAAGTTTCAGCTATAATACGTAAGTACCAAATTGTCTATTAAGTATTTTGAATAAAGTATTTAAGAATAAAATATTTATTAAATACTTTCAGATTCCAAATTCAAACTCATTCTAAAAAACTTATACTTTAAAAAACTTATTAAACTTATTAAAAACTTATTAAATACTTTATTCAAAATATTGTTTTTCTATTTTCAAACTTTATTTTGAAGGTGAGATTTTGTTTTAATGCGTTAATTTGCTATTTTTGAAATTTTTGGTTTAAATGTATTACATATGCATTATCTTGTAGACAAATTTGTGTGTGGCATTTGCTGAAAGCTCAAATTAATATTGAATTCATTATTGAATAAGATTTTAATAAAAATTTTTTTTTATAATAGCAATGCTTTTTTTCGGTGTTTTTTTATTGCATAAAATATTTTACATTTCCTATTAAATAGTATGTTTCATGGGTACTTTTCCGTTATAAGCATTACAATCGTTTTCACACCAATTTGGCGCATTTTTAAAAAGCGCCGCAGCGAGAGAAAAGTAACGCGGTATGATGACACTAATGATTGGCAAATTACAATATTAAAATATACAAATCTCAAGATTCAAGGATCACGAGACGATATGAGATCGAATATTTTCGTGGTCATGGAGATAACGACACTTCATGGAATGCCGTAATTAAATACATATACTTTAAATTGTAATGAATTTAGAGTAAGTCAGAAAATCGGGCAGTATTTTTATGTAATGGATTTTAAAATATGGAAATTTCCTAAAGATGAGCAGGCAGCTATTACATTACTTCAAGAACAAGGTATTCTTCATAAAGAAAGCGTGTAAATGATCGTATAATGAGCTTGAAATGGTTTAAAAATTTTTAAACCAGTTCAAGGTAAGTTTTTTACCTTTTTCTTTTAAATTCCGCCAAGATTAAAAATAAGCCAAGTGTAGTGCTTATAACGGAAAAGTACCATTTCATGAATGAAAATTACAACTTGATTTTTCTTATTTGATTTTTTTAATTTTCATGCTTTTACAACCTTACAGAAATTTTTTGATGTTAAAACAGGGTTTAAATGTATTACATTTAAACCCTGTTTTAACATCAATAGGTAATGTAGAATTAAAAATTTTTTTTTGTTGCTTATTCATCTCATCTGATCAAATGCATTTGGTACAGCTTCTTCAGATGCACCCCCCTGCCAAGTTTGGCAATTTTGTGTGTGGCGAGGTAACCATGCGATTTTGGCGAGATTTTGTTTTAATGTGTTGATTTTTTAAATAATTTTTGATATTGGTAACTCAATTCTATTTTCTTTGCAGATTCAACTACCGTTGCTTGCTATTTCATTTGGTTCTATTTTTTTTATTTCATTTTCTGTAATTTTGCAGTTTTGAATTTAATCTCAGTTTCATTTCAGGGTCTTTCATTCTATTTGCTTTTATTTTGTGCCTAATGTTTTATGTCCTTAGCATTTTTCTTTGAAGATGCCACAGCCTCCAAGAAAAAAAAATATCTTCGGACACACAGCGACAGAACAGACAATGAGAGCAAAGTAGAAGAGAAGCTGAATCTACCCCCGAAAGAGAAGCGAGACTGGAAGAAATCAGACAACAACAGCAAAGAATAGTTGAACAAAAACCACAGGATCGTCATGATTTGTTAGCAAGAGTGTTTCATCAAAAACAAAAATCACACGAGTCTCATCACAAAGGCAAAGATTTTTGGAGAAGTGAGGTGTCATATGTACACGATAGAGTAGCAGAAGCGAGGACTTCGTCATGCTCACATTCTGATTTGGCTCAAGGACTCCCTACACGCTCACCGCGTGGATGACTTTATCAGTGTAGAAATCCCTAATGAACAAGAAGACCTGTGACTTTTTTCCATTGTAACTAAGCAGATGGTGCACGGCCCCTGTGGATCCATAAATCCAACCTCTCCATGCATGAAAGATAAAATTTGCCCTAAACGATACCTGTGCCAATTTTTGAAAGAGACGCAAACAGGACAAAACGGATATTCACTTTATCGGTACAGATCACCAGAAGACGGGGGATTTAAGGCTAACATCATTTATAGAGGATAGCAAGTGTCTATAGATAATATTTCCCTCTACTAACCAAAATTTTCAATGCCCATATAAACGTAGATTACTGTAATTCAGTTTTATAGTGTTGCGTGTGAGTGGAACACTGGTGTGTGGTTCTCAAATGATTTTAGCTTTTACTGGAAATTAGAAGAACATTAGCTTCCAAAACAGTAATCGTTTGGAAAGTTTTTATTTATATTATTACCATTAAAATGTATATCATTATCTTTATATTATCTTTATAAGCTACACAACTTACTACCATAATACTCTTAAAATTTATATTTTAACACATTTCGGTTACCGCTGTTTGTAAATACACGATCTTCATTGAAATGCTCATTTCAGAAATTTCTCATTGAGATGATGCTCATTTAATGCGTGTTTTCAAAAGTGAAATATACCATGTTCTGTAAATACCCCGAAAATATTTCTATACTGGAGATGTAGACAGATTAAAGAATTTAAGTAAACTTTTGTGTAATTTATACATTTGTGTGTGTGTAATTATTTAAATGAATAGATTTATATTTTTTAAACGTTTTATTCTTGCATTCTTTTAGGGGTTTATAGTGTTGGTGTGAGTGGAATACTGGTGTGTGGTTTTCAAATGATTTTAACTTTTACTGGAAATTAGCAGAACATTAGCTTCCAAAACAGTAATCGTTTGGAAAGTTTTTATTTATATTATTACCATTAAAATGTATATCATCATATTTATAATATATATTATTATCTTTATATTGTCTGCAAAATGTTAGCTTAATGAGCAATCGGTATTTTCATATGGTTTTTCATTTACGCATAAAATGGAAAAATTGAAATGCCACCAAAACTAAACAGGCTAGATTTCATGGAAATAAAAGCAATTCCCCAAGGAATAAAATATCGGGCAATCAAAGAATTAGAAGGTGCAGTTTTTGTTTACAATTCAGTATGTTCTGAGAGTCATTTCATAGTTTTATACATATGACAGTTATATTCAAAATGACCTACAATCTAAGAGAAAATTTTAAAATGCATAAGCAGTTTTGCAAAGAGAAAAGATTGAATTACACGATTCTTGCAAAAAATGACATTTTCAACGTAGACAGTCACCTTAAGCAAAATCTTAACATTTATGCTCCTAATAGTTCAACACTTTATCCAGAGGTGCTAAGGTAATAACCCGTAATAGCAGTTTTTGAAAGAAAAATATTAATTTTATCTAGTATTGATTTGTAATTCATTGTTTGTATTAAATGTTTGTTTTATTAAAAGTTATTTTGCTGATATTACCCCTATTGTTTTCTTTTTCACATTAATCCTTTTTTTCTGTGTTCACTTTTTCAGCTTAATAATTTGTGTTTTAGCGCCTGATAACAGCTTTGATTACAGATATTATGAGTGTTTATGTGCAAAAGTATGCAGTTTATATTATTTGTTTTCTATTAGAGATGCAATGGATCTTGATATATATATACATGTTTTACCCTGTAAAATAGAAATATATTTATTGTATTATTTTAGTCCTTTTTGTTAAAAAAATATGTTAAAAGCTGAATGCTTCAAAGGAAATATATTTTTCAAAATATTAATTTTAAAATATTTACATTCGAATCCTTTTAACTTCGATACTCCTCATGGTTCCAATTCTTTAGAAATGTGTACAACTTATAGATTTGGTTTTGCATTATTGGTACAATAGCTTTTTGCAGTAAATGTCTTGAATTCAGAACAATATCCACCCTCCTGGAAATAATATTTAATATGTAATAGCAATATTTTTTCACATTATAATATATCTAACTGGTTTAATATTGTCAAATGATTGACATATTTCAATTTAATATAATTAAATATAGTCTAATTTTTTATATTATTAGTTTCACTTTTCATTAACTTAAATTCAAGTTGAATACATTTAAAAGTAATGGAACTTCCCTTCAAAAAAAAGAGGAAAATAAAATAAACAAACTGAAAAACTTTGCTCACCATATTTATATATACACTGAAGTGCCACTGAATTAGGGATAGCAAAGCCTATGCAAATTGTGTAGCGCTGCGCATCATGTATGCGCAAGTGAGGGCGCTGTGGTAACTGCATATATAGCGCGTACTGTGGTTGTTCTGAATTAGTTGTTGGAATTGCCAGTATGGGTAAACTGCCTGATTTAGACGCCTTCGATCGCGGACAAATCGTAGGTGCGCGACGCATGGGCCATTCAATTTCCGAAATCGTCGGACAGCTAGGATTTTCAAGGTCGACAGTGTCAAGAGTATACCAAGAATACATGGATGGTGGAAAAAAACTAGCGGTCGGGCAAACTGCAAAGGACAATTAGCCTTGACAGTGCGTGGTGAGAGACGGCTCAGGCGTATTGTACGTAGTCAGCGAAGCCAAACATTAGATCAAATTACCACCAGTTTAATGACGGTGCCAGTCGTACAGTCAGTAAACGGACTGTGCAACGCTCGCTTCATCGTATGGGTTTCGGGAGCCGTCGACCTACGAGAGTACCATTGCTCTATACTCGCCATCGGGCTGCACGTCTTGCCTGGGCAAGAGAGCACAGAGACTGGAGTGTAGAGGACTGGAAACGAGTAGCATGGAGTGATGAGTCTCGATTCCGACTACTTAACGCCGACGGGAGGCTGAGAATATGACGTCAGGCTCATGAAGCCATGGATCCTGCATGCCTGGCTGGAACTGAACAAGGGCATGGTGCCTCAATCATGGTCTGGAGTGTTTTTTCGTGGCACAGTGTGGGATCTTTGGTGCGTGTACCAACCTCCCTCAATGCAATTCGGTACGTAGAGTTGCTGGGTGATCACCTCCATCCGTTTATGCTGTTCTGTTATCCGCACGGTAATGGAGTTTTCCAGCAAGACAACTGTACCTCTCACAAGTCCCGGTTGGCTACTGGCTGGTTGGATGAGCATTCGTCTGGCTTCTCTGTCATGAATTGGCCACCTAGAAGCCCAGACTTAAATCCTATTGAGCATCTTTGGGATGTTTTGGAACAAGGCGTGAAAGGCCATCACACAGCACCAAAGAACCTTACTGAATTATGAACAGCTTTAGCCAATATTTGGCAAGCCATTCCCGTGGAACGTTTCCAGAAACTTGTTGAATCTATGCCTCGTCGTGTGGCAGCCGTTATCATGGCCAGAGGAGGCGCAACTCGTTACTAGGTAGGTATCCCTAATTCAGTGGCACTACAGTGTATATTAATGGATGTACGTATGTGTGTGTGTTATATTCCAGCATCACTCTCGAACGCCTGAAGCAATTTCAACTAAACTTGGTACACATGTTACTCACTATCTGTGAAGCAACACTGGGGGGAGGAGTAAGACACCCCTAGCATCCCCAGGGAGGGGGAAGGGGGCATGTAAAAATAATCGAATACGACTGATCGAATATGACTGATTAGTGTCGAATCCTTAGTTTTCAAGGTCGCTGGGATAAATAGTGACACTCCCGATGTCGTTTAAGTGCAAGTTCAGCCCCATCAGCATTGGGGGGGGAGGGAAAGAAGGGGTGAAAATTAAATGTCCAAAATGACTGAGAGTAGTGTCGAATCCATTATTTTCGGGGTCGCTGAGATGAACAGTGACACTCCCGATGCCGTTTAAGTACAAATTCAACATGATTGAGGGGGAGGGGGGGGAAGAAGGGGTGAAAAGTAAAATGTCCAAAATGATCGAGAGTAATGTCGAAACCATAATTTTAGAGTCGCTTAAATGAATAGTGACACTTCCGATGCCGTTTAAGTTCAAGATTAGCCCCCCCCCCCCATCAGGACTGGGGCGAGGGGGGGGGGAGAAGGGAGGAAAACTAAAATGTCCAAAATGATAGAGATTTGTGTCCTTTTTCCATTTATCTGCAGATGAATTTTCAATTTAATCTTAAATTTGCGTTTCGGTGTACAAATTTGTTTTGAAGGGAGTTAAACCTAGTTTCCTAAGTTTATAATGAACGGTATTACATAAAATTTTTCATTCTAGTAGATGAGGTACGAGTATACTGGAACCAAATGTTCATAATTATGACATAATTTAAACGTTATCCGGACAAATTTCGGATCAGCAGACAGAGTACATAAAAAATTAGATCATTGCTTATATAAGAATCCTCTAATTTAAGAAGAAACTTAAGTTTCAAAAGGATATAGTATACAAAAGATAAACAACTTCAAGGAAATTGAACTTAATAAATCTACGCATTTCAAAAGTTTGTAAAAATGGTAAATTTGAAAAAACGTTAACTTTTGATCATAGCTCTAAGAATTTTTTTTTAACCTTCCATGAAAGTTATTTGAAATCGAGATTTATTTTTATTTTTGTTTTATTTATATATATATATATATTTTTTTACTGAAAATCGTCTTTTCAAGCTCAGTGAAGTGAACTTGCACAACATCAAATGTTTCAATACAGACATATAACTTATTTATATTTTAGATTGTGGATATCATGTGTTATTATACAGTTAATTGTAATTTTTTTTCTTTCAAGATAGGAGTTATTCATGGTATACAACTAGCTTTCAAGTTCATGGGCACAAATGATGGAGGGTGCAGGTGGAGTTGTCATTAACACAATCTCCGGTACGGGTTTGTATTATAATTTTATTTCTTTTTCACAATTGCATATTAAATGTATTCGTAAACCAAAATTTATAAATATATAGGTGATAAACAGCAGCAAGTGCTTCCTGTTCCTGAAAACTGTAATCAGTGGCTTTAATACTGTGTAAGATTAATTTAATATTAGGAAAAAGTGTGGAATTTCCTAATGTTTATTCCTGATACTGAAAGCAAAATTACTGCATGTGCAGTACAGTGGAGTCCCGATAATCCGAAATGATTGGGACCAGATCCATTTTGGATTAATCAGTTTTTCGGATTAAGAGAAATCATTTTTAAAATAAACTTAAATTACATAATAACGTGCAGTGGCGCACACAGGGGGGGAGGGGAGCCAAAGGGCCCTGCCCCCCCCAAAGAAATAGAAATTGCATTATGAATATTGATTTTGCATTATAAATATTTTTATCCGTTCATCTCATCCCCCCCCCCCCCAAAGAAAAAATCCTGGGTGCGCCACTGATAACGTGTGATTACATAAATATTACATATTACGTGTGATTACACAGTTTATTTTATAAGGTCTGTCTAAACATAACCATATCTTGGGACGAAATGGGTGATAAGAGAGCGGAACGCTGTACAGTACACTGTACAGTACAGTAGAGTGTAAGTCGTTCTAACAATACGTCACAGTGTTCGACAATTGGAGAGGTGCGGACATGATTGCTGCAGGAAACTATTCACCGCAGCAAATACACTCATGCCCATAAATTAAAGATAATTCAGAATCACACGGAAATCGATCTCTAAAGTAAAAATTTCACCTGTAGAATTATCACACACATCTTCAAGAATAATATGCAAATTACAGGAAGCCACCAGATGACACCGATAGTATGTCACAATGACGAGAGTGTAAGAGAGGGGTATATAACGAATGGTGGCAAAGAAGTAAAATTGTGCACAAGAGTTCTGTAAGCCGCCCAGTGCCATAACCGAATAGTTATGACACAGAGGACGCATGTGAATGATTTTTTACGTGGTAGTATTATCGGCTGCTTGGAATGTGGGCGTACTCAGATGGAAGTATCCGAGGAACTTAGAATTGCCAAAAGTGTCATCTCAAGGATTTGGCAACGATTCCAAGATGATGGAAATGTCAGTAGACGTTACAGTACGGGTCGCCCCCGAGTTACAACGCCGAATGAAGACCGGTATTTGGCAGTAACTGCCAAAAGAAGCAGACGGAGCACAACATCCGACCTGCCTCGTCAGCTATCTGCAGCCACGGGTACAATTTCAAGGCAAACTGTGTACAGACGTTTGGGAAATATTGGTCTATATGCTCGCAGGCATGTCAGATGTGTTCCGCTCACGGCAACTCCCTGTCGGCAGCGATTAGCCTGGAGTAGAGAACATGCAATGTGGACATCGTCACAGTGGGCTTGTGTGATGTTTTCCGACGAATCCAGGTTCAGCTTGCAGTCTGATTCACGTCGGACTTTCATATGGAGAACGCCAGGTACCAGTTACCACCAAGACAACATCATTGAACGACACCGTTACGGTGGTGCAGGATTGCTCGTTTGGGGTGGAAATATACTGGGCTCCAGAACAGATCTGCATGTTCAAATCGGAACCATGAACGGCCACATTTATCGGAACATCATTCTAGAACAACTTGTATATGTGTTTAGGGGTGCCATGGGCGCAGAATTTGTGTTTATGGATGACAACGCTCGTCCTCACAGAGCAAACATCGTAAACGTATGCCTTCAATCTGATGATATCACCCATATGGAATGGCCAGCATTCTCACCTGACTTGAATCCGTTAGAGCATGTGTAGCACATGCTTGGCCGACTAGTTGCACCCCTTCAACGCCCTCCTACATATGTACCGGAACTTGGGAGAGCATTGCGTGCTGAGGGAGTAATCTTCCCCAAGATCAGCTCGATAATTTGATACTCAGTATGCCTAGGCGTTGTACGGACTGTATTTCATCGCATGGGAGACATACAATGTATTGACTATCATACCAACCCCGTAATATTAAAGTTTTGTAAAGGAGATATTTTTTACAATTGCTCCAGGGAGCAAAAATCGTAGTTCTTATGAATGGCATCATTCATACACCATCTTTTTTGTTCTTTATCTTTTGTTTAATAAATGGGCTTTATGAATAAGTCACGTTTGTTTTGCTTTCTGAACCTTTATTTTCCGGAGCTGGCATTATCCTTAATTTATGGACATGAGTGCATATAACGCTGATGAGATGGGCCTTAACTTTAAGGCATTGCCAAGCAAAAGTCTGGCTCTTAAAGAGCAAAAAATGCTAAAGAAGAATAAACCAGTGTAGTTCAGTAATAATTAGTTCAGTACATTGTCTAATGTTGAATTTTCTTGTAATTTTCAGAAATATACTTTATATTACTTAGTATCCCTGTGGTTTTATTGTAATCTTAGTTCTTTTTAACTTTTGGTTTCGGATTACTGAAGTTCGGATTATCGGGACTCCACTGTATTTTAAAATATCCAATTTCTTGGAAGCATATTGAAAAAAAAAAATAAAATAGCGGCATTATATATTTTTTAACGGTTCTTATGACTTTTACGGTACAAATAATTATCTTTAAGTATATACAAAGAAAAAAAAGTGTTGAATGATTTACGATAGTAATTAGATGCAAATGATAATTTGATGTAAATGCTGGCTCTTTAAGCCAGCAAAAGGCTTTCGGAGATCTTGTTAAAAGCTGCAAGCCATTTCAAGATTCTTTTATCCATTGTGAAGCGTTGTGAAGGGGAATAACAGTTAAGAAAGAGTCAGCATAAGAAAAGGCCTTTTACATAAGTTTAAAAGATTGTTAGAAAAGGGAAAGGTACGCAATAAAAATATATTTATGGTAAAGAGGGGAAAACGTTGCAGAATAGCGCGGTGTCCTTTGACTTAGTAACCGATGAATTACCCCCATAAGAAGGCCCAGTAGTAAGCTAGAATCGCGGCGAGTTCAAAGGCCCCATGATAAAAGAGTTGCGTTGGACGAGGGTCAGTCGAAAAAGCCCCCTTAGAATAAGGAATAGGAATTGAAGGGATTGTAGTGAAATTTACGCAACAGTAGCAGTATTGTCGGACCATGGTAAGGAAAAAATGTTATAAAACTGACCAGGTGTTAGAAAATAAAATATTAAAAAAAAATGTAGAAAGGAACAGGGAAAAAATGTGAAAGAATATGAAAATGTTTAGTATAGGTCCAATGAGAAGTGTGATTTTAATAAAAGAGAAATATTAGGGCCACTAGAAAAGGGTTTTAAGACGTAGGTGGAGTTTATATGGAGAAGAAAATACTGTGATTGGAAGGTGAAAACATGTATGCAAAAAGTTGAGATAAATATTAAGGGGTAGAAATGATACAGAAGAGAGAGAAAGTTTTCAGAGAGTTGAGATCAGACGAGATTCTTTCGCAGTGAGGAAAGGGCCTTCGGGCCCCGCTCTGGGGTAGGGTTCTCGAACCCCCCCCCTGCGAAAAAGATGGAACAATATTAATGTTCCCGTAGCAACGCCGATTTGGGGTAAGTCAGTCTTTACATTTCTGTTGCCTGTTGACAGTACTATTTTAAGATTTAAATTTAAATTAAAATCCCGTAAATGATACATACCTTGTTTTATCCGGTGAGGACCCAAATTGTTATTTGAAAGAACATTATTTATCATTCATGTAATTATGTGAAAAATTATTTTAATACTGTAATTTAACTGTTTATTTGTGTAATAAATATTCGTTGTTAATTTTGTAAATATTGGTCCTCATCATTTATATAAACACTTAAGTTGTGTCTAATCTTTCTACAGTGTTTACATGCTGGGGTTAAAACGAACCTGGGTAATTAAGTAATGGCTAATCACTAATTAGTAATCAAACCCTGATAATATTATAACTTTAATCTTATAAAACTTTAAACGATATAAATCCCAATAAAACGCCCCAGCAGTAAATACATCATTACTTCAGGAGTGTTGTTAAAATATAGGTTTACGTGGTTTTGCACTGGCTCCTATTTATTCTTGCACCAAATATTCTGGTGCAAGATTATTGCACCAGATTATTGCAATATTGTTGGTCTAACAAGTGGTTTTGGTGTAAAGTATCTCTTGAAATGCTTTTAAATACTGTCTCTCTCTCTTAGTATGTATTTACACACGGACAAAAGTTTTGTATGTAAGTGTCTGTGTGTGTCAGTCTATTAGACACGCGGCTTTTACACAAGCAGTGTTATTTTATAATGTATTTTATATTTATTTATGTAATAACGATATCACAGATTTTGCTTAGTAAATCTTCGTATAGTCTGTATATGTGGGATTGTTGGAATTTTTGCTGGCTTAGCCTGGACAGAAGGATTCAGCTATAGAATAGGTAAAAACCAGCACTGGATTCTGCAGGTCAAATGATATTGGGTCATATATTTCTTATAGACAGATCCTATGTGCTTGAAGCATCATTCAAACTTTAAAAAAGTTCCTTTTTAAGTGATCTTTAAAAAATGACTTAATTTTCTTTAAAAAATTTTTAAAAATTTAATTCTTTTGATCGAATTGTTGCGTTTGAGAACCTAGTTGATGTTTTTCGAGAGCGTGAGGTGAGTTTTTATATTTTGATTTTACCAGGAATTTAATAGCTACCAACTTCTCCGTTAAGTGGGGAAACATATATTCCTGTAAACGCATTTCATGAGAAACTGTTAAATACGAGTCGTTTTCTCAAATGGATCATAAAAGACTCTTCTAATTTGATAAAGGTTTTATTTTTAATTTTTAACAGGGGATTAAGAATGTCTAACGAATGTAAAAACGAGTTGTTTCAAAACCTTTTTGGTTCGAAGGCAAAATTTGTCACCAGGCAGAGAGTGCAACCATCTTTAAGTTTTACGCGCAGTTGATTAATATGAAAATGTGAAAAAAATATCCAGAAAGAAGCTAAAACATTTAAACATGAAAACATTTTATGTTAGACTCTTTATGCGATTCTAATCTATTTAATATAAATGTCCTAAATCTAAAATGAACCCTGTTGGAGACTCAGTGGGATATTCATTGCAGACACTCAAATGAAGAAAGTGGATTGGGCCTCCCCATTGATATGGGAAAAATTTTTTCGTACAGACGGCCTGTAATTTAAAACAATTGTCATAAAAATTGAGTCAACCTTTGAACACTAAAACCTCATTATCTTTAATATGATACTCCAAACACATTCTCTGAAAAACATACATCGCTACTCTGGTTTAGACTCGGCGTCCATGTTCTTTCTTTTAAAAAATAACAAAATTAATTGTGTGCGTGTTTAAATGCCATTGCGGAAGCCTTGCGTATAGATGCGCGTCGCAAATATCACCGTTGTCCCGTAAAATCTGAGTCAACATCATCGCAGAATCATTTTCGGGGGATAGGCTTAAATATGGAAATCGCACTATTCCTTCTCTTTCCATAAGCTGCTAGTCTCTTTTAGCACAAGATGAGATGATAGTCATTCGCTCGGGTTTTCACCCTGTACGTAAAACCCTGACTAGCTGCTCTTGACCACGCTTACAATTTTTCGAGGGTGGTGAGGGCTTTTGCTTTTATATTTCAGTCTCTTATCTATGTGATATTAAAAATGAGTTAGTTTTTCTGCAAAACAATGCAGAAGAAAAGGCGCAAAATAGAATCTTTTTGTAAGAATATGTCCCCACTCTCAACCCTCAGATGGGTAGAGGTAGAACAAAATAAGTTTCTTTAAAATTCGTCGATTGGTTACCATGTTAGTGACATTTTTATTTATATTTAGTAGCTTATTCCTCTTTAAGTTTAAATACCTTTGATAAAAAAAATATATTAACTTCAAACTGGATTTCTGCCACTTGTCGGTAGATCAGTTGACAGAGGAAATCTTCAATGCAGATATCAAACTAAGAGAAATTTTCTTGTCAGTATTTCTCTAATCACAGATTAGGGAAAGCATGTTTTTAAATTCTGTTTTCAGCATTTGCTTGTGCTCGTAGATGTTTAAAACCTTTACTTTCATATGCCAAAAATAGAAGTAAAAAATTAGCATTTGCTAATCCGTGATTTGTAAAGTACTGCGAGGAGAAAATTCTAAGCAGGTTCGATGGGTAAGTTTTCACTTTGCCTCTTCCTTCTGTAGCTGGGAGTCATTCTTTCTCTATACCATAAACCAGCGGTCGGCAACAGGCGGACCGCGGAAGTGTCGGAACTTGGACCGCTAAATATTGTTAAATAACTTACCTACCTATTCAATTTAATTAATATTTTTATATAAATAGTTTTAGCAGGTAGATACATAGCTGTTGCTATGCTGTGCTATGTAGCACAAGATAGTGCGTTGGAGTGCGAGGGTGCGGTGGGAGGGAGTGTACTGGCCAGCATGTTCTGACACGTTATCAGTTATTAGGTAGTTGCTTTGCGATCATGTGAGGAGCATTCGTTCATTTGTGTTATAATTTGTCGAGTAATAAAACGTTTCGTACTTACATCAATATGGATCCTAAAAAGCGAAAAGTTGACAGTGAAAATAGGAAGTTTTTGACTGAGTGGACTGAACAATACGGTTTTACGCTGCCTGATAGGCCTAAACAGGTTCCAGTTTGCCTCATATGGAACAAATCTGCCGATATTGTTAAAAGTGCCGATTTAAAGCGACACTATGAAACAACTCATCAGTAGTTCCACAAAAACGTTCCTCTTGGCAGTGGAGCTCGTAAAGAAAAACTCCAAGCATATCTAACTTCTTACAAAAAAAGCACGGCCTTACTTACCTTTGTAGTTCGCTGCATGAGCGAGCAAGAAAAATCCGCAGAAGGAGCATTGCGTGTGTGCTGGACGCTAAATAAACACCAGAAGCCATTTTCAGACTCTGAGATAGTAAAAGAATGCATGTTGGAAGTGGCCACGGCACTTTTTGAAGAGAAAAATGATATTGCAGCCTTAATTCAAGGTATTTCATTGTCGGCAAGAAGTAACACAAGAAGAACCGAAATTTTAGCTGCTGACAACAAAAGTAGCTTGCTCGAACTTCTGCAGAAGGCACTTTGCTACGCCATAGCACTTGATGAATCATGTGACATTGTTGATGATGAACAAATGTCTATTTTCGTGAGATTTTTTGACATTGAAAGTAAAGTATTTGGGGAAGAATTGCTAGCAATATTGCCGTTTAAAGGTAATACTCGTGGAGAAGATTTATTCAAGACGTTTGACGAATTCAGAAAAAAATCAAATATTAGTTATGATAAAATGGTGTCCCTTTCAAGTGACAGGGTCCCAGCGATGATTGGAAAAGAAAAATGATTAGTAAAGAGAATCAGGGATAAGAATGCAGGCCTAATATATTAGTATTAGTGTATAATTCACCAGACAGTCCTTTTTGGAAAACTTAGTGCTACTCTGAAAGAAGTAAAGGACAGCTTGTTCAAGTTGATCAATTTTATGAGGTCTCGTTCTGCAATTCTGCACCGACAGTTCAAGGAGCTTCTTTCTGAATGTGATTTGGCGTATTTTGACTTACTGCAACACAACAGTGTTCGTTGGCTAAGTAAAGGTCAAGTTATTGAACGTTTCTGGCAAATAAAAGAGCAAGTAACCTTCTTCTTGCAAAACTTGGATACGCAGGAAGCAAGGAATCACTTGGAGTTCATAACAAACGAGTGCAATATGCTAGCTGTGGCTTTCCTAAAAGACATTCGGAAATATTTAAATGTGCTCAACACCGAGTTACAAGGAAATGGAAAATTAATATGGGATCTGATACAAAGTGTGTCTGATTTCCGTCGCAAGCTGGATATCTTTGAAAAAGATATTGCAAGTCAAGAATTTGTTCATTTCTCAACAATTCTTAAATATAAAAAGGAGAACTCTGAAGAAGACATTGCAGTATTTTTAAGGTTTATATCAGATCTTGGGAAGAAATTTGCTGCAAGATTCCAAGACTTAGCAGAGATAGGGAAGCTGTCTCAATTCCTTAAATCGCCTTATGAAGTTGCTGCAGCGGCAGAATGGACTAACGTGGCTGCGAGGTTGTTCAGTCTTTTAAGGCCTTTACTTCAAATGGAGATAATTGACTTGCAAGAAGATATTTCCATGCAAATGTATAAAACTGCATCCACTGAAGAATTTTGGGGTAAACATGTTTCAGAAAAGTATGAAAATTGCAAAAAACTAGCTATCAACCTGGTTACTATGTTTGTCTCGATATATGTATGTGAATCATCTTTTTCAAAAATGAATTTTTTGAAGAACAAATATCGTTCGAGATTAACGGACGCTCACCTTGAAGACACTCTTCGCATTAGCTTTTCCCCGCGTGAACCAAACTATAAAAAAAGGCTCAAGACCGCAGGTGTAATTTCTCGCATTAATTTTTAAGAATACCTAACTATTGTGTTTTATATAATTACTTAAATGAGAAAAATAATAATTTAAAACTAATAAGTTATGAGGTTTTTTTTCTGGACCTCGATAAAAATTTTCAGTAGTATCTGGACCCCACTTAAAATTACTTGCCGAGCCCTGCCATAAACGATGTATGAATTCCCAGAGCCATGACTGTTCGCATATAACTAGATCATCGTTATTTGATAATACTGTGAATTGAGATTTTAATTGAAAATCATTTAAGTATTTTTTGTCAGATAATTTTTTTTCCACCTGTACTCTCTAAAAGTTTATGTTGGGTTGGGAAAGAATCATTCACAAATTTATTTTAGTGGTCGGTCAATAATTAATCTTACTAGCCCTTTAAGTCTATATATCTTTCTTTGTATGTATATCTTCTTTCCCACTTTAGCAAGAGTGCCATTTTGGTAAAGCAGGAGTGACTGTGAATACCGTATGTCCAGGTGCCACTGATGCTCCTATGTTCCACGAATTTTCAGCTATGGTGGAGAATGAAAAATGTTTGGCAGAAATGTATGCCATAAAAAAAAACAAACGATAAGGTAAAATTGTGTGTGCTTTTAAATATCCTAACTGGACAGTGGAAATATTCAATGTCACATTTCCCACCCCTCTTTTCCCCATATTTAACTAATTGTTTTAAATTCTGTGCCATTAGAAATGCCATCTTAGTCTCTAAAATAGCATAATCTGGTATTTCTCCCTTATGTAAATGTTATAAGAAAAAAAAAGATTCTTCAAAAACGTTTAACACTAGAAAGACGGGAATTTTTTTTCTTACTAAAAAGACTGAACGCCGTCATATTGACGGTTAAAAATAAAATCAAGAATTTTAAAATGTTTGATGTTTTTTGTTTTTCTAAATGGTTAAATAATTTAAATTTTGAACTATTTCCTACCAATATATAATAAATTAGTATATATTTAGGTATATTTTTATGCAGGTATGCCGGTCTGACAACCTGGTATGGTTTATCCGTAAAAATATATGCATGTTTCGTGCGGTCATTATTTTTCAACACCAATATTTCCGAAGAGAACAATATTTGTGTAATTTTCAAAAGGGGGAAGAGACGAAAAGTAACTAACATTTTTCCGGTATTATTTTAAAGATTTCTGCCTGTTTTCTTTATTACCGTCAAATTGACGGATTTCAGTCTTAGTAGGTATACAACACATTTTATCCCCCTCTTTACTATCGAATATGATTTCGTAAATGTGTGTCCATATTTCGCGTAAAATTAGAAAAAATCATAACATTTCAGAAGCCTAGGGACAAATACAGACATAGCGCTCAATAGCATGTCCGAAACCGTCAAATAACGGCAGCCGTCTTTCTAGTGTTAAGAAGTTTTGTTTTGAGCGAGAGAAAACTGATACTTCCATCATTTATATATAATTTTAAATAAAGAAATACTAATAGAGTTTTGAATTAAATATTTTCTGTAAATATATAGACAATCGTAGCATTTTGGAGCGATTTTGATTAACCAGTATATTTTTCTAAAATCCAAGTCAGAAGGACTAAACTGTCTAAAAGCTGTACAGTCAGAAATTTTACTGATATGACTAAAAAAAGAATGTCTGTAGGCCTATATAAACCTATTTTATCCCACTTGTCAGTTATTTGCGATTATAGGCATCGTGAATTAAATATCAGTCTATGAGAACAGGTATGAAAATGAGCGAAGCCTGCAGGATTTACAACTGGCCCTCCTGGAATCCTAGAGAAATATCACGAAACGAATTGCATTTCGATGAAAAAGTAGCATTATACAAATAATAAAAGCGCTTCAGTGTAGGAAAGGAAATCAAAGGAGGAAATAAGTTACATCAAAAGCTGTTGCGTAAGGGAATAATGATTCAAATGAAAATTCAAAAGTTTTGTATGGAATAATATATGCATGGTCCAAGGCAGTGAAGAGTTTTATTCTGTGAAATTCTCAACTTCACTTAAAAACAGAGCAAAGCAATGAAATTTGGAATATAGTATCTTCCTGTGACCGTACAGAACTCTAATGGTTTTGATGATTACGATCCAGTGGTTCGTCTGTATGTTTTAAAAATAGGAAAACTTGGAGCTTTATACGGTATAGGATTTCAGTTTCAGTGAATGGAATATTTTATTGAAAACTGAACATATATATGTGAGAAGGATTTTTTTTAGGCATGGCATCTACTACTTACTTAAGGACCAAATGCCCTTAAATTTTGGCGATTACCAATGAAGACTTTTCACTTCAACGGTAAGATATAGTCCTATTTCGAACAATACAGGTTTCTCAGTAAACTGGCATAATGTACTGAAGCGTATATCCGAAAATCTGGTGGTATCATTTTAAAAATTTCTCCACTAGGATGTATTAACATTTACATTTTGCAATTACCTATTCACTTACAGGACAATTGTGGAAACAGTGTAAAAAAGCCACTTCTTAATAATATCTCTATTGTTAATCTCGCTATTTATAACAATGCCTTTGTTTTAGCCAGCGATATGTCTACATTATCTTTATCTACTGCCTGGAAATATATTTGCATGTAATTGATCTATTCACTCTTTTCCTTGAATTCTTAACCATCTTTCACCTATTTCACTTCATTCCTTTAATAATTCTTAATATCTTTCATTGCTATGTCTACTCGGCTCTATTTTCCCCCACTTTTTCACCTTTTTCCTGCTTTATCGTGTGTTTGACTGTTAGTTTCGTTTAACGCATGTGGCCAGGGGGCTGGCTATCAAACTTTTTTCTCTATTCGAATCTCGCAACCTCTCACGCTGTTTTCTCCCAGAATTTTCGGCTCCCTTATTTGTATATCAAAGATTTCAGTGACCCTTGCGTTCGTGAGTCGTTCACAGTGACGATCACACCAGTGCTCCTCGAGCCTGATAATAATCTACTGCGTGGATCGAATGTTATGTAGCTGTCCATTTTTAGTTGATTGCGAATTATTGAGAAGCCGTCTTTTTTACCAATGCGCACTTGTTCTCTTCTATATTCCGGATATAAAATACACTGTAGCGTAATGAACGTATGGGGTTATTTTTTCCAAGACCTCACAGGGTGCACGACACACAGCTGCATGCTTATCGGAATACTATTTTCCAGTTCCCATCGTTTTTGAACACGTGTGTGGATTCCGAGCGGATTGAAAAGCCGATACCAGCAAATGCCGCCAGAGTTTTCGGCCTGAAAGTTAAGTCCAGGCATATCGGTTTCCCAAGCAAGCTGTGGGAAAATCTGTTTTGAAAAACAGAGGCGTCTCCCATCGCCTCGTAGAACTGTCTTTCTTAGCAATAGCTCAATGCGAGTTTGACACGGGAGTGCAATAAAGATGGCCGAACTATGCATCGATAAGAAGAACTGTCACCAACAAATCTGCCGGCCCCCTCTCTGGAAAACAGACGCATTTCAAGGAATTGGGAAGAACGCCTACAAAGAAAGGACCTCGAGATATAGTCAGAGATTTGAGATTTTTATACAGATCCCTCATGTAACGGCCGGCTAGGCGGACGTGTTTTTTAAGCTCCTGGTTTGAGACCATCCGGTTTCGGAGCGTGCGGCTAAATCTGCACTTAAGTTAAAATTCAATTGATTATGTTGTACTTGTTTAATGCTAATTTTTTTTATTAAATTGTTAAGTTTTTGTTTTAAGATGTTGCCTTATCATTTACAATTAGGACTCTGTCTTTCTTGGTCCCGAATTTAGTAGTTTTTAAAAAAGCCTCAGAGAATAGCCTACCTACCTACGATGTTGCAACACCCAGACAGGGACGTCCGTATAGTTGATTATACGATTTTATGGGAGGTTTTTGTCGAATTTGTCAAATCCGTGCTGTAAAAGACAATGTATTAAATCATGCATATACAGTGTACTTTCGATTATCCGGCTTAATGGGGGGGGGGGAAGGAGTAACACGAATAATCGAAAAACACGAATAATCCGATTTCTGTTAAAGTTTGTTGTATTTTCAAAATATAATACCACACTTTCTTTACTATTTCATTAATTTGATTTATGTAGGTCATCCATGATTTTTCTTTTTTTTTCTTTCCTCGAATCTTTGATCTGCTTTTTTGATAACAAACACCACGAATTATTCGAACATGATATGATATCGCTGTATTCATTATCCTGGGAAATTAAAGAAGTGTTATTTCAGTGTATTATCGCATCCTTTATCAAATAAAAATGTTCTCAATAAATAGAAAACTGTTGTTTTTAAAAATCTGTTGTTGTTGTTGTTTTTGTGGCTTATGCCCCTTGACCGCCAGTATATCAGATGAAGTCCGTAAAGGCTATTGGGCAGAATGGTGCCGCTCCGGTTTTGAATAGCATCTCAAGGGTCGGAGTCCGACTTGGCTAAAGGACTGGTCCCGTAATTTTGAACCGAGTCAAGTGACGAGACCGGTACATTTGACCTTGCACCTCCAGAGGTAAATTTTGAGAACCTGGAGGACATTGCAGTCACGACAGATTTTTCTTGCACCAGCCGCCATTAGCGTACACGGCGGTGGATTTGCCAGCGATCGGCATCGAACCAGAGACGTTCAGATCACTGGCCTTTGTCAACTGGGCCACCGCACCCACTTTAAAAATATTTTTTGTTTATGTATGTATGTCTGAAGAAATTTGCATGCAGTTTTTAATAAATTAAATACTAAGTATTATTTTGGATATAGAGTTCAGATAGTTTCTGCACGAATAATCCACAAACCGGATAATTCGCACACGGACAATTGAGAGAACTCCGTATATGTAAAACGTTTCAGGAATGTTCCTGTCGCTATAGATGACAAAAGAATATTTTCCTCTGATAACTTCATGTTTTCATTCTTATGTATACTTTATGCTTTTTAAAATATTTTTTTCTCTGTTTTTTTACATCAGCCCTGATGAAGTTGCTAAAGCTGTCATGCAGCTGCTTCGAGATGGAAAAAAATGCAGCTGTTTAAATTGTCAACAATGAGAGCATAATTGTGAACATTAATATATATATATATATATATATATATATATATATACATGCATACATACATACATACATACACACACACACACACACACACACATACACACACACACACACACATACACACACATACATACATACATACACACACACACACACATACACACACACACACACATATATATATATATATATATTTTTTTTTTTTTTATCTGTGTAATGAGGAATGACTGACGCCCGAAGCATGAAAAAAAAAATTGTTCTACATTAATTTTCCCACCGAAATTAGTCTATTTTGCCTAATTTTAATTGAGACGATTCAACTGTATAAAAACAAATGTTTTCTTAAAGTATTTTAGAAATTCGATCGATTGTTTAAAAATTGAAATGTTATTGATATTATTTTAAAGGTTTATATTTTGCTCGTACTTTGAATAATATTTAATGTGTCTATTAATATAAAAGAAATAGAAACAAACGATTTATTTCTATCAAATTGTTTTTAACAATAAAAAAAAACCCATTTTGTCAATGAAACAGAATATTTCCATCGTAGTTATATTTTCTCAGTTGTATCAGAATGGTGCTAAACACTGGGTTCAAGAAAACCGGGAATTGCCAGGAAAAATGAAATTGGCTTTAAAAGTCAGAGAAAAAGGGAAAGAAACATCAAATTTCCCCCCGAAAACTTGGAATTGTGGAAGAATTTCTTAATTCTTGTTACTCCGCTGAGACATTACGAAGACTTTTTTTACATTGCCTAGTTCATTATTTATTATTAAATTAACAGCTATTTTCCACAGCAAATAAATTTCTCGCGTTACTTTCGATAAATGAGTTAATCGTTAATATATATATATATATATATATATATATATATATATATATATATATATATATATATATATATATATATATATATATATATATATAGTGTGTGTGTGTGTGTGTGTGTGTGTACGTGCGCGTGTGTGTGTAAGTAAATGATATTCATCCGTGTTTTAAATTATCATTTTCTAGAGTAAAAAAATTATTAATCATTTAAAAAAATTTAGGTTT